>CM044439.1:114744765-114766771 GCA_024363595.1 Xenopus borealis
TAAAAGCTAAAGATAAAATAAAGCACAAAAGATTGGAATATGAAATGCCTAAAAACAACTGCTCTAATGAACTGAAAATAATGAATTGAACTTTTTTGGGGGGATACTGCACATTTAGCAGGTCCAAAGGTTCCTCAGTATCACCGCTTCCAGCAGTACCATGCTTTTCAATCTTGCATGATCTAAATTAGGAACTGTTCTCTGGCAGCATGAGATATTAAGTATCTACTCAAAGGTCACAGATGTATCACTCTCGTGTCATTGCTACCGTTGGATTTTAATTAATATTACTTGAATGCGAATTACTTGCTGCCCTAGATACATCCACATTTATTCTTCAACTAATATGTTTTTCTAAAAGCTGGGACTATGTATGCCTAGTCTTGGAACGCCCAATTGCATTATCATATGTTGGGCCAGTTCAATTTGATGAGGAAAGCTTATCTTCTATTTCAACTCCACATTTTCTCATACAGTGAGATGCAATTCAATAAGAAAATTCTCATTATTTATCACATGATAAAATGGAACTGTGAAAAACTGGAACTGAATTAGAAGAAAGGGTTTTTCTCCTCAAACATACGATTTTTCTTTGTGTCAATTAAATTCTTACTAATTGAATAATAGTACTAATAAATGAAATACAGGCTAGCCCTCTTGAATTTATATATTTATTATTTTGCAGCTCGGGCTCAGATTGCTTGTGCCCAGTGCTGAGAACTATAGCATCAATTTTCAGGCTAGAATATTCAGTTTCTATTAAAAACGATGTGCTATAACAAGTATCATTCTATAAAAGAGCTCTCTTCAGTAGTATTATAACACCACCTAAGAAATCGCATACAGCCTTGGGGATTCATAACACCTAAACATCCCTAGCAAAGTATTCATTACTCACACTATTGTATTGTATCTCTATCTGGCCCCTGGTCAGTATAAAGCTGGCCATAGACACATAAATCGGACGTCCCCATCTTCCGACCTGCCACTATCCTTCAGTTGAAATAAAGTAGTAAAAGGAACAGATCAGCCAATGTTCTCACCCTCATAGTATGAAGGTTTATGTCTGATAAAGCTGGTGACAATCTCCCAGTGAAAATCGTCAGATTGGCAATATATGCAGAGATATGATCGGCAACTGACAGAAATCTTCTAACCTGTCTGATCGACTGAACGACCAATCAACATGGCAAGACAAATGTCGGGACACTGTACAAATCAAGGATTCATACGATCAGATCTTTGCATCTACACATACATTTGCCCGAAAAGTAATATGTTACTTTGGATCATTTTACCGCAATAAATAATTTAGCAAGTATAATGTTTTGACTATTTTTCCATTGAGTTCTTGTTATCTAGTTTTAGGACTAAATCATCATGAATAACATCACATTTTAGCTCCTATTCATTCAGAAATATTAAAGTCAAAATTGTTTACAAACGTTCAAGCAGCACTGTTACTAAAATGCTACTTAACCTTACATGTAAATGATAGAATGGTATACAACACATAGTCAGATTTCAAGAATAGCCTTTAATATGTGTCACCAACTGTAGCTGTGTAGTTCCAGACAGTTTCTCTGTATTTCTGCTGTACAGTCAATGCATTGAACTTCAATCTCTTCACTAAATTGCCCAGCAGTCAGTATATTACATGACCCCTGAGCAGCACAATATTGCTCTCTACAATTCTCTACAGGGTTTATTAATGAGCAGCTAAGAAGAAGAGAACTGTAATAGAACCTTTGTATTTGTAAGTCTGCTACATGTGTTGAGCCTTGTTAGGGGTCATATACCCTGTAGTACATTACATAATACAACATCCCAGTTATAACTGTGGGCATCCCAGCAATTTACCAAAGGTAAGTATTCTGTAATAAATTCCACCCCCCAGAATCCCTGCAATAGTTCATATAGCCCCCCTGAAGCTTCCCCTAGTATTCTAGCAGTATGTATCACAGCCAGCTGACAAAGATAATATTGCACTGATAAACCTCACGCCTCCTTCTGTGATCAAAGTGTGATAATGTCCCCTACAGCATATTATTTGGCATTCATGGCTGCTAGGGTGACAAAAAATTGCCCCTTTACAGCCCATTTCCATTGATCTTAAAAAATTTGATTGCAAATTAACCATCTCTTACTTTTGGTAAGTTGACTGTCCTTTGAAGGGCATGTAAACTCTGAACTCTGAAACTCTGTCTGAAGCCTCATCTTTTGTAAATATTCTGGGCTTACTCACAATAAATTGTACATTCACACAGATGGTATTGGTAAAAAAAATCTTTATCTGTAGTACATTTGCAGTGCATACAAAAGGTACTCTATACAATTAGTATATATCAAGTATATAACATATTATTTAACAATTTAGAATTGCATACCACCAAATTGTAACTTGAATGCCAAGCAGAACAAGAATGCAGACAACCTTGTCAGAGAATGAGAATTACCTCGACGTTTCGGCATAAAGTCTTTAGGGGAATTCTGGAGTATTAGCAATTGCCAGTAGCATACATACCCTATCGGACCAGATGCCTTGTTCTATTTTGCGTCTCTTTAGTTAGAGGGCCCTCCACCCATTTTTTGTTTCTGAAGCCTCATCTATGCAATGACATAAGGTGGTACAAGGACCATTTCAGATATTCTTAAATAGTTACATAGTTAAATTGGGTTGAAAAAAGACAAAGTCCATCAAGTTCAACCCCTCCAAATTAAAACCCAGCATACACACACACACCCCTCCACTCTTATCTTAGTATCAAAATAGCCTTTGATATTATGTCTGTCGAAAAAATCGCCCAAGCCCCTTTTGAAAGCATCAACAGAATCAGCCATCACAACATCACCCGTCAGTGCATTCCACAACCTCACTGTCCTCACTGTGAAGAACCACCTACACTGCTTCAAATGAAAGTCCTTTTCTTCTAGTCTGAAGGAGTGGCCTCTGGTGCGTGACCCTCTTTATGGGTAAAAAGGTCCACTGATACTTGTCAGGGAAAACAACCCCAACCTGGACAGACTACCCTCATAATTTAAGTCTTCCATCCCTCTAACCAGTTAAGTTGTCAATAGCAGCAATGATCCAGGACTTCAAACTTGTCACAGGGGGTCACCACCTTGAAAAGTGTCTGCGACACTCACATGCTCAGTGGGCTCTGAGTAGCTGCTGAGAAGTTAAACATAGGGGTTGTCACAAATTATCAAGCAGAAAATGAGGTTGATACTAGGGCTGATTATTAAATCCTGATGCTAGTTGCACTGGTTTCTGTGCTGCCATGTAGTAATTATCTGTATTAATTACTAATCAGCCTTATATTGTGACATTTCTATTCTATGTGTACTGTATATAGTGAGTGGGTCCCTAAGCTCAGTAAGTGACAGCAGCATAGATCATATGAAGAAGATGAGGGCTACTGGGGCACCTTTGGAGGAACAGATCTTCTCTGCTTAAGGACTGTGGATTCCTTGGGTTGGTACAGAAGCCCAAAATATAATATACAACATTTCTAGCCTATTACTTCAGTTGTCCTTTAAATTGGCCATTAGGTGTTAGATAACTAAAATTACTAAGAACTATTCATCACAATTGCATTATAAACGTAAAGTTTGATTCGAAATGTGTTCGGTAACCGAGTTTTCCCATTTGCTTATTGTACCATCATCTGCTAAAATGCACCTTCTCTAATTGTTTGCAGGTGCGGATGTTGTTCTGTAGAGCCACACTGCTTTTGAGCGTTTGGCACAATTTCTTTGTCTGACCAATTAGATTTGACTATCCTGCACAGATCATTAATCTTCCCCTTTTCTTTCAGTCATGATGTTAATTTAAAGCTTCTATTGAACCATAATGTTCATCTCATCCCTCACTGACTTGTCTCCCCTACTTACCTTCTGGACCGAGATGAGGATATCACACTGAGGCCTTTGGAAGAAGTCAAGTCATAAGCATTTCCAATCTAATGCTTTGTTATACTTCACAGAACAAACATATATTCGTGCCATCTAATATAGTCTAATAATAAAAACAAGATATGTGACTAATTATTGGTTGTGCTCTTGGTACCTTTCTCCACTTTATGTCCAGCAGGGTTTTTACCTTAAGCCCCTTACTTTACATGATACAAATAAGCAACATATACCCCACTGCCTCTCTAGAGTAACTCCTTGCATATGCAAAAGTGTATGTGAGCACAGGTATTACCGTACATAGTATTGGATCAAATGCTTCACAGTGAGGCCCTTACAAGCACTGTAACACAATTTGGTCACAGACTGATCTATCTGCACACAGCAAGTGCTAATCTAGGCACCGTTAGATCAACAACGTATCTGGGAAAAATCTGCAATCAGTAGGGCAGGTGTAGCAATAACTGGATAGTGAGGTTATGGGAATAATCATGTGGCTTTGCTAAATAAAAGCTTTTATACATATATGATACAATGTCCCAAAACAATATGGTAATTTCCATTGTATGGATGAGTGCTTGGGAATGTGGATTGAAATCAGCCAAACATGTCATCATCTTTCAGCCTTCAAGTATTCTTACTTGGACAGAGGGGGTTACTACATACTAATCTATCTGTGACAAGCGCTCATGATTAATGTCCTTGTAATCTAATTAGGGCATCTGACGTAATATTCCTATATTTCTAAAGCAGAACAAACATAATTAGAGAGATCCATCGAACTGCAAGGTGGTGCATCCATCTGATCAAAATGGTACAGACTTTTCCTCATTCATACGCATTTTGATGTGGTAGAGGAATCAGAATCATACAATAAAGTGAGGACTCAATGAAAAGAAGTGGGCAGAGCAATGAATAAACATGAAGGTTTCTCTGTTGATATTCCGCTCAATGCACTGAAAGAGAGAGTGTATTGAAGTTTTGATACCAAACTCGCTTTATTGTGCAAGGGGAGTGACTCACTATTTAAAGTCAAGGTAAAGACATGCTATGGGCAGATGGAACCTGCTTTATTTGTGAAAGACTTTTTCTGCTATTTATGATAATCAGTGGGAATGTTCCTGAAGCATTTCACATTACTCTGTAATGAGGCTGGGCAAAATGTGCCAGTATTGTTTTCTTGGAACAACTACAAACTCCCACTTGCCACAATAACCACTCCTTCCCTTACACACAGTTGCTTTAAAAGTTGGCTCAAGGACAATGGCTGGAGAGTAAAAACACTACCAAGACCGCCTTTTGTGTTGTGTGTCTTTGAACTGTCTCAAAGGGCCATTTCAAGGCGTGGGCTCCGTCCTCTTTTCAGCGTTACTGAACCTAAGATTGCCTGTTGTTTAGCAACATAGAAATGTGAACTTAATTGACTGTATTCTTTGACAAACTTTGTAAATCATTCCTGACCCATGCTGATATTTTCACATACGTTTTCTTTAAATAAACTAAAACAGCCATTTTACAAACAAAAAAACTTCCTTACGTTCAAAGAAGGTTCCCCCTGTAGCTTTCAGTAGGGAAAAGCTTTGATAAAGGAATTGTTATTTTTGCACCGATTACTTTCCCAGTTTTGCAGTTGGGAGATTTAGTTATACAGATTGTGATGCATTCAAGCATTCTGCCTATCTATCTATTTTCTTTAAGCCATATATTTTAGCATGATATTCTATAGTTCTGTGGACATACTTGTATGATTTATAAGTGATTGTTATATGGACTGATGCCTTGCTGAATACAAACTGAAAATACAGATGTAATGCACATTTCTTTATAAAATATCCACTAAAAACATTTTATTGGTAAATGCAGAATTTATATATCGATAGAGGCAGGCCCCGACTGGCAATCTGTTGATTATGGCAAAGGCCAGAGGGCTGCTGTAAGATACCATAGACAGACACTTTTTAGTGCGCTGGTGGGGGCTTCAAAAGAAAGATGGTCTACAGTATATACACACAAAATGGCTTATTAGTGATCACCAGGAAATAAAATGAACAGAGAATCCACAATGTGTTTGCATGTATAGTAGAGCCATGTTCCACCATTTGCTGTTTGCAACTGCTGTACTTTGGTGCATGAGGCACAAGGTGCAGTGATGCAAAGGAATCTAGTATCTAACACCTAACTCAGCCAGGTAGCAAGTCCCTACAGGCAGTCAACATTTGTATTGTTAGAAACTGAAGGCCCTATACTATATGTGTATACCTATACCCTGCCTGTGTACACTCCTTCCTTAGTAAATGTTACTTGTACCCATTTGCAGAACATTGCACAATGCTATACAAATTGTTGTACCTCCAGTATCTGATGCAAATTATGTGGAATTCGAAGGAAGGAATGCTGCGGTATGAGTAAAAAATATGGTGCAGAACACAATGCAAAGTGCAAAGTGCTGTGTTGTATGTACATGCTGTAAGGTAACGGCAATGTGCAGAGTGCAGTGCAAAGTGCAGAGCGCTGTGCAAGTTGTAAGGATAGGGCCCTTTTGTGAGCCCTTACCACTCCTTAACTTGCATGTCTGAATGAAGAGCGTAGAGGTATGTAGAAAAGAGACCTGTGGCAATTTTTTAAACAAGGAGGACAGTGTGCAAAATGCAAAGAAATTGTGGAATGCTCTTGTTTTTTTTGCACCTTGAACATTGACTTCCTAATTAAAAATGATTCCTTCTGAATTACAGTGATTTATTGCTTAAATAATGCTTTTGTATAGCCTTACCTAACATTACTGGTTTACTGTCTAAGGGCAGAGACACATACAGCAATTGGAGGAGACAAATCTCCTTTTGGGGTGACCAACCCCCCGAACTGCCTTCCCACCGGCTAAAATTAAAATCGCCAGTGGGATGGCACTTCCTTGTGAGGATATGTGAGGTCACAAAAGACCGCTGTCAATGTCAATACAGAAAACTCTGCAAATGATAAATATGTATATTGTGTATATCAGGGATGCCACACCTAATATCCTGGGTATCACTCGCCAAAGAAGTTGCAGTCTGAGCACATCTGGAAAGTCAGACATTAGACATATACTATATTAATCTAAAAATGGTCACACTATATAATGTGTCTACAGCCTATTGAACATTTTAAGGGAGAACTAAGATTCCAGCAGCCCCAGTGCACATGCCCTCTCTTCTCTTGTCTGAAACTGGCTATAGGCTTTGTACAGGTACTTTAATAAGACAGATAAAAGAGTTTTCACTCCTCTTGCGGTAATTGGAGCAACTGAGTTACTGGACTGCATGTGATGCAATGGTATATTTTACACAGAAAGCAGAACTTACAATATTGCATTATGCAGTGATTATGCAAAGCTTCCCCTTGCCCAGAGGAAATGTGAAACAGTGCGCTTGGTGTGCTACTAATGCTATTTAGCACTCTGTAAGTAATGACCATACAACTAACTAGACAACTGATTTGTAAAATTCCAGGGGGGCTAATACATTATCAAGCATAAACTGAGGTCTCCTGAGGAGAGGTTAAGGACTGAGAGCACATGAGCCTTTGAGCTGGCACTGGGCTCCTGAGCTTTCTCTACACTGCACTAATCAAGTTATCATATCAACCCATCTCTCCGCTCCTTAGTCACACACTTCAATGGGGAAAATATGCAAACAAATTTCTATCAGCAGGAAGTTGAGGCTTTCCTGGGAAGCTGGATAAAGAGTACCTGTAACCTCTCTAACATCCTCTGAGAGTCATGCTGGGAGTTCACTTCAGCACAGCACCATGCTGGTTCCTTTATTTCATTATGCCTCTCAGTCACAGGCCCTCTGCATGCAACAATATCTATTCACTAACAGTACAACACAGCTCTTAACATTAAGGACCAGAGAACCAGCTGTGAAGAATACACAGTGCTTAGTTCTTTTAAGTAGTATATATTTAATATTAATCAAATGAACCTACAATTTCCTGGTACACAATAACAAAAAGTTTCTGTTTATTGAAGGATTGTGCACTGGGAGATTTAATGGAACTTAGGCCGGGACACCCTAGTATAACTGCACCTGTATAATCCCTGTACAATATTAGATGCCATAGAAAATATTTGGTCATGGATAGGGTTGCTACCAGTTCTGCCAACAAAAACACCAGCTTTTTTATCTCCCGTATCTTTCTTCCCTATTCATAACATTAATCTCAAGTAAAACTTGTATCTACTAGATGGTAAACGACCGGCTACTTTGCATTCCTCATCACAAAAAAGAGAACAGATAACTTGGTGAATATTTTAGGTTTTCCAAGGCAGCATGAACTGCTCCCAGACTGTTTGCCATTACTTCACAAGTTAAGTATTCCCCGCACCCATCAAAACAGCTTTGAATTGCAACTGGAAAATAAATTTAATTTTGTGGGTTTTTTGACAGCTGCATACAATGGCTCAGGTATGGAGCCTCTGTGGGAGGATGACCTTTAACATCAGTGAGAAAACATGCTCTGAGCTTGCAGCACAATAAGCCTTGGAGCTGGTCTGATCAGTGACCTAGCATGCAGTGTGCACATGCTGATAGCTACAATGGGCCTGAGTCCTAAGCCTCCCTTCTGTGGAGGTGATAAAGAGCCACAATAGAACAGAGGCAGCCCCACTTCTAAAAGGCCTCTTGGTGGCCATTTTATTTTCAATGAATGCAAGATAGACACGCAAGTCCTTTATTTCCTAAACATTTTGCAATGGCTTTTGACTGATTTTGTCCTGGCACATTCTGAAGGGTGTTAGCCATGCTCCCTAGGCATAGCTAACTGATTATCCTCTTTTTCCAAAGAAAGTTTCTCTCTGTTCCTTCAGTCATGCAGAGCATCGATCTTCCAGAGCAAAACAAAACATGACTTCATCACAGACAGGCAGAAAGATTCAGACAATATATGCATCTATTTCTCTTATTCGACCTTTTTTAACCCTGAGTCTAGAGAGCATTTGTGATGCTTACAGCTGTAAGAAACTATTTGGGGAATACAGTAAAAACGGTCCAATGCAACCACATTTTTAATTTGTTCAGAAATAAATTGTTTTTAAATTATGACTTTTTTAAATTTCCCTTACTTGTGTGATCACAATGAGGGATTAACCAATAGGACTGTTTCACATGCAAGAGTACAAGAATATGCTGAATGTGGTATGCAGTAATTATATTTATAGCAACAAACATGAATGGATATACCTGTAAGAGAAAATAAAAGTGACTTTTATAAAAGGAAAGGTATATACATGTACATGAAATGCATTGTATCAAAAATTCTACAATGCAATTTAACACATTTAATGGGTTACATTTATTGCAACAAACATGGATGGATATACCTGTAAGAGAAAATAAAAGTAACTTTAATAAAAGGCAAGGTATATAAATGTACATGAAATACATTGTATCAAAAATTCTACAATGCAATTTAACACATTTAATGGATTACATTGGAATATTTTATCTCATGATAAAATAAGGCACAGTCAAAAACTTTCCTTCAACATTAGGCTGGCTAAAACCATTATCATAACTAATAAACACTCAATATTGTTACTTGGTTTGAGAAAAATAAGCTCAAATAAGAGGTAGACAAACAAATATTTAAATCTTTAAAAAGCACATCAACAGGCACAAAAGGCATATAATTAGGCCTGGAATGGTAATCTGTGGATTCTAGCAAATGTCAGAGGGGCTATTGTAAAATGCAAAGTACAACAGAAAAAGCTGTACTTTGCACACTGCATTCTGTTAATGAAGGATGCTCTATCCAAGATAGGCATGTGGGGTAAGGCACATAGGCATCCCCCTTCCTTCCCCCTACCTGTTCTCAAAGTAGGGGGCAGCAGAGCATTATCACCTATAAGACGAGCCGCAGTCTGGACTCTAGGAAGCAGGCAGGAGAGACTTTTAGAATTTTGTAAGGCCCAATATCCAAATTACTATTATTATTAATAACATGTATTTCTATAGTGCCAACATATTTGTAGCCAAAGTCCCTGATCAAGAATCTGTCAAACCTGGTACCATATTATGTTTTGTTTGAAAAAGGGCTAAAGTTGCTGCTAAACATGCTGAATATTTTTTTAATATATAAAAATTGTAGCTTGTCTCCAGGTTACTTGGAAATTATGCTGGTAAATGCACCAGAATGTTAATTTACCTCATTTGTATATGTCATATTTTTATCTAAACTAGCCAGAACTAAAGCAGAATAGATCTTCATGCTGAGGCATTTAAACTGCCATTTGATATGTTAGCAGGGATTACAAGGTAATAATTGTTTTATTGGTCTGGAAGGGGTGCTAGTTTATTAGACTGACATAAACTCTTCATAGGCTATGAGCAGAGCTTTTGTTAATGGCCCCATTCCAGACAGACAGTTTCATGGCTTATCAGAAATGACAAATATAATCAAGAAAAATGGACAAAGCTAAGATAATGGTCTACATGGATGTAGGTTGGAACATTTTGTGTGGATAACCCAAAATAGCATTTAGTTGCTCTTTGTCCACTGTTGAAAAAAAGGCAAAATGTTTGCTCTAATATATTGTACTATTTTAAGTCCTGCAATCAATTTAAACTGTATTTTCCAGTGTTCTAATACGTGTTATCGCTAATATGTAAACAAGACTTGTATATACCAATACTCACATATACTGTATAAAACTGCATGAGTATTGCATCTCTTATCTGGAAATTCATTATCCAGAAAGCCTAAATTACGGGAAGGCCATTACCCATTGAGTCTATTATAAGCAAATAAGTTTAATTTTTAAAAATAAATTCCCTTTTTCTCTGTAAAAATAAAACAGTATCGTGTACTTGATCCAAACTAAACTACGTTAATCCATACTTTTGGCAAAACAATGTTTTTTCATAGAAATAAGGTATGGTGATCCAAATGACAAAAAAGAACCTTATCGGGAAAACATAGTGCATAGTGAATCGGAAACACTGAAAGTTTTATAAGTCTGGATGGCATCATTTATGATGTTTGATATGACCCAATTCTCTAGATGCAAGTGCACTATGCCTATTGCCACAATGAATTCCACAATGTCTACAAACCGATGTCTACAAATCAACTTCTGGAACCATTACAAATGGTTATACCAACTTATACCAACTTTTTTTTAAAACTCTCCACTTCAGCAAGTATACGTGTGGCCCAACACTGACTGACAAAACCATGGCATCTGTCCAATTGTCCCACGATTTGTGGCAAACTAAATGTGTGGCTTGTTCCTTTGCCAAAACACAACCAACAGAACTGGTAGATGCTGTTTTTTTCTTTAATACTTTCCTGCCCTACAGTTTGGGAGATACTATTCTAAACTATCCTGGATTATAGCAGTTCGTCTCCTACACATGTAATATGCTCCACAAGAAGATATGTTTATCACTCAGCTCTGAGTGAGGATTTTCTTATTTTTAATAATGTGGTGTCCACATGACATAAGACTCAAGGAGATCATATACATGACAATAGATACAGGTATGGCCTTGAGGTAGTAAAGGGCTAAATCAATATTTGTACCTCCTTTAACAAGCATTAAACCATTAAACCTCTTCACCCAGTACTAACCACCCTTGAAAAGAAATGTTTTTGTCGGCTTCTCAGTTTGCATTAACAAGTGATAACGTTGTTCTGTCAAACGCCCAGAATACATAGTTTGGGAAACAGTTGTTTCCTGATTTATCCATTTGCCAAGTTGCAACTTGATGAGAGAAATTAATATCTTTTTCATGTGCCGATGAGAAGTAATTTAGAACACTTTGATAGAGATCCTTTACAAGCAAAACTTGTTGTTTTTTTTTTTAAATAATGATAGTTTAGCCACAGAGTTTTGTAGCAAATAAAATTACAGTATAAGGACACACACAGCAGAGCCTCTGCTTTGTTTTGTCTGTGCTTTGTATGTAAGCAGAGGGAAGTAGAACTGCTGTACTGTTCTCCTTACTGGCATTGTGCTGTGTTGAGCTACACTGTATATCAGTGCAAAAATGCATGTTTTTGAGTTACATAGTTACATAGTTAAATTGGGTTGAAAAAAGACAGAGTCCATCAAGTTCAACCCCTCCAAATTAAAAACCCAGCATACACACACACACACACATCTCCACTCTAATTCTTCATTGATATTCACTCAGTGTAGCTCCACACGGTGTCTGTCAATTGAGCTACAGGAAGGAGAGCAATACAATGGATTCAACTTTCCTCTGCCTGTAAACAAAACGCATTTGAAGTAAAACCTCAATAAAGTAAAAATAATGAAGTTTAGAAATTACAAATAAGACAAACGTTCCTGTTGACCATAGTGTGTGTTGTGGAACATGTCAGTTCTATTTGTATATAATGGATAAAAATAACTTCTCCCTTTGTCTGATGAAGAATACTCCCGTCACAGAATTGTTTGTGTGTGTATTCCACTGTATATTGAGTTTATGGTGAATTAATTTTCAAAATAACTTTTTTGGGGGGAGTTAAAAAAAAAAGAATGTGATTTATTTTTCTTGATCTGGTGTATAGTGAGAATGTTGTGGGTTGGTCAGATTGACACCACCTCTGTCAAGTCTACTCTCAGCTAAATCTATTGTGTCAGTATTTCTCCTTTCATAATACTGTAGTCACTTGTCTTTAGCTAGTATTGCAGTTTCATTGTGGAAGATGTTCTGCTATATTTGATTAGATGAAGAGGGATTTTTTAATTACTGAGCAGACTTATGGGCCAATTTATACACAGCTGCCTACAGTGGTGCTACTACATCCTGCTGATATCTTTATTTGGGGGGGGGTATTTATGGTATTGTGATCAGAAATGTTTTTTTTATGACTAAGACACTGTCCATATGCTCCAGCACATTGCAGAGCTTTTAAAGGCATATAAACCAAGAAACTTACTAAGAGTGCTTTGTTGAGAAATTTAGCAATTTTCTGTGATTTTCTATAATTTACTAAGTCTGAAACCCTAGGCTTAACTGAATTCAGGAAATGGATAGACATTTAGGGTAGTTGACGCTCTGACCTTCTAAGATAGCTATTTAGCTGAAAGCCTGGTATTAGCAGCCTAAAACTGTTTATAACTGCTAATATCCCAGAAACCACATACAACAGTTATGTAACTGAGCTCTTATATGATTAATATGTTTGATATCTATTAACTAAGCTAATTTCCAGGGCTTCCCAGCTTCCCTTTGCTTACCAGCAAAACAGCGATCATAGTGGTAAGAAACCAATTTCAATGCTCACAAAAGAAGCTAAGACTTCAAGGCTTCATCGTATAAGAAGGGTGAGCATGATTTGTACAGGGGTTGGTTAGAATTAATAATATCCCTTAGAAGACATTTCCTTCAGTGTTTCAGGGTCCACTATCTAAAGATTGTGATTTGTGAACATTATTAATCTCACTTTGGTTCCCTTGTAAATCCTACTTCAAAAGCTGGTAATGCAGTGAATAAGGGATAAAAGGCATCATCTAATGCTTGTTAAAATTTGAAATCCTGTGGCAGTTGTTTTGCAAGTAGCTAATCTGGGGTCATAACCACCACTGAAATGTAGTATATATTTTCATTGGCTGAGTTTGCAGAGTGTCAGAGGGACTCAATTCATCCCTGAATACTAGTTAACGTTTTTAATCCCATTTCTTAAGCTTTGCAAAATGTGTCAGAGAGTATAACCATCACTGAAGGATATGTAAACATCTGAGCAATTGAAAGAAAAAGTTAATGAAATGTTACATGGGGCATGGGTCACTTGCTATTGACATCAAAGGGAAGCGCCAAATGTCGTGCAATATTCACTCAAAAATGAAAAGAAGCACTTTCTTTGCAGTTGATAATAAAGGGGTCAAAAACGACTTGCACAGCAACCAGTTGATGTTGATAGGAAGGAACCTAAGTTAATAACAAAAACAAGTGACTGTGATTAAACCTTCCTACAAGATTTAGGGACAAATTTACTATTATTCCCCAAAATAAATTCGACCAAATTCTAAATTCGATAAGCATTCGACCATCGAATGCTTATCGAATTGTTTTAGGCTATCATTTTCCTCAATATCTGATGCTTCGATTAATTCATACGATCGGATACCGATCATTCGATTTCACGAAGAAATCGTGAAATTTCGTTCGAGCATCCGAAAAATTAGTACGATTCGAACGATCGAATGAACGTTCCGATCGTACGAATGTTATTCGGGCAGGACTTAGCCTCAGAAGCCTATGGGCAGCTTCACATAGGCTTCTATTACAATTCGGTAGGTTCAATCTGATGAAGTAGTCAGTCGAATAACTTTTAAATCCTTCGATCACCGAATGATCGAATTATTGAATATCCGATCATTCGATATTCGATGATCGAAGAGGCTAATTTTGCATACCTGGACCATATTTCTTTTGGGAAAAGCAGGGTAATGCAGTGGTGAGTGTGAGCTCTGCCTTTTTCAATGTTTTATTTATGACATTTAGTAGTGCATCTATAGTTGCAGATGGCACTCAAACTCAAATAATGTGCTACCAAACCAAAGTTGCTGAGGCATAGTAACCCATAGCAATGCAGGCAAATTCTAGCTGGATGCTCTAGTGAAATTTTTAAAAGAACATTTTCACTATAAGGGCAGTCAAGGAATTCATGTCCAGGAAGAAGTGGTATATTTAGTATCCTTAATAAATAGATGTATTAGTGATCTATCCATTTGCTATTTTGAGATCAGGAAGGAATACAGGAATACAAAGTTCCCTGTGAGTGGAGGAGAAATTGCTAGCAGTGAGATTTTTTGAATTCCTGTAGCACACATATAAATGGTTTTATGATGTATTTATGTGGGTTATAAATTTTCAACATGATTTTATTTAACCAATCAACTTACATACATTAAATATAGCATTTGTAAACAATGACACAAAAAGCAGAGCAGATAGAACAATGGAAAGTATGTGCTTACAACCGATATGGAGTTACAGACAGACTTTTAAAACACCACTTTTTTATGTGCATTGGATGAATTTATTATTTTCAATATAAGAATGTCAACAGGATGTAATGATATTAAAATGTAATTTATTTATAGAGGCATAAATGTAATGTTGCTTTAGCTTGGTTGGTCTGCCATCTACTGGTGGTGTTGGGATACACATACACAAACACACACACAGTAAAACTCCCTGCCATTACTGTTTGATTATTTACCCTTAGGTGAAAATTCTGTGATGAAATGTAATGGATATTCTACTGTCTTGCCATGGTATATAGATGCTGTATCTCTGAAGTCATAGATTATTATTTCCTTTATTTGTCTAAAGCACCGATAATTATGTGTACAGCTGTGACCAGAATACACAACTTCCTGTCTTGTAGTATTTATTTATGTATATTTTGCTAATAATTAATCCTCAACTATAATTTGCAGTATCAATAGGGGTGAGCCAGGATAGCCTCAGCATATAAGTGCAACAGATAATAAGAAGCCGAAGTATCGGCTTTCTTTTGTGATCACAGAAGGAATTCGCTGACGGGAGAGTTTCATTAGGAGGAGAAGTTGTAAAAAGTCCAATGTTTTGATATTATAATTAGGCAAAGGTTTTATTTCTGAATGTAGTATTCTTTCTCAGAAGAATCTAATGTTTGGGGGGATATTCAAGCAAACCACCCTACTTAGAAGTTGGAATTGCTTCACATTCTTTTACAATGACATCCCCGAATTACAAGAAGGACATCTCCCACTGACTCCATTTTAAGCAAATAATTCTAATGTTTAAAATGATTTCCTTTTTCTCTGTAATATTAAAACTGTGCCTTGTAAATGAGCTGCATGAATCCATTTTGGTGACAAAATAATCCTTTTGGGTTTATTAAATGTTAACTTTTAACAGAATTAAGGTACGGTTGTCCAAATTATGGAAATAGCTCTTTTACCATACCAGAAAACCCACAGATCCCAAACATTCTGGATACTAGATTCGATATCCTCTTCTGTATTTAACAAAACAGGATAAATAACATTTATCTTCATATCATCATGTGCCACCACTTTAGGACTACTGCCACTGCCATCCTCCATAAAAACCTATTTCTAATGCTGGTGCTGCAGAGGGTTGTATGTTATAGCCCTGAGGAATACTGAATAACCTAACTAAATGGGACCTCCAAAATTCATATCAGAATCACTACTGTTTTAAGTATTTTCTATTTAGTAGTTTCTTCATATCATTACTGCTATTATTATTTATTTATCCAGCTGCGCAATAAATTAGCATTGCTGCTTGCAGCACTAAGGTCCAAGGTTTTATTCCACCTAGGGCACTATCTTCAAGGATTTCCAAGAATTGTGTTCCAGCTAGAAATGAATAAAAGACGAAAGTTGTGTGTGCATCACCAGAAAAAATATTATTTTTCAAAAGTGTAAAGGTATCATCAGTAAACAAATATTTATCACCAGGGTTGTTTAAAGGGATCCTGTCATGGGAAAAAAAAATTCAAAATGCATCAGTTAATAGTGCTGTTCCAGAAGAATTCTGCACTGAAATCCATTTCTCAAAAGAGCAAACAGATTTGTTTATATTTCATTTTGACATCTGACATGGGGCTAGACATTTTGTCAATTTCCCAGCTGCCCCAAATCATGTGACTTGTGCACTGATAAACTTCAATCACTCTTTACTGCTGTACTGCAAGTTGGAGTGATATCACCCCCTCCCTTTCCCCCACCCAGCAGTCTAACAAAAGAACAATGAGAAGGTAACCAGATAACAGCTCCCTAACACAAGATAACAGCTGCCTGGTAGATCTAAAGCCCCCCATAGACGCAACGATCTTTCCCTGCCAAACGACCGATCTTAGGGAAGTCCGACCAATCTGTCAAATTATTGTGCGGTTAGTGGGATACAAACGATCGTTCATCTTACGATTTTTCATCCGACATTGGTCTGATGATTGATCGGCCAGGTTAGAAAATCTTTATCGGTCCCCATGCAATCTACCTATGTTTGCAGGGCCAAGCAGGCTGCGATCCTTCAGTTTTGCTGGCAATATCGCCTGAAATTGTCTTTTTAGTTGATGGACACATCGGACATTTAAACGATCGTTTTGAGACAATCGTGGTCTCACGATAACATCTGGATCTTTAAAAAATCTTTACGTCTATGGCCAGCTTAAGAACAGCACTCAATAGTAAAACCCATGTCCCACTTCATACTATTCAGTTACATTGAGAAGGAAAAACAACAGCCTGCCAGAAAGCAGTTCCCTCCTAAAGTGCTGGCACAAGTCGCATGACCAGGGGCAGCTGGGAAATCGACAAAATGGCTAGCCCCATGTCAGATTTCAAAACTGAATATAAAAAAATCTGTTTTCTCTTTTGAGAAAAGGATTTCAGTGCAGAAGTCTACTGGAGCAGCAGTATTAAATGATGCATTAAAAAAAAAAAAACAAGTTTTCCCATTACAGTTTCCCTTTAAATAAATAGGCAAATGGGACATTTACCCAAGGCCTACCAGGCAGTGGGTGTTGTGATAGCACCATGCCTGTACCCCCTTGGGTACAGCAATATCACTGGCGCAGCTTAAAGGGGAATTAAAGCATTACTAAAGAAGTAGGGTTGAAATGTTGTACATTATGGTTTGGGATTCTATATCCATCCATGGCAACTTTAGCAGTAAAGACCTAAACCTTTAAAGATGACACAATAGTTCCCCATCTGCTTTTCTGCTGATTCACAGCACATGCTCTGTACTGCTGTTGCTCACTGAGCTTAGGGACCAAATTGCATTATACTGTCACAATATAATATCACAATATAATGCTGTTAATTATTCAGATTGTAACATCAGCTTATATGACAGGCAAGCCTCATTTTCTGCTTGAAGAGTTGCAGCAGCCCCAAAGCTTAGCTGCTATATATATATATATATATATATATATATATATATATATATATATATATACATACAACAAACAAGAAAAAGTTGTGCTCACCACTAATTTTTAAAACCATTAGGCGGGGGTGCAACGAGGCTGTGATATATATATATATATACATATATGTAGGCGATATATATATAGGCATTTCTAGTCATACTGATTTTTTGTGGTTAAGGAGATTTTATGTATGTGCATTTATGTGCCATGGATGTGGGGCGCAATTCTGAAGCAGTGGGGGATGTTGTTATCTGACCTGAAAGAAAAATGATGATTACTATTACTATAAATCACTATACAGTTATGTAGCACTCTGGCTCTTTATAGTAATAAAGAAATGTACCTCTAAGTGGTAATGTAGGGAACAGCATCTCTAATGTAATGTTAACATGTGTTCTACTATGGAACAGAGTAATGTAGGAGTGGAGCTCTATAGAGTATCCCAGGAATCAGGCTGTATGCAGTGATATACGAATCATTCCTCCTCTCTGCTAAATGCCCCCTAGGTTATAACTGTGATAACTGGTGAGATAAGAATGAGCTGATAAGATGTTTTCCCCATCTGTTGCATTCAGGCTTTGCCAGTATATGAGAAATAAAATAAAAATGTTTAGATGTTTTGAGCAATTGTGTACTTTCTAAGAAAGTGCATGCATCACACAAACAAAATACATAAATAAACATTTTGGTAGATAAAACACAAGTGCTTCCTGCTAGATACTGGGGACTGTGCAGGGAGATGTCCTGTCAGTTTGCCCCATGCAGTACTGGGGTGGGGCAGCTCATCTGACTATTTAAGGACCAAAACAAAACCAGGGAATGGAGGGAACAAGGTCAGAAAGAGAGGCAAAGAAAGAAACTGTCAAAGAACAATACATGTTGTGGATTACATATTAGCTAATTCACACACACATAGTTCACTCTGCCACCTAAACATAAGCCTCTTGTTATTTTAGCGCATAACACCTAAGAAAGCATAGTTTTTACAGTTGCCTAAATTACTTGAGAATTCAGATATACATTACATAAAAAGGAAAACGGTATTTTTAGTAAGAATTGTGTGAAAATTGCCTATTCTGGCACACTCAAGTGACTCCCGTGGGAGCAATGAGGGACATCATGAGACAATGGTGCAATGTTTGGCTTGTAAAAATGAGGCAGACAAAATGCCCTTGCATTATCCAAAATTCCATTAGTCTTTATTTCAATTATTCTTTTTCATGTAATTCCATATTTTCTTTACTCTCTCTGTGAAATCTAAATAGGCATTGCCTTTTTGTTATTTTCAAATCCAAATCCTACCAATATTACTGTTCCTTTAACCCAAGCTGACTGTAAAAAAGTCAAAGCTGCTGATCGGGGTGACTGACTGGCATCAATTAGACTTATTTCACTAGAGTGCAAAGGCTGCCTATGCTTGTCAAAAGCTTCCATGTTCCCATGTGAGGACTATATATCTACATTACTTCAGTTTAGATATGTCCTCAATGGTAGTTTGAGGTGTAAATAAATCAGAACCTGCATTACCACATGACTTGGCTTTATTTTTGTATTGTCTGTTAAACAGCAAATTAATACATAACAATAGTGTGCTTCAGCGGCATTATGGAACATTATATTTACTGCTGCAAAACCCTTAGGAATGGTACTGCTGGTTCAGTGTATTTTACCTGTGAATTATAGTAAATTATATTATGTGCTGCTGTTCACAGTAAAACCCATAGCAGCAGTTCCAGGGGGGTGGGGTTTATCTTTGATGGTGAAACTACAATGAAATGAGATGGAGGCAAAACAAAGAGAAAAAGAGGGAAGAATATGCTAATCATTCTCCCACTAGTGTGGAGTTTAGGGGCTTAAATGTTTATCCTAAAATAAAGTCAGTCATTTGTCACTGTATGGTGCCCAAAGAGACCCCTTACAGCAATAAAACAGAAGCATGATTGCTTACAGAATAGCAATACCATGTGTTTTTGTATAAAGGGTTATAGAACAATGACAGTCCAGGCAACCAGAAATATTAGATGTTCATGGACCTGAGGCAGAACTTGGTCCTCCCAAACTCACTCATAAGGTAGACAGTCTGACCCCAAATTCCAAATGGAAGGATACTGTACAAGTAGCCCTAAAGAGTATGGACAATTCTCAGTTGTTCTGCTCATTGGGGAAGAGGAAAGTGAAGAGGAGTTGGAACATCGATACCAGTAGTATCAGTATGTGTAGTATTTTATAGTGGAGCCCTTTTTATAAGCTGTTGTGCACCAGGACTGGACTAGCAATCTGTGGGTTCTGGCAAATGCCAGAGGGACTGCTGTAAGTTGCCATAGACAGTCACTATTTATTGGGCTGTGGGGGGCTGCTTGAGCCTCTGTGTATTTGGAATGCATGGGTATTTTGTGAATCCCAGGCCAGACCTGATGAGCACAATGGTTTAGGAAAACATTGGGGAAAACTGTTTCTCTAAAATGGTATGCAAAGCTAATAAATACAGTATAACAGTATTTCACTCTTTTATACACCTGCACACTATCACATTTTTCAGCTGTTGATTATCTGGAAAGTCCAGAAATGAGCAGCAGTGATCTGCAAATCTGCCAAAGATGCCAAAGGCAGTCAAGCCGTAACACAGTCACTATGCTATCATCACAATTTTACAGCAGATGTACAGTAGAGCAGTAGACTACAGTACACTATAGTATTTTTAAAATATGCTGGCCAGTGCAATACTAATACAATTGAGATGAACTCAAACCAAGATTTGCAGATACTATGAAATTGTATCAGCAAATTGTAATAGTTCAGAATCTGTGCCTGGATTACTAAGCTGCCAGACTGAAACATCAGAGACACAAACTTCAATTTTGGAAAACAGTAAAAAATAAAACATGGAAAGTAATTAAAAAAAGTCTGGTGGACAATCTGAAAACAACTGGACTGTCCAAAGTGTTTGGAAGGTGAACAACCATATATAAACTGGGCTATTGCCCTATATAGTCCCTTTAGCTGCTGGTTATATAACTATATATATCTGAATGTTTCTATAAATTTGTGTCAGTCTATAAAAGCTTTGGTGCAATTATAGCATACGAATGTAGAAACACTATTTTAACTGATTGTAGAACTTGATGATAATTAGAGGGTATCTTTATTATTATTTTAATATTGTACTTAACAAGACTCAACATGTTACACAGCTGCATATTAGTATTATAAAATGCAGAAGCCTAAAGCAAACTTATAGACAACGGTCAATGAGTGAAACATTATCTGACTTGCTTGAGAAATAAAAGACACTCTGTTGCCCTGTGATACTGTATATCTAAAACGGCTGAAACTCAAGCTAACCCAGTGTTATTAGAAATTCCTAATGTGCCCCCTGGAGAGGGAGTTTCAGTCTCTCTGTGTGTTTACGGCTTGCTGGTCACTGTACCTCCAGAAACAAAGAAATCAGAAAAAAGTCTTGTTTCTTACAGGGTGAAACAGAGAAAGAGGGGGAAGGGATAGAGGGAAAACAGAGAGAGAAACCTGCCTGGCAACGATAATGGGCACAGACATTTGTTTCACACTTTTTTTATCACTAGGAGATGCATAACTAACAAAATATCATGTTCCAAAATATCTTATTAACTTGGGCCATATTTATATACCAGCACTGTATGTACTAATAATTTGAGTTTTCATCTCAGAAATAAATCCTTGAGGGATATCAATATAAAGATTGGTATTTGCGGGGTGATATGATGAGCTGTGGATCTTCCACTAAATGTGGCATTAGGCACTGTATTACCATCTAATAAATGTATTGAAACTACAACTTCCACCATTATCAGACAGCAGGATAGTAAGGTAAGACAGGTTGCATTTGATTATTTTGGATTCATAAAAACAACAATGTTACTAAGTAAATGAATACATGTGGCAAGGGAAATAGAGGGCCTTTGTTTCAGGAGGCTGGAAGTTTCTTTACAACATCTGTAGGTATTTAGGCTGGACAGCAGACAGATAAAGTGTTATTGGAACCATCTTACCCTCTTTTCCCCATCATGCTCTACTATGTAGAATCCAACTACAGCTCCATGGGGCCTTTTTATGTAGTTTTAAGCAGGGTTATCCAACCTGCGGCCCAGGATAGATATGAAAACGTGGCCCAGCTTCAAAT
>CM044439.1:114767005-114803873 GCA_024363595.1 Xenopus borealis
TTTGGTCACAGGTTGTCCTTGTCTGTATGAATTTTGTGGCCACAGTCTCATTGCAGACATACTAGTGGATTAATGGAAAGTGAGCACAACTTTCAATTTTTGCTTGTTATGTAAAGGGCCCATGACAGTTCCCTCTATTTTCATCTTCACGGACCTACAAAAATGGCCTATCTCATAAATGTCTGCTCCAGTACTAACATAGCTAAGTACAATTTCAGTCTCACTGTTAAGATGTCATATACAGCATACAGCAACACTTCTGTGCTGAGACCAACATTTGGCACCACCAGTCCTGTCCTTTCAAGCAGACTGGATACAGCCTTGCCAGGCAAGCAGACACCTGTTCTGCATTCTGCAGGCATTGCATTGCTGGGTTCCTGTTCCTTGGTCAGCAGCTGCTGCTGGAGTCAGGGAAAGTTACTTGAAAGCAACAGTTATCATTAGACTACAAGAAGAGACACAGTACTTCCTTTCCTGCCTAGGATGGGGATCTCATTACCAACAAGTTCCAAGGCAAGTGAGCCATGCACAAACTGCTAAAATTAAATAATTTTTAACAAATGAAGTAAACAATTTAAACATAAATAATTTTCATTTGCACTGCTGTAGTGCATTGTTGATCATGTTTATTCCTTAGAGTCCACCAATTGTCATTTTTCAATGGATGCTTCACCAATCCCCAGTCTTTTCCTGCCACAATCATGTACCCACAGTCCTGCTTTGTAACTATAAAATGCAACCTGTAATTTAGCTGTGCCCTCATTGCTACACAGTTTGCCTGCTAGATTTTTATGCAACTTATAGCTCAGACCTCTGCCATGAAGTCAAATTAGGCTAGCCACCAAGTAATCGAGAACCAGTGAACAGCAAACCATGTGGAACAGCAGAAATAAATGAAGCTTTACAGTCAAATCAGAAACCAACCTCTAAGAACTAATTAGTTGGAGAGCACAGTAGTTAATTAGATAATCCAATCTAAGAATTTCTGAGACTTTGAAACTTGGCAGAGCTTAGGTATACATGTATTACAGTTACTACATGCAATCATTATATTGTGAATCTATTTTTTTCTTATTAATGTTCAATTTATTTTTGTTTATCCAATGTACTGGCCTGTCTCTGCACAATTACCAAGTGGGTGTCTCATTAAAGATGTTTGTGTAGGACTCCTGACACTTCAATTGCACAGTGCAGACGAACAGATCAATAAGAATCTTTCAAATAAGATAATGCCTTTTGCCATTGTTCCAAAAATAGAAGTCCCAATCAATTAAAATCTCCTTTAGGTGTGCTTTTTGCTTTTTATGTGTGCTGATTGCAAGCTAAGGTCTGGAGACTGAGGTTTGGTGTGTACTCAGGCAAAAACTCTGGGGTACAGTCATATTGCAAAGGGGAATGACCTCTTCTAGTTTATATAAAAGGCTTCCTTTTAAAGCATTGTGACTTTGTCAAAATAGGGGGTATGTGGAAGCACTCTAAAGGCAAAGTTATAGTGTATTTAAGTATAATGGAAGTGCTAGTTTTAATGCACATTCCCTGTGCCCCTGTCTCCAAAGTAAGTTTGCAAAACAGGGGTTTTTAGTTACAAAGTTATGATCATAAAGTTGAAAAGCCGCCATACCACGTCAAGGTAAACCCCACATGGCGGACCCTAACATATTTACCTTTTTTTGTCATAGTATAAGGAGTCTCTCTGCATAGTAGCATTATGTGTTATCAGTGTCAGTAGAACCTTGGTTTCAGTATAAAGGATCGATCCTCCCCTATGTGGCCCTATGCCTTTAAAAATGGGCGTTGGTTTGGACAATTCCTCTCCCTTTAAAAGCCGCATACGGCTTTGCCTTTAGAGTGCTTCCACATACCCCCTATTTTGTGACTTTGTCATCCTGGCTGTTGTGTAATATTTTCCCATATGTTACAAACTACCTATTTTCCTTACATAAAAACACAAACTCCATTGCCCTAAACATAGGTTCTCGTTTTGCACCCCACTTGCCCTTACCATTACAGTTACATAACATAAATTTAAATAGGATTTGGGGAAAAAGATACATTGCTGCTCTGGTTAAAAATTTAACATTATAGTATTATTTATTACTATTATTCTATATACTTATATAGCAGCCCTTTACAGTGATAATAAATCGGTGAAATACATCCCTGCAGAGCTTAAATATATTGTTTAATACATTTAACAATTACATGCTTTAATCACGTCAAATGCTAAGGTGGGTATTTGATATTGAATAGTAAAGGGGAACTTAATTCTATAATGTCTGATCATAATCACTTGTCACAGTTTCTGTTAACACTAAAGGGCTGATTTACTAACAATCGAATTTTGATTTTTCTATGAAATACTAAAAATGTATTGTTTTCCTATTTTTTATAAGTTATATAAAGTCAAGATTTATTGAGTGTAAAAACCACAAAACCTCTAATACATAAGTTTGCCAGGTGAAACTTGTCTAAATCAAAGTCAGTGGGAGCTGCCTTGATCCTATTGATCCATTTTCAATGAAAAAAAATTTTGGCTATGAATTTCACTAGTAAGCAAACATTTTTAGAAGTTTTAGAGGTATTTGTATTTTTTTTTCATATTCATGATTGTGCTTTTTTATTTGGATTTTATAATAAATTTCATGACATATGTGGTTTAGGAGAAAGTTGGTTTAGTTGTGGTTTTGAAAACCTCTAAAACCACTAAAATGAGACTGATGATAAATAGGTATCTCTGGGACATATATCAATGTGAGATAGAGTTCACCACAGCAAAACTCACACGCTTTCTATTCATTCCTATGGGATTTTTAGAAGGTACTTATCAAATAAATGTCCATTTTTCAGATAGCGTATATGTGTTAAAGTGATACTGACACTAAAAAACTACTTTTTAAAATATGAATGTACAGTTCCCTTTAGGTCATGTTGATCGTTTCTTGCTGAGAGGTCTGTTTTTGTAAGTAACAGACCTGTTTTGTAAAGTTCCTACTCCTGACTGTTTTGCCAACCTGACTGTCCCTTCTCATCCTGTCAGTTAGAGTTTCCAATACTAATAGACTCCTGCTGCATAAATATGGCAGTCCCCTCATAGACAAATACGTGGGAGTTTAGTGAAAGGGAAGCAATTGATGCAAACTAGGAAATGGTTAAAGAGCAGTCACAGGCACCACAAGGAGGGACACAAAGTACTCCAGGCTCCCAGCCTGCGTGTGTCCCGGGCATGCTCTACGGCATTCCCGGAGTGCCTGGCCGCCTGCCGCCTGCACAGGGGTTCGCTGCTTTCTCATGACCTCTCAGACTCGTGACAGCAGCTGGGAGCATTTCATTTCCTGCCAGCAGAGTGGCCGCCCGGTTCAACACGACCTGAGTGCTGTGTCCTTTGGAGGCTGTCTGCTCTGTGCCTGACCTCCAGCACAACTCAATCCCTCAATTGCATCGGCTTTGCCACAATATGAATATGTGTGCCCTCAGCCTTTCAGAAGATGTCCTAAGCATGCACTCAAGCACAGGGAGCTTCTGTTTGTGCTCCAGCCATCATGGAGTATTAAAAGAGTAGTTGTTTTACCACATAATCACCCCCTTTTAGCTAACCCTTTGGTATAAATAAGTTGTTTATGTTCAGTATAATTAAAAGATTTGACCCCAGATAACTTATTTACAATATATACATTAGATCAGTCATGGTGTCAAGGTTTGCTCAGAATATATTCTCTATAAGGGACACAATAAACAATAATTTCATAAGAACAAGAGGCTCAAAAGTATATTCCCAGACCCACCACTCCTAACATTCAGACAGCCCCCCAACCTAAAGACACTAATAAAAAGAAGTGTCTTATTACACCCCACCAAAAGTGGAACATACCCCTGTGGCAAAAAAACAATGTAACTCTGCCAATGAGGCGAGTGGAGAATCTCGCCTCAGGTGGCAGCGCCCCACTAGATACCAGGGGCGGCAAAAATGCCGCTTCTGGTACTTTAATAGCCGAATTTCTGGTTTCTAGTGCAGAGCACACAATTGTACCCTGTGCTAGCATCCTGGCCCTATCCGCCGCCCTCATGGACCACCCCTCCGGCGCAAAAAAATGAGCTCTCGGGGGCAGCAGCAAGAACAAGGCAGAGGGGCCAGGATCTCCCTTTTGTAAAACCTGCCCACACATCCTGCCTTCTGACAAAATACTTATTTCAGACACATTAGAGGAATACAGCATCCATGGCCACTGTTCTTCTTCCAGTGTAGTGTACTTAATACAATGCACTAAATGCATAACAGGGAGACTGTATATAGCAGAGACTGGGCAAAGTCTGAGAAAGAGAAATAAACACCAACAATGTAAACAATATAAAAATAGAAATATAGAAATACATGTTATTATTATTATTATTATTATTATTATTAATAATAATAATAATACTAATAATAATAATAGACACACCAACAGGAAATCATTTCAGTTATCATTTTGGTTTTTAAAGGCAACTTTAAAACAGATAATGAAAGAAAAGTATGGGAATACAAATTAATGGAAACTTTCAATTCTCTGGAGAAGGGACTAAACCTGGGCCTTGGATTTATATTATGGAAAAAATTTATTTTAACCTCAGCTTATGTTTAATTACAAATCATAGTCACTCAGAACTTGCTCTGTGCATGTGCCATTCTACAACAGGGCAAGGTTATGGCACCAGGCAGTAAGCACTGTGAGACCAAACATATGGTAACGCTTAGGAGACAAACTGTGAGCGAGGAAACTGTCAGAAATTGTGCGGGAAAAATGAATTGATTTTAATTACAGGTCTTCCATAGCAAATTAATGATATGGTGTTTCTTATGGCTTATTTACAAACTTATTGCATAGACCTGCTAATGCTGAAGCCTTAGCCCCATCATATGTTTCCAGACTGAAGCATTCTGGGCCATACTTTATGATTTATATTAATTTTTAACCTTATGATGAAGTTCAGAACATTGTGGTATACAGCAAATTACACTGTATTTATTATCTTTATTTGACTGGAAATGAAGTGATTATCTTTCATAGACATCACTATAGAAGTAACTTCCCTGTTCCACCCCTGGCATTTGTGGCGTGTGTTCACTAAATAAGGTGCAATTTATCCCAATGCTAAAACAAAGCAACCCATCAGCTTTGATGTGTTTAATGAAGTAACACAAATAGAGGTGGCTTGTTGGTTTGTTTGGGTCACTGCACAAGCTACTGGTGTAAAGTTGCACTGATTTTTGCCATTCCCTCCAAAGGGGCGCCCTGTTCGTAGAACTAGTAATTGGTTTTGACATTCTGCTTCACTCAATCAGCTTACTTCAGTTATGAGTAAAGAAAGGCAAATATGCATACAGTATATTTGAGAATGAAATTTGAACAGCAGCATGGAATGTGTGTTTGAAGAGCTCTTGGACACTAATATAGTTATGCTAATATAGCCATTACATAGCCATTACTTCTGATTTAATTTGACTTACTTGGTCTGATTAATTATTTTTAAAAAGTATTTATCATATTACAGAATATTCTTCAAACACACTGTGTGAACTGGAAAATCAGTTGTACTGAGTACTGGGCATATGTTTTTTATTATAAGTGGCCCAGTGTTTATTTACAACCTTACCTAATTATATATCAGGTCCATTTGAACTGGTTGCCATGAACATAGGGCTATAGCTGTAAGTTGGCATCTGCTGGTGACAGGCTTCAATCTACAGATAGAACTAACTTTGTTTTGACATTAAAAGGCTGACACGATATGCCACAGCTCATCATATCACAGCATTCATTTCATTAGAAAATTGAAATAGAATGGCAGGGTGGGACACAAATATGTCAAATTAGCTTGCTCCATCTGTATCTAAAGACATTTTCCTTTGATGCAACCATAATGCATTCACTGTTATATGCCTAGCCTTGTTTTATGACCAAGTGAACTTGGCACCACAGCTGAAATAACCACAGGCCCATAGCCTAACATTTGTCTTATAAATAAAGATGTTCCAGAAGTGAAATAATTGTGCAGAAGTGCTCTTATAGAACCATTTGCATTTTGCAGAAAGCTCCATGATGGTAGCGAGAGGGTTACTAGCATAAAAATCCAAAGCCTCTGGCTGAGGGTGGTTTAACCACAGAGGTTGTAAGTTAAGTGGAGCAGGGTCAGGTTCAGTGGAAACCTCCTGTGGTAAATTAGAAAAACACTAGAGTTGAGCAAATCAAAGAAAATCAATTTCAGCTCCCTGCACTGCACTGCACTGGCCTTTGAAATTAAGGTCTACCTGGGAACCCCTCGAGACCTGGAACAGCATGGATCTGTTAGATAATGAACAGGAGCTCAGTGGCTTGCACACCAGAGGACAGGTCTTTTACAGAAAATCCAATGCTAATGTTTCCAAGATGTGATAATGATCTTAACAGAAACTCGCCTTGGCCAAAAGACATAGAATCAAAGGAGGCTGGGGGGGTGTACTACAGTGATTTAAAGAGAAACCCCTTCCTCCTTGCCTTTCCAACAAAATGCCTGCAACCTTTGATTCTGAATGCAGTATTTGTGCATACTAATAACATTTGTATGAATAGTCAGTATTTCTGTGAGTGCATGATGATCTATCATTGTTCGTTGCGAGAAGAATTGTGATGGTACTAAAGTGTGTCTGATAATAACTTGACCGGGTCACGGCTTTAATTAGGGGAACTTTTAAGAAGTGTATCCTGCAGGGCAAAATCATTTGAATGCATGCCTGCAGCTCTCATATTTTTGTAAGTATCCCAGGATTATCTGGTAGTTACTAGAGGAGCTATCCTCGAACAAGCACAGCCCTGTGGTGGGTTTGTTCTATTACTGTATCTAATATTCTTTTTTTATGCCACATTTTGTGAAGCACCCATGGAAGATAATTGTGAAACTGTCATCGGATTACATTTCGTGGCGCACCCATGGAAAATAAGTGTGAAACCGTCATCAAATTAAAAGTATGTAATATTGTATAGAGAATTTTTGTTTTCAACGAGGTTGTGTTCATTTTGTTGTGATAACATGGGAGTACCATTTTAGTGAATATGTTTCTATCTTATTTCTTTTTGGCAAAAAACAATACTCCTGTTTTGCTTTATATTAGAGATTGTTGATCTGCACTCAGAGCCACTGCCCCAAAAGAAAAAGGCTTTTATCCATATGATGCAGTTCATTTATAAAGTCCATAGCTGACTTAACAGTCATAATGGAAGTGATTAAAAGCTCAGCTGAATCTGACTAAATGTATAACACATAATAAAATAAAGTATATAGGCACCAGGCATCTGGGCCTCTAATGAGACAGAAATAACACAAGATGTTATACTGGGTAAAAATAAGTATGATAGCCTAGATTGTGTGACTTCACTAACTATAATTAGAGATGCCGCTAATCCACTATTCTGGTTTCTGTGGAATCTCCGAATCCTTCATGAAAGATTCGTCCGGATATCAAACCAAATCCAACCCCTAATTTACATATGTAAATCATGGAGGGAGAGGGAAAAGAGCTTGTTGCAAAAAATTATATGATTTGCTAGCTTTTTTTTATGGATTCAGATTGGGTTCCTCCAGGGACGAAGATTTGACCGAATCCAAATTCTGATGAAAAAGGCTGAATGCTGGCTGAATACCGAACCAAATAATGGATCTCTAATTGTAATTAACGATTACTGCTCCATATTTTCAAATTCCGTAGCCAGGCCCCAAACAGCTCACAAACCATGGCAGTTTATAGCATTATGTTTTAATCATGGACTGCCAGAGCAGTAACTGACTACACACTTTTAAATAAAAGTTGAGAAAGTGCTATACTAATTTCATTGTGACTTATTTAAATGACAAGAGACAATGACAAGACACTTGCTTAGTGGAAAAGGCTAAACCCCAACAGTAGCCCATTGTATTAAATTCGCTGTGGATTCCCATTTGTTAAATCTCAGATCCTGCTGCCTAACATTGACTCTGAATTCTAGATGCCTCTCTCCAGCATGGGAGTATACAAAATAGCATGTGTGAATGTTGCCAAGCACATTCATCAGTGAAGAGCTGCCAATGAAGGCTGGTATTTGAGATATATTGGGTGCTGTATGTTACATGGAATAGACAAAAAACACAGCTCGTCAGAGACTGCCAGTTTGATATGTCTGGTCTTGTTTCTTTCCCTGATGGTATTTATTTCTTTAGCACCTGGATACAGTCAGACACCTGGCTTATGCCGACAGAATACAACACGTCTTTATGGTGGGATTTCAAAAGGAATTCCCAGAGGATGCCAAGACTATTTGAAGCTGTCCCTTTAGTTGGGGCATGTAGGGAGTTTGTAGCTGAAATACAACCAAGAAACATTCTGATGTGTAGAATAGGAATTTGCTGGAGTTTTGCGATCTGAACTGATTAAAATATATAGGCATTAAACATTTTATTGTAAATGCTTTGATAATACACTTATACATAGTGGTATATCACAAAATCTGGCTTTTTGTATACTCTGAATTCCCAAAAGAACAAGTCATTCGTAAAACGGAGAAGGGCATATTACTAGAGTTTGACATTAATGAATAATGGACCACCAATCTAAAATAGTGCATTATATTAATAGAGCATAACAAAAGACTTTCATGATTCCAAGCCTGCTTGGTTGGATGACTGTTATGACAATGTTTTAACAGAGCTGTAACCCTTTAATAACAGGGGGTGGTCTGTAATATAAAGATGAGTTTAGATCCAAGATGTCCAAGACCCCTGAGCTATATATAAAAAAATATGTTCCTCTAATGCTATAACCCAGCATTGAAATGACAAGTATAGTTTACAGGATTGCAAATAGAAAAAAGGCAAAATACACAAATGACAAAATCAGCATTTAGGAATAAGAGAAAATACAATGTGCATTTTTATTACATACAACTAAAACTTCCACAAAATAGGAAGAACAATTTAAGAGCATTCCATGTCTTTGGCTTCAAAATAATAGCATTATTTTGTGTACAAAACGAAATCTGATGAATCTTATAATACAAGGATACAATTCAATATGAACATTTCCTATATATACAGATATAGTGCATCAACATTCTCACTACCACATGAGGGGTTACTATTTGGAACTAAGTTCCAGCTAAAAGGAGTCCCACAGTCATTTCCCTTTACCAGGGCCTCCAAACGGAGTCAGCTGTGACTGATGGCATTACTGAAGGAGACACTGAAGGTGGCAATGCAGTGCCCCCATTGGAGTTGGTGTACACAGGAATGACAGATCCGTTGTGAGGGAAAGTTGGGTTTGTGATCAGGAATGCAAACTGTCCATCTGGGGCTGGCACAAGCTGGAAGCCTCCATACACTTTGGCAGCTTCGACTGGTGGACCACCCATCTTGCAAGCGATGGGAGCTGGACTGCTCTGCGGAGCTGCTCCTGGGAGCTGGACCATGGGCTGTCCATAGGCAGGATGGGGTGCGGCTGCAGAAGGCATCTGGGGCTGGGTAGGGTAGTTCATGGCATTGATCTGGTTCATGCAGTTGGCAAGATGCCCCAGGAGTCGGGTCCGGACATCTGTGTTGACCCCTTCACAAGTAGACAGGAATCGGGTTACTTCATTCATGCACTCGCTGAATCCAGCCCTGTACTTGCCCAGTACTGAAGGGTCTGTACTCAGTGCAGCTATGGGAAAAACAGAAGACAACACAACATTACTATACTGCCTTACAGGAACAGTTCATCAAAGCAGACAGAAAAGATCTGTTTTAATCATGTCATAAATCCAATGAATCTATAAAGGAAAGAGTTGCTATGCATATTATTTCCAACACAAATGAAGCAAACTGTGCAAGTTATCTGAGGGGGGATATCTGGGTATAAGGAGCACCTAAAGATTAGCTAGTGCTTAGCAGCACCCAGCTTTGCAACATGTGCTAACTCCCTGCTGGCCTCATTCTCTCACCTCCCACCCCTCCCACTCCCCAGCACAGTAACACGAGCTTCAGACTGGAACTATAAATAAGCCGGGAGCGTGGGAAAGCCGGAGAGAGCCAGCCCAGTAGAATGTAGCTGAATGCCATTCAAACCGCAGGCGGAAGTCTGGAACAGATCAACCAGAGAAGGAGCGCAGGGGAGGAGGGGGGTATTAGTACACATCGCACTTACCAGTCATCTGCACCCGCTGCAGGTTCCTCAGGTGCTTCACTGTCATCTCCAATATATCTGCCTTCTCCAACTTGGAGTGGCGGGAGCTCTGCAGGGGCAAAGAACAATTAGGTTAATAGGGAGAACCACACACACACTGACACAAACAGGTACCGGCAAACCACAAGAGCGGCCTTGCTGCATCATTCACAAGAGGGGGCTTTAAAATTCAGTGAAATGATGTAATAGTGATGACTCGGGGCACCCCAACCCCCCCTCCCTCTTCCCCGGGAGTTAGTGGGTTCCGGAATTCAGCAGCTACTGAGAAGAGAACGTGGATCAGAGGCCAGTGATAAACACACACTAGACGGTACCCATGGGAGAGCTAAATGTGATATCTAGGGGTGGCTGCAGAAACATTGGGGGTAGCTGCAAATACGTCGTTGGATGTGTCAGCTGGAGATGGATTGGCGAAGCTTGTGATTATGAAGTGTAGGGGAGGGACATGACAGGACGGGCGAAACATACACAGGTAGTTCCAATGGTACAGGCAGCGCGGAACTTACATCTTTCTTGAGGGCATCCAGGATGAGAGTTTTGAGCTGCCCGAGGCTCTCGTTAATCCTGGCTCTCCTTCTCTTCTCCATGATGGGCTTGGAGGACTGGAAGAAAAGAAGGGGACAGTGAGGGCTCGTGTTCTGGGGAAAATGAACGGGCAGCATCCATCAAACGGAATGTAGACTAGACACTGCTTTTACCTTTCTGTGCTCGGAGGCAGTTTTGGGCTTATCCGGGGTATTGCTCATGCTGCCCGGGGTGGCAGCCACTGGGGATGAAGAGTTCTTCTCCATTAGATCAGCTGGCATCTTCTGCACTCAGTGCGCAATGGATCCACCAACTGAACAGCAATGTATATATATAAATGTGTGCAAGAACGGAATTGGCAATCCAATAAGAGAATGAAACCAGAGTGTCCGCTAGGTAGAGAGTGTGGCGAATTCCCGCACCAACAGCTTGGCCGGCTGCCCTGTCTGATACTGAACTGCCCTCTGCCTGGCTCCCTCTTTATATAGCGCTAACCGCACGCGAGCGGCTCGTGTGAAACTTCCCAAACTTTCTTTCCCACAGTAACTTTCAGCCAATAGGACATAAGCACACGCGTGGGTTGCGCCAGGCCATTGGCTACAGGGCGTGAACAAGGCAAGCCAATGAGAGACCCTACAGAACAAGAGAGGCGTTCCGTCAGCTACTCGCTGTCAATCAGACAAAATCTGACCTATTAACCCTTTGATGGGAAAGAGCGGGTTACAGATCAAATCGGCGGCTGGAAGCGCTACTGTCCGACACACGATGGATTATGAATTGTAGTATTTAGTAGGTTATTGTTTTTCAAAAGGAGATATTGCTGAACTGGGGTGTGCAACCATGCCATTAGACTGCAAGCTGGCTATCCCCCCATGCATATAAACACATGCCCATCATACCCTGTATAATAATGTATCCCCATTCCTCTGAGCTTGAGCTGCTGCTCACATCATGAAAAAATGAAATCGGTTGCTCTCAGCTGGCCATGGACGCACAGATCCGATAGTACGAATCCTTGATTCGTACGATTTTCTGCTCTTGTCTGATGGGTCCCTACATTCTTCGCAGACAGAAAGCTGTTGGATGCGCTCCTCAGCAACAGAGCTATTTTTTATAAACAACATATTATTTACATTCTGTAAACGTGTCTGTTTACATGTGTGTAGCGTGTGCGTGCTTAATATTTATTTGCGCAGACTTTTTCATAAGGGAATATGGTTTCAAAGGAGAGTGTGTGTGTCCCTTTAAAAGTGGCAGCAGGAGGGGGCTGATTCCTGTCGGACTGTACTGAGGATGGAGCACGTGCCAGGATGTTTTATGGCTGCTGCGGGTGAGGTTAGGCGGCTGGATGTGCGTGGGGAGAGGGTGGGGGAGATGGTTTAGATTATGCCGGGAGAAGGCAAATAGCAGCTGCTGCCCTGAAGCCTGGGAAAACCACTCCCCCCGTGCGAGATAGATCGGCCTTATTGCTTTGCCAGTACAGTGCGCTTCCGCTCAGCAGCCTATAGGTGGCTCCCTCGAGCTGCAAGCAAATGTTTCAAGCCTGCAATACAATTTATATGTAAGAAGATTGCTCCCTGCATCACTGGAACACACACACACAGCTCAGGCGTGCGACAGCAACGGAGACCCATTAGTCTTCCACGCAACTGAAACATGTGAGTGGATTCAAGTGACATAATGCTAGTTATGCTGTGATTAAAAATACTAACAAAAGGAACGAGGTCAAAACGTTGATGTACTGCAATCAGTATTTCTAATACACAGTGATGAGCCAATACATTTCCAGACTTAAATTCATGGCGAATTTCCGTGGCAAGGCAACAGAAATCACGAAAAAAAAAAAAATTAGCATCCAGTGCGTGTAAAAGTGGCCATAGAAGCAGAGATCCTCTTGGTTGGACGATGTCGCCAAATGAGCGCATCTCTCATTGATATGCCCACATAGAAGTGGGTGATATGGTGGAGCTGATCCGATCGTGGGCCCTAGGGCCTGACTATCGGATCATGATGCATCCGAAACTGGTGGTCGGATCGTGCCAGGACTGGACTGAGATTCAAAACAGGCCCTGGCGTTTCTTGTACACAGTGGCCCATACAGCCTCCCACCAGCATACTTAATAGTCACTTTCTATGGCATCTTACTGCAGCCCCTCTGGCAAAAAACAGATTGCCGGTCCGGGCCTGCGTGGGACTGCATACAAGCACAGATGCAATGGGTTTTTTTAACCTGCCCCCCTTTCAGCCAGATATTGATCAGGGAAATCCGTCGGATGCCCCCCCGCACACATGGGCCAATAAGCTGCCCATTCTGTCTGTTGACAGGTTTTATCAATTTGTTGCTCCCGTCAAAAATTGTCTTGGGTCAAAATAATTTGAACCCCTATTGACTTTAATGCATTTGAACCAAATAGTAGCATACATAAAAATTTTCGCTCACGTCAAAATTATTTTGACATCCATTGACTTCAATGCATTTTGCGATTTTTTTTTTTCGCTGCTTCGGGGATTTCGCAGTAAACAAATACACACAGATTGCCCATCACTACTATAAATAATAAACTTATATAGCAAGCCTTGTGAGACAGGGACCTCCTTTCACTTACTTCTTATTCTCTAATGTTATTTAATTATTATTATGAGCCTCACCTGTTTTATTGATTGCTTTGTTTTACTGTACAGCACTGCCTGTATAAGTAACACTATATATCGTATGTCTTCTTAAATATAGGAAATTGCACCAATATTAACTTAGCAAAATGGGCAGGGGTAATGTTAACTAAACAGGAGGAAGGTTCTAATAATACAACAATAATGTTAGTGGGTATTTGTATGGAGTGTTGCAGCACCCTGTGTGTCTCACACCCATCTCAGAGGGGAAGCGGCTAAACAAACAGTTATATAGGAGCTGCTGTTCCACCGCACACTTCTTGTGGATTCAGAAGAGATACTGAGAACTGAAAATTGCAAAAGCGCCTGCTCTCAGTGACACCTCTCAAGGCAATTATCTCATTACCTACAAAGGGCAGCGGAGTGTGTGGAAAACACCGATTGTTACAGTAACACATAACTGTGACTTGAGAGGATTCATTCATTATCAGTGCACTGTTTAACTAGCCCCCGCCCCAAACTCGCACACAATTGAAATAACATATTTTAACAACAGCATTGCAACAAGTATGAGGGTAGCATAAGAGATGCTGCTGTTAATTAGAGAGTGCACTATGGAAATGGCCATTACGAGACACTCTACGCTAGTAGTATTATGATAGAAATCTGCAAGTGAAGTCCTTGATTAATAACATACATAGCCATTACTAAAGCTGGTGTTTAGGAGGCAGTGACAGTCAACCACTTGTCAAAGGTTTGACTGTGCCTATGCCGAAAATACATTGGAGAAAAAATGATCAAAACACAATTAATGTATCATCTTCATTTTTTTGGCATTCTTAAAGGGGTGGTTCACCTTCAAGTTAACTTTTAGTATATTGTAGAAGGGCCAATTCTAAGAAACTTTTCAATTGGTCTTCATTATTTATTTTTCATAGTTTTTTTAATGATTTGCAATTTTCTTATGTTTCTTTGCGGCTTTCAAATGGGGGTCACTGACACCATCTAAAAACAAATGCTCTGTAAGGCTACAAATGTATTGTTATTGTCACTTTTTATTACTTATCATTCTATTCAGTCCCTCTCCTATTCATATTCCAGTCTCTTATTCAAATCAATGCAGGGTTGCATTTGTACCCTAGAAACCAAATTGCTGACACTGCAGACTAGAGAGCTGCTGAATAAAAAGCTAAATAAACCACAAACAATAAAAAATGAAAACCTACTGCAAATTATCTCAGTATATCACTCTCTATGTTATACTAAACGTTAACTCAAAGGTGAACAACTCCTTTAATCTCACCCTGTCCCAAATGCATGTAAATGAATGTTGGTTTGGGCTGTCCTTGTGTATTGAGAATTACGGGGCAGATTTATCAAAGGTCGAGGTGAATTTTCTAATTAAAAAAATTAAAATTTTGAGCAATTTTTCAGTTCCTCGACTAGGTAATGATCCAAATTCGATTTAAATTTGCAAAAAATTTGAAAATTCTAATTTATCATGTACTGTCTCTGTAGAAATTCAGAGTCGACCATTTGCCATGTAAAACCTGCTGAATTTCTTTCTTAGCCTATGGGGGACCTCCTAGAACCTATATGGAGTCAATTGTGGACTTTGAAAAGTCAAAATTTTTTTAGGGAGAAACTTCGAATTGAATCTAAAAAAAAGTTTGCATTCATTTCGGTTGATCTTTTTTTGGTTGATTATTTTTAAAATCATTAACACTTAGGGGCAGATTTAGCAAGGGTCGAAATTTCGAAGTGCAAAAATTCGACCTTTGCTAAATCTGCCCCTACGTGTTAATGATTTTAGGCAGTGTGATGCTGGTGCATTTACACTTTGCATTCAGTCAGTTGAAGAGCAAGAACTCCCTGTCTATATGCCACCATCTATATGCCTCTAGTATTGTTGAGAATTAGACACAAGGCCAGTATTCATAGATATATAGGAACAATGCAGAAAGCAGCATTCACACTGACCTTGCCACATTTCTATTAGAGCAGAAAAGGGAACCATACTTTTCAATTCTGCATTCACACTTATGTTACTCTTTAAAGGAACGGTTACATCAAAAAACCAATGTCTTTTAAAAAGTAATGAAAATATACAGTTGTTATGCACTGGTAAAACTGACATTTTTGCTTCAGAAATTCTACAGTGGTTTGTATAAATGAGCTGTGGTGTAGCCATTGGGGCAGCCATTCCAAAAGGAACAGGATACACAGCAGGTAACAGATAAGCTCTGTTGTATACAATGGGATTCTTCAGACTTAATCTACCTACAACGTATCCTGTGCTTGAATGGCTGCACTCATGGCTACACAGCAGTTTGTTTAAAGCAACTATAGTTGTGTTTCTGAAGTAAACACACCAGTTGTACCAATGCAGGACAACAGTGCAGTATATTGTCAATCCTTTAAGGCACTTTAATTTTTTGGTGCTACTGTTTATTTAACTAGTTTAACACAGGGTTTAGACCAGGGATTCCCAACCTTTTGAACCAGTGAGCAACATTCAGAAGTAAAAGGAGTTGGGGAGCAAACACTAGCATTTAGTAGCCCCTTTGTTGATTGTCAACCTACATGAAGGCTCTGTTTACAGTGCAACTGTTTTTTTTTTCAGCCAAAACTTGCCTCCAAGCTAGGAATTCAAAAATAAGCTCCTTCTTTGAGGCAACTGAGAACCACATCCAAGGGGTTGGAGAGCAACATGTTGCTCATGAGCTACTGGTTGGGGATCACTGGTTTAGACAAAGTGGCACCAGTTACAAGAAATTCTGTTCATGCATACTTTATTGATTACCAAGTTGCTGCTAACACATCAAAGGATCACAATGTATACAGTTAGAGCACATACATACAATAACACAGACAGGGTGATGCCAGAAGGGTCTTTCATATCATACCACAGCTACACTGGCCACAAACTCTTCTTAAGTTTGATTTAAATATAGCTGGGGCCCTTTTTTCCTACAGTTACAGGCTATGAGGAAGATTTACCCACACATATGACCTTAGGGGATCCCTGGCTCATACAATATGTTGAAAAACAGAAAATATCCAACTAAAACTATGCTTTTGTGTGTGTCATGCCATTAGCTGTGTACTTCTGGTAGAGGGCAGCCTGCATGTGCATCGGTCATTTATCATTACAATTACTGCCTTGATATGTGCCCATTTACCTCCACTTCTACATTTCAACAGCCTCCATCAAGGCTCACGTGCAGAGTTGGGAATCTCTGATTTAGGAAGTGGTATTCTAAAATAACCTTCGACTGTTCTTCATTTGTTTTTCTTTAATTTGTGGAGTCTACATTCTTTCCTGCAATCTCCTTTTTTTTTGGTTTGCCATTTAAACCGTTATCTCGTTACTAGGGTCCCTGTCCAAAGCTAACAGTCCAAAGTGTGAAAGGAAGACAGAACACCAAAGGAGAAATGAGCATAAATGGCATAAAATCATAACAGTGAAACATCTCGCTTTACAATCAACCCCTCGGGGCGATCCTGGGCATTTTGCTGCCTGAGTTGGCCTTCCTATTGCTGCCCACCGCACAGCACTCACCTTTTCAGCGCTAGTGGGGGGTCAGGGGCAGTCCACGTCACTGCACTAGTTCACTAGTTCAAAAACGGAAATTCAGCTCTTAGTTACGATGAGCAGCATTTTTACTGCCCGTGTCATCCAGGGGGGCCAGTCATCAAGTGTCACAAATCGCCTCATTGGTGGAGAGCCCCTGTCAACACCTGGTTTCTGGACCCTGATTCTGGCAACTACAAAGCACATTGTATTTAAGGTTGTATATTTAAGGTTGTACAGTGGATACAGAACACACACATCCATGCCCAGTTGCAAAGATGACCTGTGTCTTTATGATCCTTTTTTTTAAATTAACTTTTTGCTCTGTGATCCCCGAGGTCCACATGGGGATAAATAATTAGATATTTCTTATAGTATAATAATACAATTTAGTGAAAAGCATGTGGGGGTGTTGGGAGGCTTAAAAATGTTTATCACTGAGATATACATTTATCTGGGGTCAACAAGGGGAGGTGCAACTTTCAAAGTTAAATCTACGCTAATGCCCATGGGCTAATACTTTACTCTGCTAGTGCCACTGTCAAGTTAAATGTTGTAAAGTTAGTTCTTCAGTTAAGTAAATTTACATCCCAACTTCACGTGCAATTAAAAGTGCTTTGCTAAGCTAAACAAATAAAAGTAGATCATTTAGGTGCTTAGCAGTTCATTTCATTGGCTGGACCAAGTGTTTTATTAAGGTGCAAGAGTGTATATGAAAAAGTAGTGTATTGTATGTCTTAGTGAGTTTCCGTCCTGCAGGAAGTGGTTGGTTAGATCTGTATTTAATTAGTTAATCTCAGACTTCAGCTTTAGATATGTAAGGGGTGTGAGCCAAAGAGATAACTGAGAAAAAATAATATAATTTGCTGCCCAGATTTCCTCAGCACCCATTCAATTAATGGCTTTAGTAACCTGATAGGATCTCACAACAAATATACTATGGTTTCTGTATACAAACACAACTGCGATTCCATAGTGATGGAGTTAAAAGGCTGGACCTAACTCTAACTTATTGTTTAAATAATGAGCTGTGAAATTAGGACACAGATTTCTTTTTCCACTAAGGGCCATTAACATAGATCATACCCATTTAATTTACCTTAAAAATTTTTTTCATTGTGGGCTTCAATTCACTGCAACCAGTTAGTCACTTATCATTGCTTTCATTAGGGTACAGCCTAATCAGGTTCTATCACTGAGCTGACACTCTTTTTACTCTGGCTAATTGTATATCTATATTTCACTGTAGTGTTTGACGAATACTACATGAATATGATTTTTCACATGGCAGTGTAATCACTTGGAACAGTCACTGTTCACAGTGTTGGACTGAGACACCTTGGGCCCACAAGAGAAGCGTATATCAAGGGCCTACCAGCCAGCACCTAAAAAATTCTTGTTCTTATTGAGAAAGACTCAGATATCCTCAGATTTGGCAGATTCATTGTTTAAATGTAAATGATTAAAGGTCCCCATAGACGCAAAGATTCTTCTTTGGTGAACAACCAATTTTAGTGCAGTCCGACCAATCCGTAAAATTATCGTGCGGTTATTGGGATCAACCGATCGTACATCTGTCACACAATTGATCGACCAGGTTTACAAATCTTCATCTGTCCCAGTGCATTCCATCTATGTTTGCAGGGCCAAGTAGGCAGCTACCCTTCAGTTTTGCTGGCAATATCGTTTGAAATGGTCTTTTTAGTTGATGGACACATTGTGCGTTTAAATCAGTTCGAGATAATCGTGGTCTCACGATAACGACTGGATCTTTTAAAAATCTTTACATCTATGGCCAGCTTAATAAAGCCTAGAGGCCCACTAGATGCCAGCTCACTGAAGTTTATGGGAAATATTTTATACATGTGTTCTGTTTGTTTGCATTTTTGCCAATACAGGCTGTGTAAGAGCATAAGGCAATACAGTGGATACAGACAGACAGCAGAGAATAGCATGGAAAACAGACAATGTGCAAGTGAAACCTCTCTATCCCTGTACAGTTTAGGGTGGTGGCAGAAGTGCAGATTTGGGAAGATTAGGGGATTTGGGGAGATTAGTTGGCCAGTGATAAATCTCCTCTATTGCGGGCGACCAATCTCCCCGAAATGCCTTCCCACCCGCCAGGGCCTGGACTGGGAGGAGAAAGCAGCTCTGGCAAAAGTATTGAACTAGCCCATGTATTCACACACATGAAAAGAATGATATATATTTTCAACCTCAAGGTTAGCTAGAACTAGTGTTTATGAATAGATATTTTAAGAGTCCATTACCATATAATCCCCAGCAATATTATACACCCTATGTGCTGGAACTGGTCCTTGCAACAAATATCTCACCCTAGTTTCTATGACAACTATTCTATCTGATGGATTAGTTACCCTATACTTACAGTATATTCTACATTTTCCTTTTTGTACCCCCAGCTAGACCATGTACCCTGGCAGATAAGAGAACTTTAATTACCATGTATATCACAGGTATGTCATACTTGAAGAGACTAGACGGTCTCCTGCAATTAATGCTACATATAACAGTGTTTTAAAAATTAGTGGTGAGCACAACTTTTCCTTGTTTGTTATACATATCACAGTGTTCCATATACAGGCTGAAGTGATTGTTCTGAGCATGGATCCTCTTGTTGCTAACAAACATATCATAAGCATAAGGGATTGGGTATATAGCAAGCAACTCTAATATTACTAACTGAATTTGGTCAGAATTCCTGGTTCCACCCATATACCAGTGTACAAACAAATGCAGGCATTGGCTTAGCTGTGGCTGGCTATTATGGAAAGCTCATTTACATTTCTAAAGTGAGTGGCTCATTTACATATTAAATACATACCTAATTTGCATTTTTAGGTGAGCAGCCCATTTATATTTTAAAGCAAACAGCTTTAACGGTCATTTGCCTGAACCCACAGATTGCCAGTCCGGGCCTGCCACCCGCAATAATGTGAATTGTCAGCGGGATGGTATTGGGATCGCTTCAGTTTTCCAAAGATGCCTGAAGTTGCCATTCCATTTGCAGTTCGCATTCTTGACGGCGAGAAGGCATTTCGGGGAGATTAGTCACCTGCGGTAGAGGAAATTTGTCGCTGGCCGACTAATCTCCCTGTCTGCCACCATCCTTACTGCTCACTCTATATGGCTTTTTAAATGAATGTATTTGTTTTTGCTCTCATTGCTCTCTTCCTGAGAAACTCTCTTAACCAGCTTTATAGAATTAACTGCCTCCCTGGAATGTCCTGCTTATTGGTGGTCATATATTTGCCTTAATGATTTCCCTGGTCCCATCACAGACTCCTAAACTAACTCTTTCCTATTATTCTCACTGCTGGGAATTAATGAAACACAAACTGAACCTGTAAAAGATAGAAAAGACTTATTGCCATGTGCTCCAGAAAGGGCAAATGGCTAATGCCAGGAATATCACAGGTCAATAGTGAGGATGCACACATGACCATTCATATGTAAATGACTGCTATAATGGTACCTGTATATAGAAAAGGGCTATACACAAGGGTTAATCCTGTGGCATTGGCCACTTAATTCTTCCAGCACATTGCACTATTGTTACTCAGATGATTATGATTGCTCCAGATGAAACGCATTACACATACAGCAACATTACAGAGTAATTACATAAGCAGTGTTATTACATGCATGTATGCAACTGCACGCCAATGTGAATATAAGGTTCTTTCAAGTTCTGTGTCCATCCTGCGTCATGTTCTTTTAAGATATCAGCCTTCATATATGAAGTAGTAAAGTAAATAACAGTGTTGGACTGCCCCACCGGGATACCAGAAAAACTCCCGGTGGGCCCAGATGTCAGTGGGCCCCTTTGCTTCTAACCATATGGCCTATTTCACAGTCATTCCCTATTTCTTTATGGTAAAAAAGAGGCTTAATAATGGAAGAATAGAGTATAGTAAATAGAAAAAACTAGGAGAAAAAAGGTTGCGTGAGGAGAGGAGGAATAATAATTTGGAAAGTGGGTCCATGGTCTAAAGTTTTCCGGTGGGCCCCTGGTCTAAGGTTTTCTGGTGGGCCACTGGCATCCCAGTCCGACACTTCTTCACGGAGAAAGTGTAATGTGCTTGGATGATGATTGAACAAAAACTGACCAGAATTTAATACATTCAACAAGATAGAAACTGCAAAGAGAAAAAGGGGGCAACATGGGAGATACACCTTTAGATTCTTCATTAACACTTAAATGCTAATGTTGTTGATATTGATTTATTAGTTTAGTAGCCCATCAGTTAATCATATGAAGACAATTTCAGGACTAACCAATGTATGTTTTATTATTTTTTTAAATTACTATATGTAAAGCATAGTAAATAATGTTGAGCTCTTTATAAGAATGGAGCAAGAATAAAGAGTGTTTGTGACACACAGCTAGAGTATCGGTATCCATGTGTTCCACAATGTTACATCACACAAGGAAAAGGACACAAGGGCCACAATAGAAATCAATATTTTATCAATTAAAGGTTTAGTTATGTAAAAAAAAAACCTCTCTTTTTTTCCTGCTTTCATTGCCAAAAATAAAGCAAACCATAACATCATAATAAATCAATGTGACATAACAGTAAAAAAATCAAATAAATGAAACAGAAATCTACAGTATATTATTTCAGTCAAAATGAAAGGCTGTAAAGAAAATTGTTTTATTTGCCCTATTATCACTGTCACAATGAAAAACAAAAACCTTGAAAACAACTAATTTAAATAGTTTTGGTTGTGATGTATGTCAATGCAAGACAAAAAGGAAGAATAAAAATAGAGCAAAACATAATTGTGGTACAGGTATGGAATCCATTATATGGAAAAGGAAAACCATTATCCAGAAAGCTCTGAATTATGGACTCCATTTTATCCCAATAATCCACATTTTAAAAAGTGATTTCCTCTTACTCTGTAATAATAAAACAGTACCTTGTACTTAATCCAAACTAAGACATAATTAATCCTATTTGGAAGCAAAACCAGCCTATTGGGTTTATTTAATGTTTAAATGATAATGCACCAGACCTAAAGCACGAACATCCAAATTATGGAAAGATCCATTATCCGGGAAAACCTCAGGTCCCGACCATTCTGGAGAACAGGTCCCATACCTGTATTTAATTATAATAATGGTAGCAATCTGAAGCAACCACAAAAAATGCCATGGTATGAAGGCATTATGCAAAAAGGGGATTTTATTATGAGCCAAAAGGCCCCCAATATCAGTATCAAACCAATTAACTAACATATAACACACTAAATAATGGTCGTTGTGGCTGCCCTGCTCTATTTTTGTTTTTTAAATGTAAAAAACTTTGCTTTCAAGCAAACATCCTGTTGCTTATTGCAGTTTATTAGCCCACAGTGCAACTGTTTCACTGCATTGCCTGCCCCAGTGGAACATAGACATTTTACTTTCCCAACCATATGTAGAATTCTCAGCAGGATTTTCTGTGATCTGCAAAACTATTTTATGCTCGTCGAATAAGCTTTATATTTAAATGAGTAACGAACATTATACTTTTCTGGTGTCTGTGACCCTTCTTGTGAAGAAAATGTTTGAAGATTGTCCAAATGTACTTTTCAAAACATGTCATTTTCCCAACTCTTGTTTTTTTTCCCTAAAATAAATGTTTTGCCTGAGTACTGTAAACCATTTATTATTTAATCATTTCTTTGCTTGACTAACTTTCTCACACTCTGATTCCCACTGACTGCCAGCAAACCTTGAGTCATCTGACTGAGAGTTACTCCAAGCTCTATTGAAAGACCCTTTGAGTACAGAGAAAACTAAAAGAAAGAAAAGGTTTTTCCTTCTTCCTCAGTATCTGATCTGCACCTGTACAGAACCAGTCCCACACATATCACCTTTTCAGAGACCGTGAGAAAAAAGAAAGTCATAGAAGAGGAACTGTGGTGTGTTTAGAGAACACAAAGGCAACCTATCTATAGCCACGTGTGTCTTCATCCATCAGCACAGAGAAAAGAAACCAATTCAGCATTTCCAAAACTCATGGGACTTCAGCAGTTCAATGTGAATAGACTTGCCGTTTTTAAGCTTAACCAATTAAATGAGTTTCTTTCCTGTGGATGAGAATGTTGTAACATATGTTGCCTTGGGTGACTCCAAATTTTCAGGTTTTTTAAAAATGTATTAGGGGTGCATCTATGAAACGCAACAAAATAGTTACACAGGTATTGCTACTACAAGAGTAGAGAGGTCTGCAGAAGGTCAGGTATCTATGAGTACTTGTGAAAGATTCACAGTATGAGTTGACTTTTGGGTGGGTGTTGTATAGTGGGTTGCAGAAGGGAGCAGATCATTCTGTGGTGTGATAATGCTGTGGGTCTGGAAGAACAGTTTTGTCTTGCTTTCTAATAAATCAATAGAAACTGCTCTGAATGGTGCATAAAACGTTTACTGAAGACCAAGAAATTATTGTGGTATAGGACCTGATATCTGGAAACCTGTTATCCATTAAGCTCTGCATTACCGGAAGGCCATCTGCCATATATTCCATTTTTAAACAATGAATTAAATGTTTTAGAAATTATTTCTGTATTCTCTGTAGTAATAAAATATCACATTGTATTGGATCTTAACTAAAGCTGGCCATACACATGCAGATTCTAGCCTCATATGATCAAACGGCACAATCTTCCGACCTGCAACTAACCATTCAGATAATATACATCAGCAAAAGAACAAATCAGACAATGTTCTGTTCATGACAGCAATCATATGAAAGTTATGTCCTATAAATGCTACTTATAGTCACCCATTTATATCGTCAGATAAAAACATTTGGTTTATTTATGCTTAAGTTATATTGTAGTAGACATAACCAGTATAAAGATCCAAATTATGGAAAGATCTCTTATCCAGAAGACTCCAGGTTCTGAGTAATTTTTTCGGGAGGGGGTGGGGTCCAAATTTCAGACAAGTTAACCTCATTCAAAGAACTTGTACCCATTAATACAGCAACACTCATTTAAATATCCAAGACTTTCCAACACAGTTGTTTGCCCTGAGGCCCTCCAGCTGCTGTTTAAAACAGTTAACAACACACCTAAGAGCGTATAATCAACTGTAATTTGAGCTTTGTTGGTATTCAGCTAGCAAACTTCAGCATGTGCTACATGGACAGAACAGAGTAAATAAGTTAAGGCGTCGCTTGCAGTTCTGGAAATAAAATGGTTAAATGAAATATATACTTGTTGTGGTTAGCAGGTATGTCCTCACACCTTTGTTATTTTAAGATTAAGTGGGCTGAGCCGAAACCACTTTTTGTGAAACTAACAAACTAAACTATCTTTATGGTTTGCAGTTGGCATTACATCAGCACAATATGTAAGGGTTTAAAGGACAATGGGGGTCATTTGTCAAGGTGACAGAAACATAGTTGGTATGAAAGAGAGTCACTTGAAATTAAGATAGCAGATTACAGAAACATGTTAATAGTTTCATAGATTGATATTAGTAAAAAATATATGATTCTGCTTGGACTTCTTTATTATATCTATTATATTGATAATATACCCATTGAAATGAGGCAAATAATAAGCTACCCTGCCTGCTGAATTGCCCCCTGCAATATAGAAACTAGAACCTCTTTACATCACACCAAGGGATTTTATAGATGATATTAATGGAGTGTCCTTGGGTCAGTTAGATTTCTATGTAATCTAAGATAGACAAACACTGTAAACGCACTATAAACTGTAAGGTGCCACCCAAGGTTGATCAAGTTGTCAAACCAGGCTAGTCTTTAGGAATAAGCAATAAAGTAATGGTCCCTACTAGCACATGATTATGGGAGGTGGTGTGACTGGCGATGGGACATTGAAGCTGGGGGTACAGAATTGGGAAATATGTGAAGAGAATCAACACAAGGTAGGCAGCTAGACATTTGTCTTTTAGATTTAATATTTTGGAAACATACATTGAATTTGTTACAACACAGATCACATGATATCTGGGAAAGAACAACTATGATGGCTGTTTAGCACTACTTAAGAACTGCTGCACCAATTCACACCATGGTAGGCCAAGTCTCTGGCCTCTATAAGGTATATTTATAGAACAATATATAATATTGGCACAGTTACAACTTCCCTTTTAATGATTTGCATTGTTCATTGTTGTGCCTGAAGTTGAAGCATTAAAGTTTAATTAAGATCCTAAGTATTTGCTTTGCATTGTGTGCTAAGGGAAGACCACTCTATGCAAACCACATGCAAATGTTTGCTTGAATTGCTTGAAGGGAGAAAATACAAATAATTAAATATTTAGCTTTTCATTTCAGGTATATATGTGGTTTAAGAGAAGACATTTTGGATCAACATAATATGTTATATATGCATAGTTTTGCCATGTTGCATAGACTGAGGGAAATTATTTCTGATGAAAGCTTGTCAGTTTCTGATTATCTGTTTTATCAAAAATAATCACAAATAAAGTGAAAACAATCTATCTATCGATACAGGAGACATAGAAGTACAAAATAATACCTTTAGCTGTTTTTGCCTTGAGCAGAACATAAACTGAGAACTATGCAGTTGGAACTATGCTGTAATTTTAGCATGGAATGGATGGCATAATATGGCACTTTCTTTGCCACAAAAGCACTAACTATACAGTACAACTTAATTAAAAAAAAAATAATTGATTTACTTCACTAGGGTTTAAAAAAATGTTGCATTTGACCTAATTTTTTTGCCATTTGTTAGGAAATACCAAAATGCGTGCATTCTCATTACTTTGCTGGGAAATAGGAGAGCACTCAAATGCAGATTTACTGCTGTGAATTAGTGTTTATTGCCGACTGACAAACACATTCTCGTATCTAGTGTCCCAAATTCATCTAATATGTTGGAATATGTAGGAAAGATGTGGAGTCAAAAGTCTAACAGGTTTATATGTGTGATTTTATTAACATTTTATTTGTTATTAAAAGAATTGCAAATTCTGTTACCCTGTAAATGGTCGGTTAGCATATGACTTGGGGGGCAGAAATGACCTTTGTTTGTTCTGTGAAGGTAGAACAGCTAGCAGGAAGGCAATAATAAGTAGAAACATGTGATTGCTCTCATCAGTGTGTCACTAAGGTGTGCATATAATCATGTGCCTAAATGTTACTGTCTGATTTCAGCAGTTCAGTAAACAGCCAGAATCCTTTGTCAATAGCCATGTCTGTGTACAGAATGATGTGACCAGCATGGATATACATGATTATCAGAAAAACTTGTGTCAGAGGTCAAAAGGTGCTATTCTCCATATATAACAGGTTCTATAAGATTTTTTTACATTTTATGATATTTTAGTGATGATGTTCTTTACATGTGAGAAGGCTATATGTACTATATCCACCTTTTACTAATACATGGACCCAAGCACACACATTTCACTGGTTTATTAATAGTACAGGTAAGGTTCTAAAGGATTTATACCCAACTCAAAATAACAAATTTATCCTGCAAATATTACAAATACCTAAAATGTAACACACAAAGTAAGAATATTACAAAATATAACAAATAGCATTACCGACAGACTTCCTATTGTGATCACTGTGATTCCATGCTTTTGTTTGCATTGCCCCCCCTATTCATTCTATTTAAATGTGATAAAAATTAAATCAGTGACAGCAAAACTCATCTACTAAATATGAAAAATGAGCTTCTTGTATAAACTAAGGTGTCTTTGCTTTTGCTGTAGTAAAGTGTAAGGGCCAATGCAGTTAGTGCAGTAAAAGTATAGCCATTAGAGACACTAATGTGAAAGTGGCTAGAATACTGTGCTTGTCAGTAAATTGCCCTAATGGCATTCCTTCTATAGGCCCAGTATGAATCACTTCTGCACACTGCATTGTGTATGGGTGTGAGAGACGATAACCGAAACCAGATAAGCTAGTATGCTATGAGAAAATAATAGCCAAGTTGATATTAATACTATGCACAACAAGTAAAGAAATCCATATCAAAGATCAGACGCTTATCACAAAACTGGCAAGCTCCTGTTTCGAGGACTGCCACAGTTTTATGAAGAAATTAACAGGCCAGCAAAAACGGCAGTCAGTGTAAATGATTGCAGTGTTTATGTCAGTGGAGTAACCAGACCACAATAACTGCAGCAAATGATAAATGTGGCAAATGCAGTAGATGCAATTGGAGATTTAACTCTGTTTCATATATATCTATATATATATATATATATATGTGTGTGTGTGTACAGCACTACAAAATAAGTTGGCGCTATAGAAATACATGTTAATAATAATATGTTGTCAAGGATAGACACCCTGCTGTGAAATATAGTATATTAGAAGTTACTGAGAAGTTTTATGAACATATAAAGCAAATCATGCAGAATGCTTTTATAAATGTCAAGTAACTCAGAAACTTTTAATATCCTTATATTTTGTAGTACGTAGAAGTGTGATACAAGTTAAAAACTGATGACACCACTAAGCACAATAAGAATATATTACACAACACCATTAATATCATATAAATTAGATCATTATAAACAGTGCTCAGTGATGTCATCATTTGTAATTGTTGATTAGTGATGTCATTTCAGTCATAAGTCAGTAGGGAGTTTTTTGATGGTATAAACGCACAAGGCAACAGGCTTTTATACAGGTCGTGGAACTTTGATGTTGCTTCTTATATTTTCATATTTTACTATTAGTCAGTCATGTGGCACAAAATAAATCTCTGAGTACAGTTAGTTACAGTAAAGTTACAACTGCTGACATCACTTATCTCATTTTATATAGTGAATAAAGTACCCTGTATTGTAAAATATAAGGATATTATAAGTTACCGAGTAGTTCCATGACCATCTAAAACCTCAAGGTGTTTTTATACAGGTCATGGAGCTCCAAGTTGACTACTAATATCCTAGTATTTCACAACAGGGGGTACTTTATTTATTAGTGAGTCATAATGCTATGAGTTTGTGCCAGTATAGTTTTATGCTTAATAGATCTTGCCAGACTAACTAAATTTTTTATGAGAAGGCTAGTAGGGACCTGAATCCTGGAATTGCAGTGGATGTTATTTACTTAGACTTTGCTAAAGCATTTGATACAGTGCCACATAGAAGGTTACTGGTTAAAGAATGTTGGCCTGGAACATAGTATTTGTACTTGGATAGAGAACTGGCTAAAAGATAGACTACAAAGAGTGGTGGTAAATGGCACATTTTCTAATTGGACCAGTGTTGTTAGTGGGGTACCGCAGGGCTCTGTACTGGGTCCTTTGCTTTTCAACTTGATTATGAATACATAGTAATGACCTGGAGGTGGGCATTGAAAGTACTGTAAATTGTGCAGAACTACGGGTTGCTGCAAGTTGCTGCCACTTTGCAGCATATAAAGAAATATAAATGAGCTGGAGAGAGGGCAGAGATGTTCAACTAAACTGTTTAGAACAGTGGTTCTCAGTGGTTCTCAACCTTCCTAATGCTGTGACCCTTTAATACAGTTCCTCATGTTGTGGTGACCCCCAACCATAAAATATTAAAATATTTTCGTTGCCAGCCCAGAGTGGATTGTTAGAAAAGTACAGGAGACAGCGTGGCTACATAAAGGTTTGTTTTCTGTGCATAGAGCGGCAAAATTTTGTGGTCACACCCCAATTACCATGTTAATTTTACAAATTTTAAATGGGCAGGAAGAGCTGTATGGCAGTCCCTACTAAGGGGATAAAGAAAGTTGTAGTGCAACTGGCTTCCTTACACAGGTTACTGAACTACAACTCCCAGCACCAACACCTGGAGAGCTACAACCTTGCCCCAGGGCTAATGGGGAGAGAGATGATCCTGCTCCTAGAACCCTTTAAGTGACCCCTGTGAAAGGGTCATTCGACCCCCAAAGGGGTCCCGACCCCCAGGTTGAGAACCGCTGGTTTAGAAGGATGGAAGACTTAAAGGAAAACTATACCCCCCAGAACAATGTAGGTCTCTATAAACAGATATTGCCTAAGACAACTCATATGTAAATCCCTGCTTCATGTAAATAAACCATTTTCATAATAATACACTTTTTTAGTAGAATGTGTCATTGGGTAACCATAAATAGAAAATAGCCATTTTAAAAAATAAGGACAGCCTCCTGGGATCCTAGGATCCAACGGTGCACACAAACATACCAAAAAAACTATAAAGTTAGGTCACACGAGCCAATTAACAGACAGAGTTGTGTCTTTTGCTTCAACACTTCTTCCTGTTACAGTTAGAGTTGAAATATTTCTGGTCAGGTGATCTCTGAGGCAGCACACAGACCATCATGAAATGGTGGTTCAAGGCAAGAGATGTAAAAGGGCAATATTTACTTAAATATATATACCAGGTAGGTAAGATTCTTTAATATGTCACTTGATTTGATATAAACTGTTGCTCAAAAATTCATTTATGGGGTATAGTCTGTCATGATTTTTAAGATGTATTTTTTATTTCTAAATTACACTGTTTACACTGCAAATAATTCACTCTACAATAGAAAATGTAATTCCTGAACAAGCAAGTGTATTTTTTTAAGGTCATTTTGCCTGGTCCTGTGCTTTCAGAATGAGCCAGCACTTTAGGATGGAACTGCTTTCTGGCAGGCTATTTCTCCTACTCAATGTAACTGAATGTAACGCTGTGAGACCTGGCTTTTTCTATTGAGTGCTGTTCTTAGATCTACCAGGCAGCTGTTATCTTGTGGTAGGGAGCTGCTATCTCGTTAACTTCCCATTGTTCTGTTATTAGGTTCCTGGGGAGAAAGGGAGTGGGATATCACTCCAACTTGCAGTACAGCAGTAAAGAGTGACTGAAGTTTATCAGAGCACAAGTCACATGACCTGGGGCAGCTGGGAAACTGGCAATATGTCTAGCCCCCATGTCAGATTTCAAAATTAAATATAAAATTTTTTGAGAAACAGATTTCAATGCAGAATTCTGCTGGAGCGGCACTATTAACTGATGCATTTTGAAAAATAATTTTTTTCCCATGACGGTATCCCTTTAAATTATGAGGGTAGAATGTCAAGGTTGTGGTTGTTTTCTCTGGAAAAAAAGGAGCTTGCAAGGGGACATGATTACACTTTACAAGTACATTAGAAGAAGTTATAGATAAATAGCAGGGGACCTTTATACCCATAAAGAGGATAATTGTATAAGAGGCCACCCCTTCAGACTATAAGAAAATAACTTTTATTTGCAGCAGCGTAGGTGGTTCTTCACAGTCAGGACGGCGAGGTTGTGGAATGCACTGCCGGGTGATGTTGTGATGGCTCATTCTGTTGATGCTTTCAAAAGGGGCTTGGATGATTTCTTGGACAGACATCATATCAAAGGCTATTGTGATACTAAACTCTATCATTAGTATAGATATGGGTATATATTATTTATGTGAAGGTATGGAGGCTTGTGTTTATGGTGCTTCATTTCATTTAGAGGGGTTAAACATGATGGACTTTGTCTTTTTTTCAACCCAATTTAACTAAGTAACTATGAGTCATCACTAAGCTCCGATTATAAGTTTATAATACAGGTTATTCATGGCTTTTGTCTACTATAAGGATATCATTTACTTTCATGTATTTTGTGTAATATATATATAGTGAATAAAGTACCCCCTCTTGTAAAATATAAGGATATTATAAGATACCGAGGAGTTTCATGACCATATATTCGGCCAAGTGTTTTTATACAGGTCATGGAACTCCGAGGTAACTTCTAATATCCTCATATTTTGCAACTGGGGGTACTTTATTTATTATAATACACAAGTTTGAGTGAGTCATGTGACAGAAATGATGTCAGAACTCACCGTTTATAACTGATGACATCAGAACTCACCGTTTATAAGGATATAATTTACAAGATATTCACAGCTTTTGTGTATTATATATATATATATATATATATATATACACAAGACTATAACAAGCAGCTGACTGTAAAAGTTGATGGGATCTGTGCTTCTTTAACAACTGGAGTAAGTCACAGAGGGAATTAAACAGACCAGGATCAGGCCAGCCAGGCACCCTAGGCAACCGTCCTGGCCGGTCCCTGCTGGGCACGTACATGTGCAAATTGCACTAGTTCAGGCTCTGGTATTAAGACTTATTTGTACAAGGCAGAATGAACTGATCAATATGCTTGCTCTTATGCAGATGGCCCTATTCAGCCAAGAGATCAACAGATCAGATATAATATAGTTCTATATAGTTAGCCATATTAATATCATCATGGATAAATATACCTTTTTTTTTTGTTTCAATACCGCTGAGTCATAAGTTAGAGTTGGAAATCAACACCTCTATATTTCTCTACCTACTACTAAGTTATACTTTCATATCACTGCCTGTTGCATTCCATTTGAGTTTCTCAGCTACTTAAATGCTTGATCTTTAGACTACACACCTGCAACAGTAATACAGTAACAACATATGCCAATTTTGTAGATTTTTTTTCTAGTGCTTTAAAATGCACCACTAACAATGAGTCTTTTGCTTTTCCTTTCCACCAACCTTTCCAGTTGGTGGAAGTTGAATGGTTGACACTAGGGTAGATATGTGAAGATTATCACTGATAAGTCATTTTTTAAATACAAATGCTTTTGTTCTGGCATGCTTGGATTTGTAAAAAACAGAGGTTAGTTTTTTTTCTTGACATGCCAAATAGGACCACCTTCTATTTCATCATTACTGTATCTGTTTCTTTGGGGTCTCCATGAGGTTATACACTACAATTTAGTCATGAGAACCTGTTAATAACAGAATCCAGGTATATATAATATAAGGCCAGGTTTCACATCACACAGGTGTCACATATTTTGGATGAGAATATAAAGTGTGCATTATTTTATAGCAGCATATGTGCTCATACAATTACAAAAAAATACATATACTCATATGTAGAATGTTAGAGTTTTTTATACCTTGAATGAACACACAACTCAAATTGTATCTTATTTAATAAAAAACTCAAATGGAAAAAACTCAATTCTGTAAGTTCGAGTTTTGAAACCTGAAAACTCGAATCTCTCAAATCATTCAAGTAAATGAATTATTCAACCCTCCAAAAAAAGGCTATTTAACATCTTTGAATGGTTCAAGGACCTCTGCCATTGACTTCTACATGACCACGACAGGTTTTAGATGGTGTATTTTCAGATTCCAGCTACAGGGTAAGGGTATAATATATCTTTAAAAAATTTTTTTTTTTAACCCAAAAACGTTTTGGCCAAAAAAAAATCAACTCAAACCTTAATAAATACAAAGTAATTGTGTATTCCCTTGCAATTATATGGTCTCCTGTTTATACAGTAGGTAGGCTTCACCATGTCCTACAGTAGTGGAGGTTCCCAAGAGATCATGTAAGGCAGCTGGTATACACATATATATGCTTGGGGAGCACTACAGCAGGCTGCTATCTTTAAAGGCGGCTGTCAAAGCTGAGCCTTCATAAAACCATAAAGCAATTCAGGGTCTGAAGTACGTGGGAACACACAAGATAGCAAGATCTCAGTGCAATCAAGGACTGTAGTATCTTCACAGAATTACTAAGTCAAAGTTTGTGTACATATTTCATGATAAGACAACGCAAACTCTGATATCTGTATGCATCAAATGCAGTGGGGGGTCAGTGTGTTGCATGGAAAGGTCAGTAGTAGTGGACAATATTGTTTCAAACCAGGCCATCCCTAGCAAGAAATGTAACCATTATAATTTAAATTATTCTGCTAGGGTGAGCTTTTAACAATCAAAGTGCTATAATATGCCAGAAAATGGCCATCCCTTCATTTAAGATAACTGATCTGCCTGGTCCTTTCTTAATAGCCACTGAGAAAGGAATTGTTCTAATTCCTTTACTAGTGAATTGAGGGGTTCCTAAGTAATAAATTCTGGAAAAGTCTTACCTTGACCACCCCAGTGCTAATCATTGTTAGGTGGAGGATATGACCACCAAATCTCATTATTAAGTGCTGGAATAAGGCCTCTATTTAAAATATAAGTCTTGCTTAGAAAAAAAAGTTTATTGGTAGGTTTCCGTTCAACCAACACTTAACTTGCATGCCATGAAGATGTGCAAAATAAGGAGCACCAAAATGTGCGGCCCTTACCACCTACCCTATGGCAGACTGTAAGGACCAGTCTAGCACAAGAAATATGCAAAACATAACATGTGTTGATGTGTAGAATCTCTTACCACAATAGAGACGTGGCCCAGGTGCTCTTGCCCCAAGCTCAAGGGAGCAGACAATCCTTATCTGTAACACAACTAGTTGGTGCAAGGCACACTGGAAACCCAGGCATGGATCAGACTGAAAAAAGTATAATGAATAAAAATGAAAACTTTATTATATTATTATATTTATTATATATATATATATATATATATATATATATATATATATATATATATATATATATATATATATATATATATATATATATATATATATCCAGGGAAAAATGCTGAAGCACACCAGGAATTTCAAAAAAAGAAACTTCTTTATTGGATCGACGTTTCGGTCCACACAAGGACCTTTATCAAGATATATATATATATATTCATCTCTCTATGAAGGAGGTCACTTGATGATATTCAGAAATCAATGTTTTTAAATTGTAATGTACTACAGTATATTTTTAAGGATCTGTGATATAAAATAGCTCTTAGGATATAGTGCTTTTAGATACATCTCTAGCAAGAATTCCAGAGTTACTCTTTGTATGAAATAATTTAAGTGAGGCATTATATTTTACTCATAGCTTAGGAAATGGAAGAGAAGGCAACACATGGAACAATTACAAAGAATGTGCATCAGAAGACCAGGAAGGGCAGGTGACTGGCACGTAGTTAGCCACATTACTTTAATGATTTATAAGAAATTAGGTCACTTGTTTAAATTGTTAGCTGTGTCACCAGAAAAGAATTTCACTCGGCATTCAATATTGTTTTTCGTACATTGATCACTGACATGAAGGAACTGAAATGGATTTCAATAGCTATTTATTTAAACTATTATTCCCTATTTGGACATGATGAACTGTCTGCAGCAAATTTATGCGGTGAGTGTTTTATATGAGGAATGGTGACATTGTTTAAGGGCAATAATTCTGAAATTCTTATTAAAATATATACTTGCAATAGTAGTAAGCAGCAGTGGGTAGTTTTTGTCAATATTTCTTTTTCATCTGATACACTTTAAACAGTTTATCAGTATGATTGGTTTTCTGTTACTCTCAATATTAAAGTAATTAATACAAATTAAACTAGTTTTCATAAATTATAAATATGTCCATTTTTTAGGCCTCAGTGTTCCTGCCATACTGATGACAATTTAAACCCACAGATGTCAATTGTGTCATGCATTGTGCTACACCTGTTTTAGAAATCCAAGAAAACCTATCCCTATTTAATGCAAGATTAGTAAATAATATAAATAGTCTTATTCACAAATGCAAATTTACAAACTCATAACAATAAAAGAGCAATGGGCTCTGAACACAGGGTGTATTTTATGGGGATGAATGACGTGGCTTCTGTCACTTCTGAGTATACATTTCCTGTGACTTAAAAGTGGGTCTAGAAATTTGTTTGGGTGCTCTCTGTTGGCTGAACTCTACCAGCAGACAATAAGGCTAATGGCACGTGGGGCTTTTCTTCACCAAAAATGATGCAATCCCATCTGTTCCTTCCTGTATTTGCACTGATATGGCATAGCCCTGTCTGTAGACACATGGAGCAGATATTGATATGAAAATTACCATCTTCACATTACTAATCTGATTTCTGCTCTGCATGTCTGAACACAGGCCAACACCGTGCCTATCTATACAGAGAGATGAAGAGCAGGGTTGGCCCAGTGGCCCCCAGCCCCCACTGACCCAGGCCTGCTCCAAGCACCATCCCTCCCCATTATTTCTACCACTAGGAGTAAGTGCATTATGTCGCTGGATTGGAGGGGGGTGGCTTTAATGGACTGATGCTTATGTGTGAGGTGGGGGTAACTGGAGGCTTCAGATGAGTTTTTTGCTTTCCTCTGGATCGACTAGCAGTTAAGCAGGTTAAATAAAAAGTTAAAAAGTTGAATTTGATGGATGTGTGTCTTTTTTTCAACCTAACTCATTATGTTACTATATTACTATGTAACTAGCTCTTACAACTGAGGTGGGGGAGGGCCCCCAGGTGGCAGTCCCAGTGAGCCCCAGACAACCCAACTATATCTAGTTGGGAAGGAGTGAATGGGAGTGCATGGCTTCTCTCCTCAGGGAAGAAATGTCAATGCACAGACCCATTGTACCATTAGCCTAAATCCTATATACCATCAAGTGAATTACTACGCATTACGCTTACCTCCGTTCCGATGCAGTGTGAGTAACAGGAATGTCGTACACAGAAGCTGATTTCATCCGATGGTCGGATGCGAACGCTGCATGCTGTGTCTTCATCCGACAGTTGTGTCGGATGAAATCAGCTTCTACGTGTGACATTCCTATTACGTACATTAGATCTGTCACACCTAACATGACGCCTGCGCTTCCTCGCGCCTACATCTATGTACAATTTAGATTTAGCAAATATGGTGAGGACAAGTACATTCCTAGCAAATGTCTGTAGTTACAGTGAAAGACTAAGTAGCAATACATGATTTTTGTTCGTAAGGAGGGAGAGGAAAATTGCAATGTGGTTGAATCTTAGTAAGTTGAGAGCAACACTTAGGGGCAGATTTACTAAGGGTCGAATTCGAGGGTTAAAAAACCCTCAAATTCGACCACCGAATTTAAAGGGAATTAAAATCCTTTGAATTCGAAGGATTTTAATTCAATTCGAATATTCGAAAAAAATTTGATCGAATCTAAGCAAGATATTACATTTTGTTTTTTGCAATTTTAGACGAGCCAAGGAACCTCCACAGCAGGAAGTAACTAGTACTGTACCTAACATCAAATACAAGGCCATTTATTTCTGTCTAGAATATTTAAAGACAAGTCTCTGTGCCATAAACTGTTCTCTGTGATTTATCAGCAACAAGGGTTTTGCTATAATCTCTCTTTTATTTGTCAGTGTGAAAGGTTAATAAACAGAAACATGTTTTTTGCACGAGGCCTGAAGTGAGGCAGCTGCTTGTGTGCAGGGTGACTGATAAAGGCAGTTAGCTTAGACACCTACAGGTTTCATTGCCAGTCCTGCAGTGTAAATGATTAAAGAGACACAACAAAAATGCCTTTATCTGCAAAGTGTGCTCTTCATTACACCTGACAAACATCAGTAACTCACCTGAAAAAAAAAACCCTCCTACTTTCCCGTGGGAATTTTTCTCAGCTGGGATAACCCCTGAACTTTGCTGGGCTCCTGCCAACATGCAGAGAAGATTATTGCCGTGTGATGCTAGCAGTATGTTCTCTATTTACCAAGACTACATGATAGAAGGGTTTAACTCTTTGGCAGCTAACAATATGACAAGTTATTATAATCTGGTTTCACCCCATGGCTCCAAACTCCAGGATCTGCAGGTGGAAATGCAGGTGGACAGGGCATCATAATAAAACAGTTGGGAAAACCTAGCTCAGGTATAAATGTAATGTACTAAGGGACATGGTGTGAACTATCTGCTTTTCCTAAATACAGTGTTAAAATAAAGTAGGTAAGATGTTTGTATTAACATGATAAATAAGAATACTCATGGTATATATGCAGCTATGATAGTGAAGTGGGGCATATCTGTAATTAAACCTATATACATCTATAGATGAAAGTGCCTACTGGAATCGGGGGGACTCAACTAGTGCAATGGAAATGTCCTATGAAGCTGAGGCATTTAGAAAAAACCTTCCTGAGAAATACAGTACCTGTAAGCTTGATGTGAGAAAAGAGAGCAAAATCTTGCTGGCTACTAGAAACCTAAAAGGCTTTATTCACCTTTGAGTTACCT
>CM044439.1:114805389-114825674 GCA_024363595.1 Xenopus borealis
AGCCTATTGGGTTTGTTTAATGCTTACATGATTTTCTAGTAGACTTAAGGTATGAAGATCGACATTACAGGAAGATCCGTTATCCGGAAAACCTCGGGCCCCCGAGCATTCTGCATAATGGGTCACATACCTTTATTATACTATTTTTGCAGGGTACAGGTAAAGGATTTGTTATCCAGAATCCTGTTATCCAAAAAAATAACAAATAATGGGTTGGCTATCTCCAATAGACTCCATTTTAATCAGATTTTTTCTGTAACAATAAAACTGTTCCTTGTACTTCTTTACTGTTTAAATTATTTTTAGTAGACTTAAGGTATGAAAATCCAAATTATGGAAAGACCCCAAATCCAGAAAACCCCAGGTCCCGAGCATTCTGGATAACAGGTCCCAGACCATTTTTTAGCTGTTACCATGTATCTGATCAACTCATTCACCCGCTTCTAGGCAACACCTACTGCGAGAGTTACAGTATGTGGTTATTGGTCAAGTTTTGATGTGGGACAGTGTCTGAAGCAATAAACTTGTTATCACACATGTGAGAGACTGATCATACATCTAATTTCCTTTTTTTGCCAGTTTAGTTTATGATATTGTTACTTACTATACAATTATGCAGTTACTGTTTACAATACATGATTTTTATAACATCATTTTTTACAGTCTGATGTATAATTCGATGGATCTTTTTCCCACAAAGCAAGAGATAAAATGTGCAAAGTAAGCACAGTATTAAACTAAAGGGCAGCTAAAACCACAACATATTTTTTGATGATATGTTTATCACTGTGTAGTGATGGAGGAGGGGCCTGCTTGCACTTTGGCTTTATGCAAAGAATAAAAAGTTTACAACCCCATCATTCCTGGTATCCACCTGCAGGTCACACATGTGCTGCTATACTGTATGAGGGGTGTAAAGCCCATTGTGCTTACATGCAATCACATACTCTTTCAGTTTATTAACAGATGCACGGATGTGGTTACAAATACATAGACCTTGGCCAGATTGCGATGCATATTTTCCTCATCAGGATTTTCAATCTTCTGACTTGGTGTACAATTATGAAGCTAGTGTCTAACCATGATGATCATTGTTTTTATAATTTACATGCCTTTATTAAAGGAGTGGTTCACCTTCAAGCTAAAACTTTTAATGCATTATAGACAGAAATAACATTGTTATACTAGATCACTGATATTACATGTAACGTGGCTCTGCAATAACAAACCACAAAATCTGTATACAAATTGAAACAATAACTTACTATATCAACGTCCATGCTCTCTAAAAAAAAAACTCTGTAAAATCAAAATTGAAAAAAAACTAAGTTACACAAAAAGAAAATATTGATCAGTATAATAGGAAGCTGAAAAAGGCACTTAAAGTGGTGGTTCACCTTTAATTTAACTTTTAGTGTGTTAGAATGGCTAAAATATGGAATATGGCTAATTTTAAGCAACTTTCAGCTGTCCTTCATTTTTTTTTCTTTGTTATAGTTTTTGAATTATTTGCCCCTCTTCTTGTGACTCTTGTTGGGTTTTTAAGGGCGATCACTGACCCCATCTAAAATCAAATGTTCTGTAAAGCTACACATTTATTGTTATTGCTACTTTTTAATACATTTACTCCTCTTTCTATTCAGGTCCTATCTTATTCATATTTTGGTCTCTCATTCAAATCAATGTGTGGTTGCTAGGGTACTTTGGACCCTAGCAGCCAGATTGCAAACTGGAGAGCTGCAGACAAGCAGTTACATTCATTACTATGCATTAGTGCCATGCTTTATTTTAAATCGCATATTCAAAGAACTTTCTTAACAGTTAAACAAATATATGTGCTTTTTGTAATACAACTAGAAAATCATTTAATAGATAAATTGCCAGTTTGGCAATCTGAAGAGAGTCAGAATGTAATAGGCTGCGTAGATTATCATATCAGCTTTCTGATAATTCCATGTCATGCACTGTTGGTTGTAAGCAGTACCTCACTATCTCACTAAGGCTGGGGACAGACAGGGAGATTCGGGGAGATTCTGTCGCCTGGCGTTTAATAGCAGGCGACAATCTCCCCGAACGTCCTTCTCCCTGTCCGTCGCTAGTTTAAATGGAAAAGAGCCAGCGCTGTGCACACGCGGCGCAGCGTTTTCCGGAATCGCCCGAAGTTACTTCGTGAGGAAACTTCGGTCGATTCCGGAAATCGCCGCACCGCGTGTGCACAGCGCTGGCGCTTTTCCATTTAAACTAGCGACGAACAGGGAGAAGGACGTTCGGGGAGATTGTCGCCTGCTATTAAACGCCAGGCAACAGAATCTCCCCCCGAATCTCCCTGTCTGTCCCCAGCCTTATAGTGGTCCTCTGAGCACTTTTGCAATTTACATTAAAGTGGTTTCTGATAAAAGAGACTTTTATTCCATTATATGTGAGGTCATATCTTTCCTAAGCTTGCAAAATCTATGCAAAGGCTGTTTCCCAGAGACTCAATTTTACCCAAATAATCCACATTTTTAACAATGATTTCCTTTTGCTCTGTAATAATAAAACAGAAGCTTGTACTTGACCCAAACTTAGATATAATTAATCCTAACTGAATGCAAACCAGCCTATTGGGATAATTTAATGTTTACATGATTTTCTAGTAGTAGTAGTAGTATGAAGATCCAAATTACGGATAACAGGTCCCATACCTGTATTAATGTAAGATATGCTTTTAAAAAGCAGAATCAAAAGCTGAATCTATTTTTGTTTTTGTTATAAGTACCATCTGTGGCACAGTTAAAGGTAATGGCTGTCGTGAAGATTTGTTGCCCGTGATAAAAAGGCATGATTACAGGCGACAAATCTCCAGGAAAAATAACTGAAATCGCCAGAAAAACCTACGTGCCATGAAGTTGCCCAAAGTTTTCTTTTGAGGCAACTGCAGGCAACTTTGGAAGAGTGACTCATAAGGTTTCATCACTGTCGATTTCATTTATTGTTGGTGGAGAAGCATTTTTGGGAGATTTGTCTCCTGCAGTTGGGCATTTTTATCGCTGCCGGCAAATCTCACCATCAGACATTACCCTAAAAGTTCCTGACAGCAAAACCTAGGGAGAGATGAACTGCTTCATGAACATTTAATGAAATTGTACAGAAGCAAGTTCTGTAGCCTCTATGTTTCATTGGCTACATATTGAGGCAATTGCAGTGGCCGCACAAGGCTGAATATATTTAGTTCAGAAAGAGAAATAAGAACATGTCCAGACAGCATTGTTTGAAATCAAGGCCAGCACAACAGCAGTACAATGGTTAATATGTGATTTTATCTGGTGGAAACAGATACAAACTGCCTGGAGGTTAATTGAAACCATAAACCACTGTCTCTTGGAGGTGTTATAAGTGCAATGACAATGAGCAGTTTAGGTGATTCGAAAAGTATGATGTAAGTAGTTTGGTGATAAAAGACTTGTTGATAGACCCTGCAAGTTGACACCATGAGAACGTTTACAGGTATGAGGTCATTCTCTTCTTCAGGTAGACAGTTAAGGGATTGTTAGTGAACAATTTTTTCCTTAAGCTTTTATTAGCAGATATTAAATGGTATTACATTTTTGTCAGCACTTGAACAGAAATGAGAAAATGAACCAACATGCTTTAGTATCCCACAAATGTATGACTTGCAGAAGTTTAGTTTTTATCAGTCGTTACCTCCTCATGTGAAGAGACTTGTATTTCTACAATGTGCACAGCTAAGAGTAAGAAAATGGCATGCAGCATGCACAGAGGGACAAAGTTACAGAAGAAGGACCCACTGGCAATGGTATAAAGTGGCAAATATAAAAATAATCACAAAGGTTTACAGGCACAAAGACACGCCCTACACACCCATACATATACACACACACAAAGACACACCCTATACACACACATAGTTGTTGGTTACTGTAACCCCCAAGCAATATTTTCAGCTTATTCACATTTCTTTCCATAATTCTTAGCTAAACCCTCACCATCTTCACATTGAAAAGTGAGTTGTTATTCATGCGCAGAATGGCAGCACACCATTGAGGGTTCTGATCTCTAACATCACTGGTAGATGCTGCAAATATATATAAATCTATAACTGATATTTATACTTACTGCTAGTATACATTATTTCCTGACAGACGTGAGGTGATGTGCGATAATGGTAGATATTTAACTAAGCTAGCAAACCCTCTTTATTTTGCCTTTATTTGCATTCCAAGTTATGCCATCATACGCTGAGGTAAATAACACTGTGTTTCAAAATGTGGCATTGGGGTTCAAGGGGATATGAGATATTCAGCTATGCAGAAGAAACACATTTATTGAGTTGCTGGTTATTGATTTGAATCACTTGTATGACAGGTTTGCATGTATTCTAATACTAGGGTCACAGTTGCATCACCTTGTACCAGAAGACACAATATAGCTTATATATATGATCTTATATTCAGTCAGTATCTGAAGATTTGCTCAAAATCACCAGCTTAGGTGTTCACTCCAGGAAATGTTGTTGGTAATGGTATGTACCTATTATCCAGAATGCTATGGAATTGGGCTTTTCCAGATAAGGCATCTTTACATAATTTGGATCTGCATACCCTAAGTATGCTGGGAATTGGTACATGCTCCTTAAGGTGGTAATACACATGTACACATGTTCCAGTATGGAACTAATTGGGGAGAGATGCTATACACATGTATGACCTCTTTTGTATTGTTCCACCTGAGTGTCAGAACAGAAGAATGTGAAGAAGACCTTTCCACTCCTCCCGGCTTTTCTTTCAGGTAAAATAATCCTCAATTCACCAGAATGGCAGGCATATCTAAATGACCTCTGATACATGCACAGTTAGTCAGGTCGTATGGTTGAAATTGGGTAACCTGCCCGAGCAAATCTATGCAACAAATTGAGCACATAAGGATTTAAAGGCATAACTAGCAATTTATTATGTTCTGCCATCATATTATCTTCAATGAAAGGATTCAAACCTACAGACAATTTTTCTTTTTCTAATGTGGCCCTCGAAGCCAAAAGTTTGGGCACCCCTGCCCTACACAGTGCAAAGGGGTCAGCCTGCAGACCAATAAGGGTGAAATGGTGAATACTTATTTTGTGACTTCATTGTCCCTGGAACTATACTGTAAATGAGTCATTTAAAATCATTTTCATATAACTGTTTTTTTAAGCAGTTTTGTCATGAGTTTATATACTGCAATCGAAATTTGCACTGATGCTTACATTATAGTGTATGGTTACCATTCTGAAGTGTAACATCATGTCATTTGAGATACAGGTAGAGTACACCATTATTCCTATTGAATGAAATGATAAATCATGCACACAATGACTACACAGAAGTCTTTTTATTGATTCACAGACTAAGGAGTACTGGGTTTTCTTCTAAACTTTGTTTTTGTTTGAGTTGCCAGTACTTTTTTGTACAAATCTTGGCAGTTGTTATTAATATAGGGTTAAAGGGGACACACCTCTACTAAAGTCAACTATCAGGAGTTTATTTTGACTCAGTGGGACGATTTTTTTAAAAAAATTTCTCTGCATTTGCAGTGTGAGTTGGTTTAAGTCAAGGTTGGGCAACTTACTGCTATTCATATGTTTTTAAACTATTGCTAGAGGCTTCAAGCCTTGGCCTTAAGATTTCCATAAGAACATAGGAAACTATGTGTGCATACTGAAAAGCCATACATGCGTCAGGAATCAGTATAAATATTAGCAAACATGTTTTCAATGCAGGTATTTGCACAGGGAGAGGTGAATGGAGTTTATAGCTCTGTACTATTCTTTTTCATAAACAGGAGATGTGATGCTTCAGTTAAAACTGATCTTTTAAAATGTATATGCTATACAAAAGATATATATCATATCTATTCGCTGGCAACCTATGGCGACAGACTAAGCCCTAAGCTTTGACAGCAGTGCACACAAGTGTGAGAGAAGGCAGTGCAGCCACGCGCCTGATAATATCATAAATAAATGGCACTGCTCTGTGGCACACTTGTCTGCTATCATGTGCAAACAGATTTGCTAAAGTTCGGTACACAAGCCTCGCATACAATATTCTCAATGGATAAACTCTTTAAAAAATTGCATACAGGGTGTAACCTGTATATTTCTAGGCTTGCCTTTCCTTTCAAGATAATATTATAAGCAGAGCTGCCACTGCATATAAAATATCTTATCTTAGGATTTAAGCTGATTTAATAAAACAAAGTATATCATATCGCATTTTAAATGGCTTACAAATGGTCAAGTTTCTAGTCAAGAATGTATTCTGTATTTTACTTGTATCTCAAAGCCTGCTGCAGAACCTTGTTATCTTCTATTATCAAAGGGTGCTAAAGTGTAGCATTCCTTAAGGTGCCCAAAGCACACAATGTGGATTAATTTAATGAGCAGGTGCAATTACACAGACACCAAGCTTAAGATATTTGCTGTTTTTGAGTCCCTAATGTTTTTCGCCTGTATAAATGCACTACAACCAGTGGCGTAACTACTCACTGATGGGCCCTGGTGCTGGATTGGCACCCGGGCCCCCCTATCGGGCTCTTCCCCTATGAATTGCACATTGGAGTTCTCCTAGACTCTCTGCCGGGCCCCGAGAGGGAGCGGGCCCTGGTGCAATTGCACCACCTGCTCCCCTGGTAGTTACTGACTACAACAGCGTGCACAAGTAACATTTTTTTAAATAAAAATATACATACATGCACAATACAATTCCCTGCAGGTAAAAGCTCTTAAAGGAGAAGGAAAGGCATATTTAATTGGGGTGCTAAAAGTTAGGACCCTCCAAGTGATTATATATACTTACCTCACACCCAGGCTGGTGCACCTATCAGGAGAAAACTGCACCGCCCCAGGGTTCTTCCAGCGAGCACAACGGAGCGATCCTCTTCCTGCGTCTTCTTTTTCCAAATTTCCTGGGGAAGAAGCATTTGCAGTAGAACGAAATAGCCGAATTCTTTGTTAAAGTTTGGCTTTTATTGCCACTACTCATGCACACTTAGGCATCCCCAAGTAAAGAGCTCCTTTCCTTCTGCATTAAAGTGGTTGTTCAACTTTAAATTAACTTTTGGTATGATGAACAAAGTGATATTCTGAGAAAATTTGCAATTAATTTATATTTTTTCTTATTTGTGTTATTTATGCCAGTTAGCTCTCTAGTTTGCAATTTCAGCAATCTCTAGTTGCTAGCGTCAAATTGCCGTAGCAACCATTTGCTTTTGAATTGTGATTTGAATGAGAGGCTGAAAAGGAAAAGGCCCTGAACAGAAAGATGAGTTATTACAAAGTAGCAATAACAATACATTTGTAGCCTTACATAACATTTGTTTTTTTAGAAAAACCCAGCTGGAAAACTGAAAGAGTCAGGAGAATGGAAATTATTCAAAAGCTATTAAAAAGAAAAATAATGAAGGCGAATTGAAAATTTGCTTTGAATTAGCTATTCGATAACATACTAAAAGTTAGCTTTAAGGTGAACCACCCCATATACCCTAAAACGAACTAATGTAGTGTTGCTACTCCAACGCTTATGCTTAGCATCCCCTTACACCTGTGTTTGAAAGCTATTTCACTGTCCTTACTGAGGCCAGGAATTATCCAGGTGTGTATTTTATAGGACATAGGCTCTGAATGCTTTTGGCTATTTTCAATTTACAGACAGCTAATTTTCCAGTGACTATGGACCAAAACCAGAGTCTAGCAGCAAAACATAAACTCTATTTAATCAGCCTCGTAAAAATTGTTATAAATGTTAAAAAATACACACATGTAGCTTAACAATTTGCTCACACACCTTTTATGATAATCATGTTGATTACAAGTATGCTGCTCCTGTGCGGTAAGTTATATAAGTAATTGTGAATCCATGTCCAGTTCTTTACATTTTTTACATGTTGCAGTGGCACAACATATGATTTCTTTGTGTAGTGCTTGGAGCTGTACTGTATGGGCAGAATTGCCCTCAATTGAGCTGGAGATGGAGACAAATATTGCATTTTGAGGAAAAAAAGCAAATGACAATAAATGCTTGTACTTTGCACTAGTTTAGTAACTGAGACCTGGTCAACTTCATAGCACTCATTAAATGGGTAGTTCACCTTTAAATGAACTTTTAGTATGGTGTAGACATTCATATTCTGTGATAATTGGCAAGTAGTCTTCAGTTTTTATTTATTTATTTTTTACAGTTATTTAGCTTTTTAGTCAACAGCTTTCCAATTTTAGCAGCTACCTGGTTGCTAGGGTGTTATTAAGCCTGGTAACCAGGCAGTGGTTTGAACAATAGATGGGATTGTGAATGGTCTGTATTACAAGATAAATGCTAGCAAAAAATAATAAAATGAAAGCCTTACAGAGTAATAGCTTTTGGTTGGTGTAGTCAGTGACTCCCATTTAAAAACCGAAAAGCGGCAGAAGCCAAAGGCAAATAATTTAAAACAATTAAAAAAAATAATGAAAACCTATTGCAAAGCTGTTATGAATAGGGCATTCTATACATACTAAAAGTTAAGTTAAAGGTGAACCACCCCTTTAAAAACTAAGGTAAGCATACCACAGCAGTGCTCTTGCTTAAAGAGAGGGCATTAGAGAGCCTCAGAACCTAGCAAGTTGCAAGCAATGACAAAGTAATGTGTGTACAATGTAATCTATCCACAATATTCTTATATAAACATTCCAATATTTGCCATTTTGCTTTATAGAAAGCAGGGAAACATTAAGGGGCAGATTTACTAAGGGCTGAATTTTCAAAGTGAAAAAACTTCGAAATTTGATCCTCGAAGTATTTTCAAAGGGCTTTTTCAATCTAAAATTGACCTATTTCAATCGAATAAAAAATAATTCGATTCGATCTAACAATTCTCCGCAAAATCCTTCGAATTCATGGAAGAAAAATAAATTTTTTCAGGACAGGTTCTGTGAGGTCCCCCATAGGCTAAAATGGCAATTTGGCAGGTTTAAGCTGGCGAATAGTCGAAGTCGAAGGATTTTTAAAGGGCAAGTACTTTGAAATTCAAACTTTTGAATTTTTTCAATTCAAATCGAATTTTGGGCTATTCGATAGTCGAAGTAGCCCAAAATTACTTCGAAATTAAAATTTTAAACATTCGAATTTCATTTGAATTTTTACTTCGACCTTTAGTAAATGTGCCCCTAAGAGTTAAATTGATACTTTGCTGTGGACCAATATAAAGAGAACTATATTTCCTAAACTGTAGCAAAAATTGCAAATTTTCCCTATATGGGAATGTCGCTAAATATTCATCCCTCTAATAATTGCACAGTGCACTAGATTGCACTACTTAATTAAGTATCCACATCTATCACCATCTTTGGCATCTATACCTATCTGTGCCACGGCTGGGTAGAGACTAGTAGGGCATTGTGACATTTTATAAGTAGGCCTACATACCTCACAACAATCTCTGAGTAACAGCAACATTTTAGGTACTAAGGGCAGTTTCAGAGCATTATTTAATATTTCACAATTAAGTCTAAGACATGCCAACAGAAAGTGATTACACATATAGGGGCAGATTTACTATGTGAAGTAAAATCCTTCGAATTTGAATATCGAATTCGAATGATTTTACCGCAATTCGAAAAATTTGAACAATCGATTAATCGTTCAAATCGATCGATTCGAACGATTTTATCAATCGATCTAATTTTTTTTATTCGATCAAAAATAATGGTCCCCAATTCGGCAGCTTGGATCTGGTGAACTAGGTGGTCGAATAGGAGAAGTACTTCGACCAGTCGAATATTCAAATAAAATTTTATTTGAATATTCAAATAATTTGAATATTCGATGGTCGAATTAGCCTAATTTGCATATTCGAAGATTCAAATTTTATGCAAATTCGATCGGACTTCAATTGTTCACACGAATTTTGTAAATCTGCCCCATAGTGTACAGTCTTTGTATTTATATATATAATTTTTTCTTATTATATAGTGAATAAAGTAGTCCAGCCTGGTGCACTCACAACCACTGTAGTAACTGCTTGGGTGCAAGTAAAAATCTAAATTACATACAAACCAAAAAATCGCACTCCTGGGACTTGAATAGTGAAAACCAAAAATTTATTTCAACATTTTGGCACCATCACTCGGGCCTTCCTAAAGAAGGTGCAAATGATATATATATCATATATATATATATATATATATATATATAACCTTATTATAATAAGATATTCTTAGGGCTTTTATCACATTGCTTTAAAAGGAATGTCAACCTTTCTCCTTAATAAAAGAAACCATAAATCTAAGTAACTTTGCAATATACGTTCCTTACAAATTTTCTATAGTTTTTAAGTTATTTGTATATGTATTGCTATTGAAAACTGTGCCAGTCAGTCCCTTTCTGTTCTCTGTCTTGGTGGCTCAGACTGTTGATACAATGTAAGACAAGCAACTGATTAACAGACCTGTCTTTGCTGGGGAACTAAGAATTTTGCAACACTGTTTAAAAAGTAACAACCAAGAGTTAAAGGACACCTATTGCAAAAAAATTTACCCCCAACCAAAGGTGTGGGCTGATAGAGCTGCATTCTGGTTGGGGTTAACAGTACTTTAAAAAAAAAAAAAAATGCAGCCTGCCAGTGCTAGCAAACTCACACCGGGAGGGTGCGAGCCGCCATGACAGTGGAAGCGCATGCGCATTATGCGCGTGTGATGTCACGCGCATGAGCATAGTGAAAAGCAGCCACAATTTCGGGAGCCACTTTTCTTAATGCGCATGCGCTTCCACTGTCATGGTGGCTCGCACCCTCCCGGTGAGAGATTGCTAGCGCTGACGGGGGGCATTTTTTAAAAAAGTACTATTATCCCAAACCGGAATGCGGGCTCTATCAGATCACACATTTGGTTGGGGGTAACTTTTTTTGCAATAGGTGTCCTTTAAGCAAATGCTGCTTTCAATAGCAATTGTTTTTACAAATAATTTTAAAAGTACTGAACATTTTTTAAACAAATATATATTGGGAAGTGGCTTAGAATTATGTTTTATTTCATTAGGCAATTTTTATTTTGGAGTTGATTTGTCTTTTAAGGGGGTAAGCTGTACCAGAATTTCTGGGGATTTGATATATTATAGAGAATGTGCACTTTATTATGCATAAAGTATATATATAGGTAATCACAAAGTCACAATGTTTTATCAGCAATGAAATCTCTCACCCCTTATGGCTACCAGGAGAAACATGCTGGGTCGCTCATCAAAATCTTGTTCCATTATATACTGGATTCCTAAACTGGACCCTTTAGGCCAACTAATGTACACAGGCCCAGAATGCCCATCGGTTCATACTGGAAAAACTCCCATACTTCATTGGTATCTAAATATAGTTGAATACATTTATATCCCACTAGAGATAGGAAGCCCTCCCATTAATCAGCTTTCAGTGTTGACAATGAAACACTCAAATGATTTTTTTAACCTCAGAAACAATATTGCATTACTACCGCAGACATTATGTAAGACTACATGATTATCCTCACAGCCATAACTACAAACATCAAAAAGCAAGTATGTTAGGGAGAGAAGCGGCACCAAAAATGTATTTTTCTTCTTCTTGTGGTAGTGACTTAGAATTAAATGAAAAAGTAAAATTTTAAAAATACAGCAAAAGATGTAATTTATGTTGTTTCTGGATAAAACAATTGCATTGGCCTGACACCATTATGAGGTGTAGAAATGTTTCTTTAGACATTTTGAAGAGGCTGAAACCAAACAACACATTGTAGTTTACGGCTAAAATCCAGATGCTCATGATCCAGATAAATTAAAATCGTATACCAGCGGCCACTTCCACTTTGTCATTGTGTCCCCCACCTGCCTGTGTTTTAAAAAGAAAATAAAAGAAACACGGGTCTCGTTTCATTAACAAAAGTAAACTCTTTCTATGCTTTTCATGCTACAGTTCTTTGATTATTACTTTCAAGGTAGCAAGAAGAAGGAGGGGGGTTGAATAAAGTTGGCGTCTTCCATTCTGCTTAATACACAACATTCACACAGATAATCTGTTGAGTGAAAAAAAATGAATGAACAAACTATCTATTCTTGTCTGTGCTATTTTCCCATGTCAGAAACAGACTGTGCTGAAAAATTTAGGTTTCTTCTTTCATCTTCTCTTTCATGGACTGCCTGAACAAACTGCCTTTATTTCCCCTATTCACTAAAGGGGATCTTGACTGTGGCATGAGAATAAAGATCGTTTTTTTTTTTTAAATATGTTTAGGCTCTGCCAGTGTCATGGAACTGTAGAAGCTCTTAATTACCCAGGAAGTGACAATGTCAAGGGGTTTTCAAAGCTCCTTGCTGGTCCATTCCTCCATTCTCCTGCATTGTCACCATTTCAGAATCTATCTGCTGCCGCCACGCAATGTCTTTTTTGTTTTCCAGCACAATTTTATTATTTTATATATTTTTAAATTCCTGTAGTAAGTTATTACATTTATCTGGTTTTCATGTAAATCTTTTTTTTGCCATTATAGCAATACGGTACATAAACTGCTTAAAGTGGACCCGTCATCCGAAAAAAAATATTCAAAATCATATTTTATCACATTAGTCAAGCAAAATGAACATTAATTACACTATATAAATTATTGTAATCTTGTTTTCTTCAGTCTGGGAATTCATAATTATAGCAGCCAGGCAGGAACCATTTTGTGGACACTGTTATTAAGACAAGCCTTGCATCATCTCAGAATCTTGTTTGTGCACCAGAATGGGGGACCCGATGTCTAGCCCCATGTCCTGGTTATACAATTAAATGGTTAAGAGAACTGGGGGAATGTGTGGGGAGCAGTGGCATCTAGGAAGTGCTGAATGGAAAGTGAAAGTAATTATCTGCCCCGCCTCTATGCCTAAGGGATAGAGGAGTGGCAGACAATATTTGATTGACAGCTGAGATTTTTAATTGAGCTTAAAACAGCTATGAATGCTTTAATAAAAAATTGAAATTGGATTTGATGTTTAATTTGAAAAGGACTTTTATTATACAGATTTTTGTGTCTGGGTGACGGGTCCACAAGCAGCGCTCCCCTCTGTTCCGGTTTTATGCATTCAGCCACAGGATCAGATGCTTTGGCGCAGGTTGAGACACAACATGCGCCTTCATGCGCCTGTGTGAGTACAGCCCCACTGAAAAAATATGAAAGCGTCTGCTCCTGCCCTGACTGGGGCAACTGGGAAACTGACAAAATGTCTAGCACATGACTGGGGCAGCTGGGAACCTGACAAAATGTCTAGCCTCAATGTCAGATTTCAAAATTGAATATAAAAAAATCTGTTGGCTCATTTTAAAAATGGATATCAGTGCAGAATTCTGCTGAAGCATCACTATTAACTGATGCATTTTGAAAAAAAACATGTTTTCCCATGACAGTATCCCTTTAAAGAGCAAGAAAAGCCCAGAGTAGAGATAGTATTAATTATTTTATTTAATTATTTTTAAGGCGAATTAGTTTTAATGGCGACTAAAACCAGTGAAATATGCTGCTGCAACTGTGCTCCCACCATTTTATTGTTAAATTGTCACATGATGGTTTATATAGCTGTTCACTAATTATTAACAGGAGGCAAATACATTCCAATGTCAATCCAATTGTGTCAGTTGGACATCTAACTTTCAGTGTTTAATTTCCAAAAAAGGTCTGTTTGTCACTCAATAAATATTTTTGCAATTTGTAAATACTGGTAAGCCTAACGAACAAACAGGGTTACTTTGCTTTGTTTTGCTAAAACCACAAACACACTTCACAAATAAAATGCTATGGATTCACAACACTTTGAATAGTTGGATTATGGAAAACATTCCTGCCTAGTATGCCATTAGTTCTAGTGGACACTAGCAGGGCTACGGAAACCAGTTATAGCAGCATAAAACAGGAGTTTCTTTAGCTGTGTTAGGCTCTGGGTCAAGAGATAATGCAAATTGTGGGCTTTTAACTGATCTGCAAATTTTACCTATTGCTTGGTGATAGGAAATTTACTTCAACAACTACTGAGAGGGCAACAGGATTGGTAGCAATGATAATGATGTATTGTTGCCATTTTACCCCATTCACACCCACTTGCCCTATTTTGCCTGCTGTCTCACTCTTCCTACGTACGGTATACTGCTAACCTGCAAGGCCCTATCTCAACCAATTCTAAAAATGATTATGGTGTGGCCCTATGGGAATATAACTGTCAAACCCAAAAGTCTGTACAAAATCAGAGTCAGTTTTATTGGCTTTGATGTTAAATACATTACCAGTTCTCTCTCTGACCTTAGCAAGGTAAGCTGGCACCATTGTTCTTATGGTTATGAATTCTTTCGATTGTTCCATTGTTCTATCTGTATTTCTGGCATGAACTTGCAGGCAGCAAAATCAATTTTGACCTCAGGAATCACTTCAAAGGAGTGAAGTTCCACTGCCCTTAAAATTCATTTTGCAGTTTAACCCGTAAAGGAAGGCTAGCTATGCTAAATTAAAGGGTGACGCTATCGCAGAGCAGTTTATTTTGGATGAAATACAGTGGCGAAACTACCAGGGGTGCAGAGGGTGCAATTGCACCAGGGCCCTCACCCCCTTGGGGCCCATCCAAGCCACGATAATGGTTATGGCAGGCAGTTTTCTAGGGGGAAATTTTACAGCACACATATTATCAACACTCCAGCATGGGATTTATAGAGTTATGGGCCCGACAGGGGGCCCAGGTGCCCATCCTGTACCGGGGCCCACCAGGGTAGTAGTTACGCCACTGATGAAATATTACATCAAACATGAAATACAAGAATAACCCACCCAATGAATGCAATCATCAGACTGTTGACAGAAACAATCACCTGCAAATTTAGTACTAGGGTCTGACTGGCCTGCCAGGTGACCAGTAAAACTCCCAGTGATCCTAAGCCATGGTACACTACTGTAGGATAATTACCATTAATTATTTCGTAATTGTACCTTATAGCATGCAACACTTATATCAATTAGGGGCAGATGTACTATTGGTCGAATTTCGAATATTCGATGGTCAAATTTGCCTAATTTGCATATTCGAAGATTCGAATTCAAATTTTTTTAAAATTCGATCGAACTTCGAATCCTTCATGTGAATTTTGTAAATCTACCCCTTAATATATATTACATTTACCTTTTGTGAGAACGAGTCCCAGACTACAGGTTTCCTGTTGAGTTCCAGGATATCTCATTTAACTCTAACTCCTCTATGGCAACTGCCAACCATGCTTTGGTGGAAAAGTGATTTTATCCTCAGTCCGCATTGATGTGGCTATAAGCTTGCAAATGACTGCCCCTCTTCCACAAATAATGGCTTTAGATTTATATGCATTTACATACCCCGGGACTGGTAGGGTTGCCACCTGTCCGGTTTTGACCCGGACAGCCCTGTATTTTGAAGGGCTGCCCGGGTCAATGCTTCCTGCCCGGTTTTCCAAATAAGGAAAACCGGGCGGGATAAACTTGATTGATGCCGCGATCGGCCAATCGGCGATCGCGGCATCATAGCTCCACCCCATGATGTCACAGGCCCGCCCACAGACGTCACGGGCCCGCCCACTGACGTCACAGGCCCGCCCCCCTGTCCGGCTTGAGCCACAGGGAAAGGTGGCAACCCTAGGGACTGGTAAAAACAATGAAAAAAAGGCAATTGAATAAACTTACAGAGAACAATAATTATTGTTGAAAATATTGGATGAAAACATTAACGGGTTTACAGCACAGAAACATTAATTTTTAATAAAAAGAAAAGTGTTCCTGACATGTTTGGGTCAAGCTGCTTATTTAGCAAGAGAAATAGGAAGTATAAAGAGCATGAATACTGGTCCAGTAAACAGGACATTGAAATAAATGTTTGAAAGCTGTTATTGTTAATTATCAACTTATTAAAAGGAATCCTTACCCCCAAAAAAGGCCATCATTTTTAGCGGACTTGTGTGAAGACATTTAGCACAGGCACATTCTGCTTGCTAAAATAAAAGTAACAGGAACCTAAAGGAGGATAAGTGAGTTGTAATTTAGCAACATTTGGAATGTGTCAGGTAGGTGCTTATTTCCATACAAATTTACAAATCCTAGGGCTTTGTTTAGTCTGTTTTTTTCTTTTCTTTTGCATAATAAACCCTTACTCCATTACTACCACGGAATTCATTTAAAGGCTTATGTTTAGCTGTCTGTAAAAATAAATTTTTTTGACTTTGCTGTCAAGGCCACTGCTAATATTACTAAGTATTAGCTTGGTTTACTTGTTACACTGTCATTATAGATCTACCACTGGAATTATTATGTCTATTGTTTAACAGAGTGATCTGGTGACCTTGAGGACAGGTTTGCCACCAAGTTCTTTTAGTAGCCCAAGTAAAACAAACTGAAAAATAGATGACATTAGGGCTAATTTACGTAGACCTGAGGGACAAGTGCAGGAGCCCCTTAGTGCTCGTTCTAGAAGCCCTTCTGCCCTGGGTCTGGCTGTATTCTGCACCTTGCACTGCATAAAAAATCAGTGCAAGGTGTACAACGCAGCATCAGTGGGCACAGACCAGCCATAGGGCAAATGGTAATTACTGGGACCCATTGTGGCCTGTATCTGTCACTGCTCCCCAACCTTCCTATGTAAATGAGCCACAAGTTAGGGTACAGGTATGGAGCAGGGTTGACTATGTGCCTCTCCACATGAAAATTGTGCTTTGAATGCATGCAGCACAGTATTCATCTACAGGTAGCAGGTCTCTGTGCTCTGAAACAAAAAATAGACCTTCCTTTAAATGGATTCTGCCATCATTTTTGTGGTGTAGTTTTTATTTCTAAATTACATAGTTTACACTGTAAATAATTAACTCTACCATGTAAAATGTAATTCCTTTCATAGTTGTAATATTTGTGTGTAGGCAGCCATATCGGGTCATTTTGCCTGGTCAAGTGCAAAGGAAGAGCCAGCCAGGATGGAATTGCTTTCAGGCAGGCTGTAACTGAATGAATCTCAGTGGTACGTGGATTTTTACTATTATATCTACCAGGGAACTGTTATCTGGTTATCTTCACATTGTTCTGCTGATGGGCTGCTGGGGGGGGGTATTACTTCAACTCGCAGTACAGCAGTAAAGAGTGACTGAAGTTTATTAGACCACAAGTCACATGACTGAGGGCTCCTGGGAAACTGACACTATGTCTAGCCCTTAGTCAGATTTCAAAATTAAATATAAAAAACTCTTTTAGCTCTTTTGAAAAATGGACTGCAGTCCAGAAGTCTGCTGTAGCAGCGCTATTAACTGATGCACTTTGAAAAAAAAAGTTTTCCCATGACAGTACCCCTTTAAGCAGGAAAGCAAAGTGCAATGTCAGATTCTGCACTTTTGTTTGTACTTTTCACACTGCCTTCCCAGATGTTAATGACTGATTGTAAGCTCTATGGGGCAGGGACCTACTTCTTCTTGTCTCTATGACACTTAGCTCTTGATATTTAATGCTACTGTACTTATTATTGCAATAACAACCTGTTTGTTCTACTTATTTATTGTTCTGTTGTACAGTGATCTGGGCCTGGTCAAGGGGTAGGCACGTGCCTAGGGCACAAAGTTGGGGGGGGGGCGCCAGGCACGCACCTTCTCTGTTGCCTACCCCCTAGTCCAGTCCCTGCTTGCTGCCAAGTGTGTGGCGAAAAGGGATGTGTGTGCCGAAAAGAGCTGCACGCGCGTCCCTTTTTGGCACGCGCAACTATCAGGCGATGAGGCTGGCCAGGTTACCTAGGGCACCTGGTTGGTCTGGCCCAACACTGACAGTGATGCTTACCTCCATTTTAAATTTATATGGAGCAGTGGATAAAAGTATTTGCATTTCTGCAGCTTTTCCTGTGTTTTTATAATGTGTAGGCAATATTTCATGCTCCTTTCTGATAACAATGACATCACTGTTAATTTTCAATAAGAATTTGTAGAAGTGTCTGTTTTTGGAAAAACTGTTTCAAAGTCTCAAAATGCCTCTTTTTATTTCAATGCTTTCATGCAAAAACAAAAAAACACAGTCTGTTAAACATTATCCATGCTTCCCCAGGGAGGTTCAACTGCCTGGTATGTAAAGGGAAGCCCACAGAGACCCATATGGCCCATATTGCCAGAGACTGTCTGTTTGACCTCTCTGCTGCCTTTTGATAGTCAGTCTTTAATACCTTCCTGCACTTGCATCACCTCTTTCCTCAGTTAGTGCAGTGCATTCTTTCCACACTCTTTGTCCCTTGTAGTCTTGTTATGCGGTACTGTTGATCGCTGTTGCAGGTCTGCACTGAGACTGAAAATAAGCCCTGGCATTTCAGGAACACAGAGGCCCAAACAACCCCCTCACAGACCCAATAAATAGCGACTGTCTACAGCAGCAATCCCCAGTCAGTGGGTCATGAGCTTCATGTTGCTCACCTACCCCTTGGATGTTGCCAGTGCCCTCAAAGCTCGTGACTATTTTTGAATCCCTGGTTTGAAGGGAACGTTTGGTTGCATATAAACCAGATGTACTGCCAAACAAAGCCTCTTGTAGGCTGCTAGGCCACACAAGGGTTACCAAGTAGCCAATCACAGCTCATGTTTGGCACCCCAAGACCTTTTTTTATGCTTGTGTTGCTCCCCAGCTCTTTATTTTTGCATGTGGCTCTTGGTTAAAAAAGATTGAGGATCCCCAGTCTACAGCAACCCCTCTGGCAGTTGCCAAAATCCACAGATTGACAATAATTGTTCTAGTTAGTCCTCTGTTTCTTTTTTATCCCCTCTGCTCTGCCATTGCTGCTGTCACTTTAAATTCAAGCATCTTTGTTCCTGTTTGAAAAAAATGACTGTTGCCAAAAATATCTGATTTGGCAGAAAAAGCTACAGGAAAGAGAGAAAGAGAAAGAGAGTGAGTTGATAATGGGCAGAGAATAATATTAAGTATGAAGCACTGGCGAGAAAAGACAGGGCAGAAAAAAATGGGACTATAGTGTGACTGGAGCAATGGGTATTGGTGCATGGGAAATTTAAATAACTGCTGTATCTCCTGGTATACCCAGTGTTTCTGAACCAATGTGGGTGTGACTGGGCACCCTAGACCTGGGCCTAGGTGGCCTTTCTGATCATTATCAGTGTCGGACTGGCCCACCAGGAAACCAGGAAAAGTCCCGGTGGGCCCAGGTGTCAGTGGGCCCTTATGCTGCTAATTTGGCCTATTTCATGGCCATTCCCTATTTCTAGAGGCTAAATACTGTAGATGTTATAAAAGATTATAGTATGTAAAGAAAATACACCAGGAGAATAGAGGTTGAATGAGTAAAAGAAGAATAATAGTACTGAGAGTGGGCCCCTGGTCTAAAATTTTTTGGTGGGCCCCTAGTGTAAGGTTTTTGGGTGGGCCCCTGATGTCCCAGTCCGACACTGATCATTATACAATTTAAGGCAGAACCAAATGCTGTTAGTATAACTTTAGAGGAAAATGTTAGAATAATGTAAGCTTGGATTGGACAAAAAGCATAACAACTGTAATGGAATGATTAATCTAGAAGCAGCTGTTCGTGCATATGCTATGAGGAAAAAAAAATTCCTGTCAGAGAAAGAGTTAACGTGTGGCTTAGCAAGAGCCCATGTCCTGAATGTGGCAATGTGCATCCTGTGTGTAGGCTTCATCTCTCTAAAAAGGGCCGCACTGTTGTTGCCAGAGCTCCCGGAACCAGCTAATCAGCAGCAGCTCCCAGCGGCGGTTTTCTGTGCTGCCTTGATTCTCAGCCAATGCTGGCCTGAGTGTGGCGGCTGTGGAATGTGTGAGAGCCATGTGTCACATCTCCAGACTGTGGGAAAGTGCTGCTCCAGTGAACTCCCAGCAGCTGCCCTGCCCCACTTTGCTCGTGCGTCGAAAGAAACAGGAGCTGAAGTTTACAGCACTTGGAACTAGAACTTCCTCAACTGGTTTCCGCACATCTCCTGCCAGCTCCCACATCTGGCCATGACAAAGAACATCTGAGCTCTTCTTCTTTGTGGGAGTTCACAGTCCTTGTAATGTTTTGCTGGCCTCCCTGATTGGGGAAAGGTTAGGCCTGTGTAAAAAGCCAGCCAGCCACTCCTAAATGACTGAAATGTCTGGATAACATTATGGGATTTTTTGTTCTTCACATTATTAAAAATAAGAGACTATGAAGTTAATATCTGGGCAGAGCTTCCCCCTAGTGACAGCATTTCCTTCAGGTGAATCTGTACATGATGTAACTCTTGGCTGACTGTGAGTTACAGTCTTC
>CM044439.1:114866980-114895100 GCA_024363595.1 Xenopus borealis
TATACACTATGCTCCTTGATGTGGTGGGACACAAGCAGGTGCATGAGGTTCAAATTCTATGTCCAGCACTGGCCCCTCTACAATATACTAGGATCAAAGAAACTAGCCACGAGCAAAGCCAGTTATTCCATATCACAGAAACACCATTTACCAGTGGTTCAAAGGAGAGAAAAGGATACGCTGAAATGATAGGTTCATCTTCTCAGTGCAGACTGCAGATGTTTCAAAGGAAATATCCATGGAGCAGGATTATATGTAATTTTTTTCTTTCTTTCTTTCTTTCTTTCTTTCTTTCTCTCTTTCTCTCTTTTTCTCATTCTCTAGCTCCTCTAAATAAGAGAACAATGCTTTAAAGTGTCCACAGTATACTGGGGTACAGCACAGCTATATCCTATTAACCACCATGGACACTTTGCTTGAGGAGTTCTATTCACTGGGGCAAATGGAATTCATGTCAACGAAAGGGAGCATTTAATAACCAGTGAGCTAAAGAAGGACACTAAGGGGCCCATTTACATAATTCGTTTGAAGGATTCGAATTCGGTCAAATTCCGATCAGACGATTTTTTCGAATGGTCGAATATACAAATTTGCGCTTTTTCGAGTACGAAAAATTTGATCGTATGAAATAGATCGATACTCGAAGTACTTCCCCTTTAAAATTAAATTCGACTGCCTACTTCGCCTGATTGAACCTACCAAATTGTAATAGAAGTCTATGGGAATCCCCCCATAGGCTTTTTTTTTCTATTACCTGCTCGAATAGCATCCGTATGATTGAACGCCTCGATCGTTCGAATTGTACAATTTTTTAGTACGCTCGAACGAGATTTCGCAATTTTTTCGTGAATCGAGAAATGCCGTTCAATCATACGAATTCATTGAGAAATCGAATAGCGCTCGAAAAGTGCGGAAAAACCATTCAATTTTATCTAATTCAAATTCGATAACCGAATTTCTGCCGAATTCAAGGGCTTTTAACCCTCGAATTCGTGAATAATGATAAATTTGCCTCTAAATATTTGACATGCTTCCTGTTCCAGTGTATTTCAGTTAATATGCTCACAAACCACCAGTTTTCAGTCTTCTTTTACGTGCTGCAGTCTAGCAGGTTAAATTAGCTAAAATAAGTGAAACAAAATCATATCAATTCATAGACCAGTAAGTTGTGCAGTACAAAATCTGTGACAGAAATGTGCCTGTTCACTAGAAACATTCCTTAGTCAATATTTGTGCTCAGGTACAGTGTGTAACCTCTAACTGCTGAGCATGAGCAGCCTGTCACTCATCTCTTTGTTCTTTCATCATTACTGTGGTTTGCTCTCCCCGTGTTATAAATAGGTGCTCAATCACATTTCATGCCGTGAGATGAGGTGCCCTGCCCAGGCAAGCAAAGGCAAAGGAAAGCAAGGATTATAACTAATAGGAAATTCTGATTATCTGTAACGTGTACAATTACACCTTTTATAAGCTCTCTGGGACAGCATCATTTTACATTTAAAGGGAAACTCATGCTTCAATTAGTTTGTAATAGCAACAAATATCTCAGTTGCTCTCTGGTACAAAAAAAACCCTACATTTTTTAGATTAAATAATTATATATTAAAACAGTGCATTACCAGGCATTCATTGAGTAGCTCTGATAGATTATGTATAAATGGGCTGATTCACCTTTGATGCTGTGAAGCTGTATCGAAATGACAATTGAAAATGCAAAACACTGCATTAGTGAAGTGTATATTTTATTGTTCCTTTTTAAACATTTTAATGATTCTTACCCTTTAAATAGATGGTAAAACACCAATGGCCACTGCTTTATTGTGAGACAAGGGCCAGTCTTTACTTCCACTATTATACTTGAGTACAGAATAGTGTATAGGGCAGTTGTATTCTCGATGTGACAAACTCTCAATCCAAACAAACAGTGTCTTAATGTTATTTGGAGAGGTGACCTAAGCTGATAAAGAGACCCCACTATATAACCAGAGAAAGATTAGGCCTAAAACCTAATTCTCTGTGGTATTACTTTAAAATAGTGAATTATTCCAACAAAAGTCAGAACATCACAATCCGTTTGTGGAACGTACAGCTGTGTCAATTTGTACATGACAATACCAGGCTCCTCTTTGTGCTCAGGTAGGTAATGGCAAATACACACAAGTGTAAGCACTTTCACAAACTTGGTTTCAGAGCAGCCTGACACATAACAATGCAAGGGCTGGGGAAATAACAAAGGAGATTGCATATATGAACAGTATTTCCCTGTTAGCACTGAGACACAGATAATAAGGCTTACACCATGGAAACAGGAGGAGGACGCAAGATGTTGTATTCTCTCCAGCTGGTGTCACTTTAACGTGATCAGGCATTACCCACATGCAGGCAACAGTTACCCAACTAAACCCGTTTGTGCTTGAGATGATAGAAATCTAGAAATTCTGACACATGGAGCAATTTGTGTGTATGCAGCTAAAATACACGGAACTCTTGTTTTGTGCAATCTTCCAATGACCATGTCATAGAATGTAAGGATTTGTCACAATATTTGTCACAAATTATTATTAATGCTTGGAACCAGGGAGCATTCCCATATTTCAGATCTTTCTGGATAATGGGTTTTCACAATAACATATCCCATACCTGTGCATATATTATCTGCTGTTAATTATCAGGGAAGTGCCCATTGTACCAATGGTTTTATCATTCTGGAATGATACATGTATGATAACTGAGCACTAAGGAATAGGGCACATGGTGTACTTTCTCCAATTGCAGATTTTGAGTAGAAAATGCATCACAGTTTCCTTGGCTGGAAGAACTGTCTTGTGCATGTTGCCTCGTGCAAGATGCTCCCCACATCAAAGCAGGAAAGTTTTGAGAAAGCAGAAAAAGAATGGAGCTGCTTGGAACCTGTGTTGATTTCCTAGTTCATTTTTATTCCTAAAGCTGCCCCTTAATTTTGTATTTACGTTTAAAGGAGAAGAAAAGCTACTAAAGCAGTTTATTGCCAATAGATTATCCACAATAGTGCAAGCTATAACACAATTTTTATTCAGCAGAATGCCTAACCATACCCGAGTAAACAGCTCTAGAAACTCTCTCTGTTTGTTTAGGATAGCAGCTTCCATATTAGCTTGTTGTGTCATCACTTCCTGCCTGAGACTCTCCCTGCTCACTCATAGCTCTGGGCTCAGATTACAGCAGGTAGGGGAGGAGGGAGAAGGAAAAAGGGAGAGGGAGAGAGGAGCAAACTGAGCATGCTCAAGCCCTAGCCCTGGAGGATGAAGCTGAAAGAAGGAAGTCTGATACAGAAGTCCATGTGTACACAATAGAAGGAAAGAACTGTAGTGTTTCTTTTGACAGAGGACTCAGAGGAGCATTACATTGAGGGTTTACTGGTGTATTTATATAGACCTTTCTCATCTTAATTAAACCTTTCATTCTCCTTTAAATAGAAGATGATTGATGATGATTATACAGAACTCTCTTGCTTGCAAAACAAGTAGTATAGGTAAAGGATTATCTGGAAAACCAAATTAAGGAAAGGCCTTCTCCCATAGACTCCATTTTATCCAAATAATCCAAATTTTTTAAATGTATTTCCTTTTTCTTTGTAGTAATAAAACTGCCTTGTATATATATATATATATATATATATATATATATATATATATATATATATTTTGGAAGCAAAACCAGCCTATTGGGTGTATTTAGGGGGTTGTTTACGAAAGCCCGACATTATCTGGTTGGGCATTTTGGGGCAAATGCTTGAATTTTTTTATCGATTTAAGTCGTTTTAATTCAGGTTATTTTATTACTAAATAAGGTGAATTAAATAACACCCTTAAAGAGAAACTGTCATGGGACAGTTTTTTTTTAAAACGCATCATTTAGTAGTGTTGCTCCAGTAGACTTCTGCACTGAAATCCATTTCTCAAAGGAGCAAACAGATTTTTTTATTAAAATCTGACATGGGGCTAGCCATTTTGTCAATTTCCCAGCTGCCCCTGGTCATGTGACTTGTGCCAGCACTTTAGGAGGGAACTGCTTTCTGGTAGGCTGTTGTTTTTCCTTCTCAATGTAACAGAAAAGTACGCAGTGGGACATGGGTTTTACTATTGAGTGCTGTTCTTAGATCTACCAGGCAGCGTGTTATCTCGTCTTAGGGAGCTGTTATCTGGTTACCTTCTCATTGTTCTGTTGTTAGGCTACTGGGGGGGGGAAGGGAGGGGTGATATCACGCCAACTTGCAGTACAGCAGTAAAGAGTGATTGAAGTTTATCAAAGCACAAGTCACATGACTTGGGGCACCTGGGAAATTGACAATACAGTATGTCTAGCCCCATGTCAGATTTCACAATGAAATATAAAAAAATCTGTTTGCTCTTTTGAGAAATTAATTTCAATGCAGAATTCTTCTGGAACAGCACTATGACAGGATCCCTTTAATGTTTACAAGATTTTCTAGTAGACTTAAGGTATGAATATTCAAATTACGGAAAGATCAGTTATCCAGAAATTCCCAGGTGCCTAGCATTCTAGATAATAGGTCCCATGCCTGTATATATGTATAACTTTATTTATAAAGCACATGAATATGCAGCACTGTAGTTCAGATGCAGCTTACTTGCCACAGAAATCCCTGATCTACTTCTAGTTTTTGTCAGGAGCTTCACCCAACCAGCCAACCTAATGCTGACCATTTTAGTATCAGAGCAATGTAAGCACAGCATTGGAAATAAGTGGTCTACCTAATAAATTGCATATGGGATAGAGTGAGCATATATGAAAGATACCTAGCAAGGCCTGCAAGTGGAAATTTTCCTTAGGTGGAAACTGCTTTTGGTGGTTTTACAGAGCTGCAGTCTTGCCAAGTGGGCTTTCATCTCGGAATGCTGCCCAGTGAGACTGTAGGTCATCGACTAAATAAATCTTTATCATAAAATGTGTAACCCCTGACGTGCTGCTGGACGGCCTTGCCAGCTCAAACACCTTTTAAAATGTAATGACATCATGTCTGTGGGTATATTGTTATAAAATGCTCAGTCAAAGAGAATGTCTCTTATGTTACTGAATTTATCATTACCCTTAGTCCATACCAATATAATCAGAACTGGAAAAAAGTGTCTCATTCTCAGTGTTGGGCAGGCCAGCAGTAAGTGCAATAAATATACTTTACTCATGGTTTTCTCCATGCTTGTCTACAGCAATTTCCAATTCTATCATCTTTCAACTGTCTCCAGCTGGCAGAGGATGCTGGGGTTTGTAGCTTAAAAAATCTGCAGCACCGTATGGAAATTTCTACAGTGCAGAATTCTGTAACAAATTGTAACTAATTATTATAAATGTTTTCGGGAAATAAACATACAGTATAACATGAAATATCTGCCTCTGATCAGTCAACCCTTCAATTTTGAACATACTTTTTCCTGATAAATGCATCATCTATCAGTATATCTCCAATAATCAGAATTTTTTTGGGCAATAACCCAAAAAAAATCTAGCAATTTGGGCGCCAAACCTGAAAAATTTGTACAATTTGAGTTTTCTCTCTATTTTCTCTTTTCCCGACATGACTTTTCCGAGTTATTTTATTGATAAATAAGATAAAATCGTGGATGGGAGTTTAGTTGAGCTTGTTTTGATAAAAAAGTGAGATACATTCGAGTATTAGGGGCGACCACCTTGTGGTCTATATAGAGAACCTTCTGAAAGTTCAAGAAGCAGAATTGAAAGACAATTTGCTATCTTCCTGCTGCAACTTGCAACCTGTGTTTTAATGGTTCAACATTCCAACAAAAGCTCAATTACTAGAGACAAATCCATCTGCCTGATTTCAATTATGTACAAAACTAAGACTCTGGATGTTGATAGAGATTAGGACCCCACAGACTGCAGCGTTCCTACTCCCCAGGAACATTCTAATGATGGGATTAAGCTCAACAGGCTTTGCTTGGGGACATTGTCACCTCCTGTCTAGTCACAGTTACTTCTATGATCTACTTCCTGCTCTGGATTTCCTTCTCTTTAATTTGAGACTGCTCCCCAAAGAAACCCATATATTTAATATTAAACACCCACCAGATGTGTCCACTAATGCCACATAGGATAAAATATTTAGCAATGCCATTTCTCCTTTTTAAATAAACTGATTTTTAATAGAGTACAGGGAAATAGAACAATTCCTCTACTTTGAATAAAACTACAAATGTCATTAAAGAACTCATTCTAACATTGTCTATGCCCCCCCCACATAATTTCCTAGTAATATCTTCTTCATTATTTATGAATACAACAAACAGATCACCCACTGTCTTCTAGAGTTTGGATGTACATTTCGGTATCTATCTGTGCAGTTGCTGAATTCAGCTATATCATGCAATTTATAAAGATATATTTCACAGGTTGTATGTTGTCTATAAAGATTCTGATTTATCCAGGTCATGATATATAGTATCAAGTAGAATTAATTCAAAGTCAACTAGACATTTACAGTTTTTCATGAAAACTTTTCACCCCTCATCCTAATTCAACTGAAATCTGTGAGTTGCAGCCAACACTGTACAGAAGTTCAATGGAACCATTGTGATTGGATATGTGGGACTTTACTAGCCTCAAGGGTTCAAATTCTCAACCAATTCAGTTGAACTGAAGAAGCCACTCAGATGAGTGGTGAAATGTCCAGTTGCCTTTGGCTTAATTCTGCTAGATACTGTATAAATCAGAATCTCCATAGACAACATACAAGATACTGAATCAACTAAAAAGTATCAAACAAGTTTGAAACAAAATTTTGAAACAATCTATAAAAAAGTCTAAACTACCCATTTCAGCTACAACTGGCTTTGGTAAGAAAGAAAGAGGTGAATTTTGCTCCAGGGCAGCTGCTTTGATCCATACAGTTGGAAAACCTTCTGCCAATTAAACACACGTTTAACAACTATGGCGCTATCCCAATAACGCTGTGCCATATACACCCAAAATGGCCTTCTATAAAGAGATGTTTTGGGCCAATGAAGCTTACTAAATAGCTAAGGCATCTCCCTGTTTCTTCCTTTCATTCTTGCATCAGAACAGGTGTATAATACCTCTTCATAAACAAAATCAATCTTAGATTAGCTCCTTGTTGTAAATGACTGATTAGTAAAGTATTAACATCAGCAGCAGAATATCATATATTTGCTAGTTGTTGACTTCCTATCCATTTTCCTTTGTGTGGCTTAGCCAATGCTCCCTTCAGAGTTGGATCAGATCATTCCCTTCCATTATGTATTATCCCTAACTGAGAATCTTGCTGAGTCACCATGCTGAATTTGCACCATACAACATTTTTAGATTCCAGTTTAAAGGAAATTGGATACTTTTAGTATTATTTAGTACTGTAATATCTTCCCATCACTGATTTACCTGTACTAATTGCATTATTTATTTTACTGCATTTGAGAAGCAAGACATATTATTGACTGTAAAGACACAATTTCATTGGCTTTCTTTTCTCAAATCAAATTTTCATTCTATACATTATACCTGTAACTAATTAGAGGGATGAGTGATACAGGAATGAAAGAAGACTAAAAGAAACCTATTTCCATGTTTGCTTGAGTGTGTTACTGCCCAGAAACTTGCCTCTACATGAAAGTACTTCACCAACACCAAGCACACAAATGTTTCTTGACACTGTTGAGGGTCACTTGTGCTCTAAGATGACTTTGAGTTCCACTTGCATTGTTTTCCATTTAAAAATTCCCCTGCACCTTTAATGGTTGGCTTCACACTCAGACTACACTGTGGCATGCAGCTGGCTCAGGTATGAACACCCAGTAGAATGTAGTTTTACTTATAGGTCTCAACTTGATCTTAAAGAAAAACTATACCCCTAAAATGAATTGTTGAGCAACAGATAGTTTATATCAAATTAAGTGACATATTAAAGAATCTTACCTACCTGGTATATATATTTAAGTAAATATTGCCCTTTTACATCTCTTGCCTTGACCCACCATTTCGTGATGGTCTGTGTGCTGCCTCAGAGATCACCTGACCAGAAATATTTCAACTCTAACTGTAACAGGAAGACGCGCGGAAGCAAAAGACACAACTCTGTCTGCTAATTGGCTCATGTGACCTAACTTTATAGTTTGTTAGGTATGTTTGTGTGCACCGTTGGATCCTAGGATCCCAGGAGGCTGTCCTGATTTTTTAAAATGGATATTTTCTATTTATGATTACCCAATGGCACATGCTACTAAAAAAGTGTATTATTATGAAAATGGTTTATTTACATGAAGCAGGGTTTTACATATGAGTTGTTTTATGCAATATCTGTTTATAGAGACCTACATTGTTCAGGGGTATAGTTTTCCTTTAAGTAGCTGACCTATATTTACTGCAGGTAAAAATAACAGAGTACTAGTTATCATCACAAATCTTTATAGTCAAGAAGTATTACAGTGTTCAAATTTATATTATTTTAATTCTATTTAATTGCACTAATAGTTATAGTAGGTTATAGTATTCATGGAGCTTAGATCTTCTGCACTGCTCTGTGTTGCAAAATTTAGAATTAATCGAACAAGCATTCAAAGAGTATCCACTAGAACTAGAACTGTAGCTAATGTATTGGCTTAAACAGCTATTATTGGGGATTAGCTTTTTGATGGGATGAATGATGAATTAACTTTATTGTTAAGCTTTTGAATAAAACAAAATGCATGGCTGTATGTTTATATCCAGTTACATAAAAATCTGTCCTTTTGTTTTAATCGCAACATGTTTCTTTTCCTGTGGCAGTAAGATGCGTGGAGGTTCTTTGCAGGAATGCTTAAGACCCATAGAGAATGAAAACCATGTTACATTTAGCTTGAGTTCAATAATTGGGTTTTGGAAACAAGGAGAAATCTCTTTTCTTTGCAGCTGTTGCTCGGGAGAGAGCTTTACCTTTTAGATCAGGTCAGGAAAAAAAAAAGATTGATTTGCTTTTTTAGAATTGTATAATACAGGATTAGTGAACATTCCTTTCCGTTATTCTTCAGACTTACTTTATAACTCTCGGAACAAAGTCTGAAGTCAACTAGGAGCACTCTTAGAACCCCAAACAAAACCAAATGCAGACTGAAGTCAAACAGCAATACTTGACATTGTAATGCACTTCATTTGCAGACGTTTCCCAAAGAGACACAATGAAATTCAGTGCAACTATGCCACTGCAACAGATTAGAGGGCAACCAGTAACTTATTGTCTGCAGTATAAAGCCAAGAATTAATCTTTTATTTGTGAAACCTTTGAACACTAAGAGAATGAAAAAATGAGTGTGACAGGTACTGCAACCGACTGAAAAGCAAGTTCATTGAGGGCTGAAAAACCAGAGGTTGAATGAATGTCAAAAAGAACATTTAAAAATTCTAATTATTGTTTAACATGTCCTAGAGATGAAGACTGGAGTTATGGCTTATGGCTCCTGGCTAATGGAAATGCTGTCTTAATTTACTGGAGCTTAACATACCAGAGAGAAAATGTAAAACTGAAAGATGTCTATCGCTACAACATGGGAGGCATCACCCATTGTGGAAGCAGTTCATTCTGTGCCCTAGTTACTAGTAAATATACATTGTACATAAGCAGGGTTAATATTGTAGCTTTAATGGTATCTGCCACTTTAAATACAATTACCTAAAGGAACTGCAAGTTAGTGGTTTATTAGGCTGTTATGAAAAGAGGAACTGAGCTGGAAACCCCACACGACCCTGACGAAATTCAACCATGTCTGCCTGTTTTTCATTTATATTTCCTTATAAAAGCAAGCATGAGGGCATAGTTTGCTGCCTGGCCAATTTCTGCTCCAGCTTCACATACAGGAGTATGAACAGTTTTTCTGCAAATGTTTATTATTAGGGATTATATCAATAATACCTCAGTGACCATAACTGGAATAATGTGGATGTTAGGTAATATTGGGGAAGTTTAAGCAAGCAGTATATGTTAATGATGCCACTATCCAGTTTCCCTCACCAATGTCTCCTCTACATATACCAGAGAATGATTATTCAAATGCTTAAAGGAATTGTTCAGTATAAAAATAAAAACGGGGTAAATATGTTTCCAATATAGTTAGTTAGGCAAAAATGTAGGCTGAAGTGACTGGATGTCTAAAATAATAGCCACAACACTACTTCCTACTTTTGAGCTCTCTTGGCTGCCCTTAGTCATGTGACTTGTGCTTTGATAAACTTCAGTCACTCTTTACTGCTGTACTGTATGTTGGAGTGATATCACCCCCTCCCCCCAACAGCCTAACGACAAAACAATGGCAAAGTAACCAGATAACAGCTCTATAAGACAACATGACAACTGACAATTGTAGATTTAAGAACAGTACTTAATAGTAAAAATCCATGTCCCACTGCAACACATTCAGTTAAATTGAGTAGGAGAAACAACAGCCTGCCAGAAATCAGTTGCATCCTTAAGTGCTGGCTCTTTCTGAAAGCACATGACCAGGCAAAATGACCTGAGATTGCTTTTTTTCAGCATGGATTTTGCCAAATTCAAGTGCCTTACTGAACCAAACCTGAATCTTTTAAATTATGATTACCCCCCTTTGCATATGCAACTTAGGTTTCCAATTTGGATTCAGTTCAGGATTCAGCCAAATCCTTCATGAAAGATTTGGGATATGGCCAAATTCCAAAATAGTGGATTCAATACATCCCTCTATATGTATATGTATATGCAGTGCCACAGTTATCATTTATGTTGTCCTAGAGTGATTTGCTTTGTTGCCCTGTTCCTGCAGCCAGTGTGTAGAATCACCCCATACATATGAAATAGAAATATTTAAAGACTATTAAATGACATTTTTTTCTTCAGGAATGGCATTTCACTTTGTCTATGTACAACTATATGACTATATGTTACCTGTCTATAAACGCATGTCCTGTAGCACAATTTCAATTTAAATGGCTGTCCACGTGGCTACACAGCAGATTACTTAATAACTATTTTACCAGAGCAGGCTAATAGTACATGATATAACTAAATGCATGCAATGGCCTTTCATTTTTTGCCACTACTGATGTCGCAGCGAAGCCCATCCCAAGCTGTAGTGCAGGAGCAGATGAGTAATATAGAACAAAGCAGAGTGAGGGTGCACAGCAGCTTTACATGACAAGCTCAGGCTTCACAGATAATTAAAGGGCATCCAAGTAATCCATCACTGGAACACACGCACCAGCTCACCTATCCTGGCGTTTCGTCAAAGGGATTCTTCAAAGAAACATCTTTAAAGTCAAACATTTACAAATGATCATTTCAAGGCATTGTGGAAAAAAAAGGGTCATTGTTTCATGTGAAACAGGAAACCGACTTGAAGCTGTATTTGTTGTATATATCAGCAAATAAAGAGTTAAAATAGGTGTTTAATAGGAACATCTGCTCTGAGTTCTAGCTATCTAGATGACTGGATACTCCCCAAAGGGTACCAATATATGGGAGCTAATTGTGCTAGAGGGGTTAATTAGTAAGAGTTGGTATTAAAACATCACAGGCTTCTTAGGGACATAGATTGATTGGGGTCACTGGGTTATGCCCAGAACTAATGTATCAGTTCTTATCTTTGAACTACAGTGTCCAATTGATTTTCTGTGGCCCATTACCCACAGCACACTACAGCAGATTACGCATAGGTTTGCTTAGAAAGCCTTTTTTTCATTTAGATTTTTGACAAAACTTTTGACTATAATGCAAAGAAAATGGAACAGAAATGCAAAAAAATTTTATATAATCTTTGAAATGGTAATTGTAGATGAAAATGATTAATGCAACAGATCCATGTTCTATCCATTTGTCTTTCATCCACTGGGCAGTCACAACCTGCACACTCAAACACTCAAACACAAACACACACACACACACACACGTGCCTGTGATTTAATACATATTAAAATGTCATTAGCAGTGTGCACATTTCACTGGACAGAAATCATTTCTAACTTAACAGCTGCTATAGAGAAGCACATGGGGCACAGACTGTATGTGATTTAAAAGGCATACAATAAATTGTATAAATATATATATAATATATATATATATATATCTACATATCTCACACTCTGAACACTGTGCTGCATAAGTAAAAGTTATGAGTTTTTATAAATACAGCAATTTGCAAACAGAGTCTGAAAGCCAGCTATGAATGGAGGTAAATGGAGAATGCAGTGAGGATCCACTCAATGAGAAAAGCTTTGCTGTCTGAGGCGAGTTCCTCATCTCACCTCATTGGTGCAGGGTCCCCAGGGGCGTTTCTGCCATGATGCAAGGTGAGCACCTTGCTTCAGGCGGCATTTCCCCATAAGTTACCTGGGGCAGCAAAAAGCCGCTCCTGATAACTTTAAAAGGCGAAATTCCGGTTTTCACCCTGGAAATTCAGCACTTTCTAGCACAGAGAGCGCCATTTAGATCTCTGTGCTAGCGATTCAGCCCCCACTAGGATTGCCGATGGGCGGTAAAAATGATGCTTCATGCCAATGTTATTAATGGCAAGAATATAGGAAGGCCGGTATTTTTTTCCAGAAAAGGTGGCAACCCTACCCCCACCTGTGATTTTAAGGTAAGCACACCGGCAAGGGGGGGTTGGCATTTGGAACGCCGCCTCAGGCCCCCTCAATTCATCAGGCGTATTTTTACCACACATATCATATTTTCAATTATCGAAAGTAAACTAGGCATGTGACTAGCTTGGGGGGTGCCATACCTTCTCTGTCACCTACCTTATGTCTGCTTCCCTCTCTCATTGACTGCACACAATGTTTCCTTGTATTTCCTGAATGATGCCCAGGCACGCCAGCTCCACCTCGCGCCAGTGCTTCATCACCATCAAGCGCATGCCTCCATTCAGCCAGGGACAGGACCAACCAGGTTGCCTAGGGTACCTGGCTGGCGTGACCCAGCTCTGCATAGACTGTTCTGCACTTTTACTGAAGTTACAAATGGGACAGCCTGAGATCCGGTGCTTAGGGCAACACACAGACCTAAATACAGCCCTGCCTTCACTCTTTAGAACCTTAGTGAACATTTCCCTATTGATACTCACTTGTGGTTGTGGAGCCATTGATGTACCAATATACATTGCTGCACATGTTTATACAGGCATATCACACTGTAAGGCTCATGTATTAAAGAGGTGTAAGATGCAGAGGTTAAAGAGATACAGACACCAAAAATTAAACTTTCTTTTACATCATAATATTGTCTTTGCATGCTATTTATAATTGTGCCGTACAGGTATTTTCCCCTTGCTTTTACAATATCCATTTGATCCTCCTTGTTCCTGTATGAGGGGGGCTGCCATATTTGTGCAGCAGTATTCTGTAAGCATTAGAAAATCTATGCTATTCAGAATGAACAGTCAGGTTGGCAAAACAGTCAGGTTTAGGAACGTTAAATAAAAATTGCTTACCAAAGCAGCCAGCTAAAGGATCTACATGAACAATAGGTAACTTTTAGGATGTTATTTATTAAAAGTTTTTTTACTAGAAACTCAACTTTTTAGAGGAAAAAAATAAAATTTTTGGATATTTATTATACTGCAAAATGATGCATGCTATGCTTTAAAAAGGCTTGAATAAGAAAATCTGCCATCTCAGACCTGTCAAAGTCAATGGGAAAGTCAATTTGACATTTTCGTGGTCTGTGCTGTGTTTAGCCCCAAAATCCAACTCCTTCAGGGCTTTTTGGGAAAAAAAGCCTGAAAAAGCCAAGCAATTTGGGAAAAAGACCAAAAACTTAGAGCGATTCAAGTTTTCACATGATTTTATTAAATTTTTCTGCACTCTGAATTAGTTCTTGTAATCAAGTTATTTAATTAACAAATAAGCTAAAATCGGGCATGGGAGTTTGGAAGTGTTTTTTTCAAACAAAAATACGAGATAAAATACTCCCTCTAATGTATAACAATATTTTGAAGAGTAGTTTGTTAGTGTCAGTAAGCTCAAATCTTTTGTTCTTCAAATCAAGTGCAAATATTTCTGCCTGATACTGATTGAAGCATATGCATTTACACTGACTTCCTTACTAGGACACTAGTGATGTGTGGGCCAGCTCAAAAGCCATACCCGTGGGTCAGGCAAGTTTGGGCAGGGTTTGGGTGAACTCACATTGCCAACTTCTGTTCCCTGAATTTATAGACTTGCACCTGACCCGCCCCTTTTGTGATGATGGGGCAGGTCAGACACAGGTATATTATTAGAGGGGATGGAGCGGGTCGAGCTGGGTTCAGGTTGGTAGGGGGCAGGTTAGGGTCAGGTGCTAGTTGAGGGAAACTTGGGGTGACTAATCTCCCTGAATTGCTTGCCCATGTCTCGCTGTAAAGTTGCCTGGGCCTATTCACAAGCGGTGATGCGTTTTTCAGAGTCGCTCGAAATTGCCTCCTGAGTGACTTCGAAAAACATTCTAGCCAGTGCGAGACATGGGCAAGCAATTCAGGGAGATTAGTCACCCCAAAGAAGCAGCGATTAGTTGCCAGGTGACTAATCTCCCTGAATCTTCCCATGTGGCCTAGCCCTTACAAGTGCAAGATGTATTGAATGTTAATAGCGTCTATGGTGCAACCAATAAAGCAGAAGCATTTGAACAAACACCATAAAAGAATCCTGTCATGGGAATTTTTTCCCCCAAAATGCATCAGTTAATAGTGCTGTTCCAGAAGAATTCTGCACTGAAATCCATTTCTCAAAAAAGCAAACAGATTTTTTTATATTTCATTTTGAAATCTGAGATGGGTCTAGACATTTTGTAAATTTCCCAGCTGCCCCAAGTCATGTGACTTGTGCTCTGATAAACTTCAATCACTCTTTACTGCTGTACTGCAATTTGGAGTGATATCACCCCCTCCCTTTCCCCCACCCAGCAGTCTAACAACAGAACAATGGGAAGGTAACCAGATAACAGCTCCCTAACACAAGATAACAGCTGCCTGATAGATCTAAGAACAGCACTCAATAGTAAAACCCATGTCCCACTGCGTACTATTCAGTTACATTGAGAAGGAAAAACAGCCTGCCAGAAAGCAGTTCCCTCCTAAAGTGCTGGCACAAGTCACATGACCAGGGGCAGCTGGGAAATTGACAAAATGGCTAGCCCCATGTCAGATTTCAAAACTGAATATAACAAAATCTGTTTGCTCTTTTGAGAAATGGATTTCAGTGCAGAAGTCTACTGGAACAGAACTATTAACTGATACATTTTAAAAAAAGCATGTTTTCCCATGACAATTTCCCTTTAATAATAAACCTTGATATTTTTAAGATGCCAGCAGTACATCATATGCTGATCTACCTGAGTTTTCAGTTAATGTCTCATGCACAGGTGCTAACATAATTAACTCATCCAAGTACTAGCACAATATTCTAAATCTTTTCATGGTTTTTTGAACTAAACAAAATGTATACAAACCAAGACTCTTCTTCCCGTCAGGGCTTCCCACTACAGAAAGGGTTACTCTTAAGAGTAATCTTCTCCCCTTCCCTCCAGACAAGAGGATCATCAATCATGTTAATCTAATTGACAAAAATAAATTGCCTGTATATGCAACAAAATTCTGTCAAATAAATGAAGGACTACGCAAATCCAAAGAAGAAATACAGCAAAAGGTCACCATGATACAGAGGATAGAATTCCTGCTTAGATAATCTTTTAGAAGTTGGTACCACAGATGGTCTCATTTTTTTCAAAGAAAGAAGAGCATAGCAAGGCTTGGTCAATAGCAGCTTATCTTTTTTCCCCTCACTTACACACAGTTTTCTGTTGGTAATGTCCATAAATGACTACAGCAGAGTGTCAGCGAACTCTCCCCACCCAGAAGTAAAGAAGATAGGGCCTTTGGTCTGAAGGTGCTTCCATCATGTTGAAAACTGTGTCCAATCTCTTTATACAGAGCAGCAGGTAGCTGTGAAAGACAGGGTCACTCTGCTGACCAGCTCAAGACCCCATTGTGCCCATGTGACTGCAGGTGAAAGGTCACAGTCCAGTCAAGTCTCTGACCCTTAACTTTTTGTTAGGATTGTCACAAGGTAAATTAATCAGATTTATTGCATTATGCTGTATCATTCTTCTTTGAAAACCCTTCTTCGAGAATAGGGGCTTTGTCTGCTTCCAAGCTTGGTTTGGCTCAAACGGCACAAGACATTATGACTTTTGAACACAATGTTAACACTTGCTATCATTTCTTTACAATCAGACAATATAAAAGCCTTTCTGCTTAAGAATGTAAGCATGCACATATTGTGTGGGGATATTGTTGTTTAAACTGAATTTTAAAATAAACTCTAGTTCTTATCCAAAGTGACATTATAGGTTCTGTTAGGTTGTTTGTTTCCAACTTGCATGTATTTTACAGGCTCAGGTTGTTAAAATGATATTTCATGCCAATGTTATTAACAGGGAATGGATAAGAAAGAAACAGGCAGGCTGGCATGTTTTTCCATAATTGGTGACAACCCTAGTTAGTGGAACCAGCATGGTGCTGTGCTGAAGTGAACTCCCAGCATGACTCTCAGAGGATGTTAGAGAGGTTACAGGTAGTCTTTATCCAGCTTCCCAGGAAAGCTTCAACTTCCTGCTGATAGAAATTTGTCTGCAAATTACCTACCATTGACTCTTCCCCAGAAGATGGGAAGAAACCTTGCAGAGACAACCAGTTACCTGGCAGAGATCTTTGGATCTATATTCTAAGAGTTTTTGTAAGCTTTCTTTGTTTGCACTGAAAGGTACGTCCATGGCATTAAAGTAATTTTAATATGATTACAGAAATTTAAAAATGTAAAATGTAAAAATATAAGCTATAAAGGATTCAGAGAATCTCTACCTCATTTGAAAGATAAGAGCTAAGAACTAAATTAGCACAAGTTACCTTGTTTTTCCCCACAGAGCAACATTTTCACCAGCATAATTGCTTTAGCTGCGAACCATCACAAAATCTTGATGCGCCATTAGGTTTGTACGATTTTCGATACATGTATGTGGCAAAATTATTCCATCTGAATCATTTGTGCGTTCCTTAGTTCTAGTTAGAGGAGCAGCTAAAAGAAAGATATTCTGTAAAACTGCCATGAAGCTCCCCCAATTGCTACACCCTTATGAATGATTTCCATTTGAGGCAATTGCTTGGAATGTTGTGACACACTTTTTTTGTCAAGGCACAGATGTTTGCTGGTGGCCAGTGCTCTGCAACAAACAAATGAGTGATGACTGCACAGTAATACATGGAGAAGCACCTTATGACTATGAACATTTTGACTATGTCAGTGGTGATACCACCAGGGCTTTTGTATCTCTCCTCATCCAAACCAATTATTACCTTTAGTAATTTTACTAATATTAAGTAATATCACTGTAGACTTAAGATATAGCAATTTAGTCATGTGGTCCCAACCTTAAAGACCTCTCTGGATCCAGTGTGATTGAATGATTAATATAATAGTGAGCCATTATCAGGCAAAAATTAATCAAGTGCACTCTTTTTATCTGTTTTCTGTTGATAAGGTCAGCAAAACTGAAATGATTTAATGGTTGCAGGTTAATCACAACTGAGCTTGAACCCACGCATACTTCTTAACACTTATTTTAGGACAGTTTTCAGTTAGGGTAATGGCAATAGTACAAATAGCAATTTTAGCAGAATAGCTGTAATCAAGATAGAAAGGAATCTGGCAAGAGTCTGAAAATCTCAAGGGCTGTGGCATAACCATCTAATCCGTGGCATAATCTGCCCCAAATAGTAATAATTAAGGAGTAAATTGTTATTTGGGAAACAGAAAGTTATTGGTTTCCATAGCATTTATTAGGAACCAATCACTCTCCAACATTTGGGTATTCAGTACTGACATTATTAACAAAGTTATAATTTGCCTTGGTACTGCCTTGGTTTTATGAATAAATATAATATATAACTGATTCAGGTGTCCAAACAAAACCAGCATATCAAACTTTATAATTCAGAGAAGAAGGACTAGACCAGCTAGGAAGGGTAAGCCCCTGGACAGGCAGGCAACAAGCCACATGTGAGGGTTGTTTCAGTTTAAGCCGGGCTAAAGCAATATTTAGAAGTTTATTTAGCCTTTATGCAGTCCTTACCCTTGATATACATTTTCATCCTCTGTTGTGTAGAGTTCTATACAACAAACTCCCAGTGGTAGCTTTCACCCCATCTCTAATTTCATTAGTCAGTAGTTTTTCTAGTAAAACTATTGAGTACTGCATCTTATTTACTGTCATGTATTATATAATACACATATAGGGGAATGTAATATAAGTCGGTAACACAAAAACTATTTGCAATACGAAAAGCTAAACCTTTGCGCGAACAAATTTTGCTTCACACAAATGTAATATAACTTTTCCGAACCCGGAAACTATTTAGCGACCACTTTCGCCAATGGAAGGCCGTTTGTGAATTTTATAGTTAGTGCTAATGTGCTGTCAATGTAATAAAACTTCGTACTGAAAAAGTCGCTATGTTTGCTCCAAAAGATTACGACACCTTCAAGCCCTTCTTAAGAGTGCGCAATTACAATTTGCAATGCGCAATAACGATTGACAATACAATAACTGTTTAAGGAACAATATTAAATTGCGAGATGTGGATTTTTAATCTTATTGGTGCGCAATGTTTTGCTCTTTGCGACTTTAATTACATTCCCCCCATAGTATTATGTTTCATCACCATATGTCCTTTCCATGGTCAGTTTAGTTTTAGTTTGTGTTTCCACTCTGTATTAACATGACCATGGGATGACACTTACATTCTATTCAGCCTTTTAATTCAGACCTAATTTCCCAGAAGTGAATTTTTCATTCCTGCTCCCACAATCTGTTGGGATTTCACATCCTTTCTCCCATTTTAAACGTTCATACAAATCTTTTCCCCTGCATACTTCAATTATTCCCAGTATGGTATGGTAACTCATCCATTGGATAATGAATGGCACTCTAAGCCCCCCTATTCTTGGCACCATTTTCCCATGTCAAGAATAGGAACATGATTACAGATTTGTGATTCAGGGACATTTTGCTAGATAATTGCACAGAGAAGCTGCTGCTTTCAATTCTATTCATCTTGATGGGCCATAAGATTGATTGATGTGACTGGGAATACTAAGTTCATGTACAACTCACAAGGTCATTAGTTCATCTTTTTGCCCTGACATATCCGTAAGTGTGCAGAACTGCTTGTGCCCCCTGCATCCTAAGGCCATGTAACCCCAAAGTGAACCAACATACATTATTAGAACTAGGCTAGTATATTCAGAGCAACCTCCATTCAAGTAACTTCTGATCCTGGTAGTCTTGCAGTGATGCTACAATGAATGCCAGCTCTCTCATTCAACTTTCTAGTAATGATAAAACAGGGCATTCACCATCAAGAGAAGGGTTTCTGGCATGTAAAGTTCCTTTTTACTTCCTCGCTTTTGTTTCCTGATTACTATTTACAGAGATCAAGCTTCATTCACATCAGTCTTTGCCCTACTGAGCTAACAATCTAAGGTCATTGTCCCATAAATTTTATCAGAAACCAATAGACCTGCTTGTATTTTACATGCATGAGAGGGAACTGGGAACCTTGAGGAAATCCATTTACTCTGACATGAATGGGTATATGTTGCAAAATTGCAATTATGAACCCGTATAAGGGATGAAAACCAAGCAGAAACCTTTATTTTGTAGAGAATCAGTGAGTCTAGCTAAGGATCCTGGGAGTTATAGTAACCAGCTGTGGGTGAACCAAGAGTTTTTACATTTTAGAGCTATAGATACCATGATAGCCTCATTAATTAATTTAAAGTATGTAAATGCAAGGGGGATATAAAGTGTTTGCTATGTTGCATTATTACTCACACAGACAATTAAACACTGTACCAGAGTGGCTTAAACTGAAGTCAGCCACCTTGGGCTGATCAAGGCTTGTCTGTTATGGTGGCAGCAGCATGTGTTAATTAGATTCAGAGCCCTACCACAGATCAGTTGCGAACAAACAGCACAAAGCTGCTATTATTTATGAAACCCTTGATGGGCAGAGACTAATGTTGATGTGAGTCACTGTCTTGCCATTCACTCTGTGTTGTCTGATTCTGGCATTGTTACTGGAAGCCACAACACATGAGGGGTTGGGAAGGATGCTCCCTCCTTAAGCAGAGCATCATCCTGAAAGGAAAACTGCTTTCACAGCAATGGCATCCTTTTCATGTGGCTAATCGGCCTAATTAACAGGCCCAGAACAGAAATCCAATGTAATATGTTAAAGGGTGGATTCAGAAGAGCACATGTTCAAAATGTTTTTGACAGCAGATTCCAAAATCAGGGTATATTGTTGCGGTGTTGTTACGAACATCATGTGTCCCACATTTGGGAGAACTTGTCAGAAACTAAAGCATTGCATCAAAAATGCTACATCAGGATAGAGGAAAGTAAATGCGACTGTGCCTTCACCCTCAGCAAGAGTTACAACAAACACCAAACAAGTAGCTAAAAAAATGACTGACATATTTGTAGTTAGTTATGTGTAAAGCCTATGTCATGTGGACTTGTTCTGCTCATTCTTATGCTAATGGAGAAGCCTCTGTACAGCCTGTCATTTAATTAAACTCGCAGGCAGATTTGGTCCAGAAATGTGCATTTGATTTGTGGGAGCTTCCAGTCTAGTGTAATGATACTATAACTGCTGTTATCAAGCAGCTATTCAGTTTCCAGTATCCTGGCTAAGCTGCTAGTTCTATACCCATGTTATAGAGTAGGGCTGCCTGTTTATACACTGAAACTTACAATACATCGACATTCTAATTCATTGCATTTAACTGCTAAATCAACTTTGTCATTAAAGTCTGGTGAACCCTTTGGATATTTGGAGATAATTAAAGCCGATTAAACAGCCAGTCCGAGAAATCAGTCCGATACATGAAACAGCCAATGCCAATGTAGCCAAGTGCAGTGACTAACAGTATATGTAAAACTTGCAGAGACATTACTTGTGCAGAATTTGCCATGTCTTGCTATTTATTTGCGTAACAAATAGTAATAATAAAAAAAAATAATAGTTACAGATGTTCTTTATGTCTATCTATGGAGAGCAAGTTTTATTCAACTTTACCAACACTGGGCAAGTTTGCACCCATGCAAGTTGGTTGGATAATTAAGTAGTACAAAGGTACAGATCGAAAGTACCACTTGAAGAAATGCTTCTGGCCTTTAAGTAAAGCATTGCTCCCAAAATGTCTATTTGCATGAATTATCCTACAGGCTAAAGCTCGCCCACTGGGTTTTAAAGCACTTCATTGGTTCTACATATGCTGATATAACAACCCTGCTTTGCACTTCAGAGCCCCAATAGGGAGCAGCCCAGTTTGTAGTTGGAGTCTGAGCAGTGACTGCCCTGGTCTCACTTTAAGGCCCTGGTCGTTTGTCAGATTATTCTTGTTTAATCATGAGGAGCTGCCATACTGTTTATGTCACACTGTTAACAGAGCAACAAATAGTTTCTCATCTATAGGCTCCAGTGAAAATGTGGCCTCCAGTGGGCAACAGCCATCAAAATGATAGAATTATTTATCTAAGTTTGCTCACTATTACTGATGTTACAAAAAACTTATGTATAGAAAATGCAAAAATTTTTGGGAAAACATAAATATAGTAAAATATTTATATATGACTTCTTGTTGCAGTCATTGCCTCCAAAACGGTATCCAAATGACATGTGCTGACATCCCATGGGACAAACTCCTCTATATATTTCAGCATCTGAGGATAAATTGTTTATGTTCTACCAATTTTGTTCCTTTAGAGCTTTAGGAGATGGAATTCTTAAAGTGCTTTTTCTAGTGCAGAAGGGCAGTTATAGGGCAATATGAACAGTAACTTTTCAAAATCAGCTTTTTTCTGCTTGTTGCCAGAGATCTCTTTTATTTGTGATTTTTTTTTGGCTCAGTAAAGCCACAAAAGGTGAAGTCATTTTGGAATTCTGCATCCAGTTTCTGCTGTAGGAAAGCTTTACATATAGAGCATACAGCTACACCTTGGCCTCTTTCCTACAGGGAGAATTATAACCATTACACAGCTGGGAGAAGCAGCAGGTCTGGCTCATTGCCTTGGCAGCTGAATAAGAACCTTATCTAAATCAGACATGGAGTTTACCTCCTGGCTCAGACCGTGTCTGTCATCACATATTCAGACACTTAGAATATATGATGGCTTGGCTTCTGATGGAAAAATAATGGGGCTTTATAATCAAGACTGCATTTGTAATAGAAAATGCCCACAGGGTAAGGATAATGAAATAAAATGTCTTAAAATATGGAGCTATCACCTGTTGACAGTACTGTTTATTTAACAGTCTTATGTGAGGCTTCCCATTCACTGCTTTGTGTTGGGTGCCTGTGCAAATGGTAACTCTATGGTTCTGGGGTGAAAAGATGCTGACAGATGTATCACAGATATACAGCAAACATTAAATACTGTCTGGAGCCCTAAATTATGAAAAGCCAACATACTTTGTCTGCATTGTACCAGTCAGAGGAAAGATACAGATAACCTCACAATGAACTGTTATAATTCTTTAGCAAGTGATTTTTCTGAACCAATATGCAGTTGGTCTTCCGTTATAAGAGACACAGAAGAATGCCTAGAATGCCAACAGTCCCAAAAAAGAATCCAGTGCAAGATATTGAATTCCTTCTTGGGTGGTCAAAGAGCTCATGTTTGATTTCAATTTATAAAATTGAGTCGTATAAAATACTGCCCACAGCAGGCACCTGTTTAAACAAGTCCCTCTTCCTCTATAATTCATATGCCTAGCAAGTTTCAACATCAGCTTGTTGGAAGAGAAAGGGGAAAAGAATTTCAACTCATTGAACAATTCTTTCTTTCTCTCTCTTCACTTTATTTGTAAATTACCTTTCACTAATCACAATTCCTTATTTGCTTTGTTAGTGAGATAACTCTTCATTCCCCAAAAACCCAATATTTAGGATTTGGGCATTCTTCTACAGTACAATATTGATTAGGGTTCCCATGGAGAAGACTGTGAAAGGATGCTATGTACATTTAAGCCCACACAATCTTACTAATTAGGGCAAGGGGGTTATTTCCAGGATAATACAGTCATGCATATAATAAAAAAGCAGTTAGCATTACATACAACTGAGCAATTACAGAGAAGGGTACTTAAACTATCATTGAATATCTAATGGGCAGTGTGTATTGCGTAACTGTGTGTAACTTTTTTTTTTGTTTTTTTAAGGGGTTTTCACCTTAAAATTTACTTTTAACGTGATGTATAGTGTGATATTCTGAGACAATTTTCAACTGGTTTTAATGTTTTATTATGTGTGGTTTTTGAGTTGTTAAGCTCTTTATTCAGTAGCTCGCCAGTTTGCAATTTCAGCAGTCTGGTTTGTAGGGTCCAAATTACCCTAGCAACCATGCACTGATTTACATAAGAAACTGTAACATGAATAGGAGAGGGCCTGAACAGAAAAATGAGTAATCAAATGTAGCAAATGTAGCCTTATAGAGAATTTGTAACCCCCCGTTTGAAAGCTGGAAGGAGTCATTATCCAAACTACACCACAGGATATCTTATACTCTGAATTAAGAGTGTATTTATATATAGGTACATATAGAAATGTACCTATTTACATTTCAACTTTTAGTCCGAGAATAAGACTGGGCTGCAGAGAGCCCCATCATGAACCCTATCAAGCATATTATCAATGAGATGCAAATGAATGCAAAACCATGGTTACTTTTTTATTTATCTTGAATGCATTTTTGAGGAGCATTATGCCTACTTTCAGAGGTCTATCATTCTTCTGTCACGTGTGAAATAAAAGTTTCACACGCTAAGAGACATCGCAGCTGGGTACTTGAATGTGTTTTCTGATACTGCATGTTTTACCTTGGCATACTCGAAAGAAATAGATGAATACAATCTTTTTCTAAAGATTTTATTTTATTTTTCAGTTATAAGAACACAATCAGTTACAATAATAAAGGAAGGAGGAATCGCCTGCGCTAATGCACTCACAGCGCTTCGATTTCCGAAGTCGCCAAAAGTTGACATTTCGGGCGACTTCGGAAATCAAAGTGCCACAAGTGCATAAGTGCAGGCGATTGCTCATTGAAGCACACGGAAGGCAGGAAGAAGGCAGTTCGGGAGATTGTCACCGGGCGGAAGAGGCAAGTCAACTGGCGACTAAATCTCCCCAAATCTGCTTGTCTGCCCCTATCCTTAAAGTTTTTGCTGCTTTTAATTACTCATGTATCTATTCAGACCCTCTCCTATTCATATTCCAATCTCTTATGCAAATAAATGTGTGGTTGCTAGGGTAATTTAGACCATACAACCAGCTTGATGAAACTACAAACTGGAGAGCTGCTGAATAAAAGGCTAAATAACTCACAAAACACAAATGATAAAAATAAAATAAAACCAACAGCAAATTGTCTCACTCACTAAATCATAGTAAACGTTCACTCCAAACCCTTTAAAAACCAAGGGCATTCATTTGCATGTTGCCCACCCTTTGCAACACTTCATACAACAGGCTCCACTGCAGAGATGTTTCCACTCTCACCTCTGCACCATCCTCTTGTTGTGCTATAGGGCATTATTGCGCTGGAAAAAAGCCAAAATGTTTATGGCATTTATAAATAATTGTACATTTTAGCATTGTAATATTAACTTGATGATGAAGACGGTGGTATTCAAATACACTCGCTTGTGGTTTTAGAAGTATTTGCATTTTTGAACTGCCACTCTTGATCATTTAAATTCTAGGGCTGAATTACCCTAGCCACCAGGCAGCAGTTTGAAAGTCAGAATGGAAGATCTCCAAGAGAGGACCTTAAAAGAAAGATAAGCAATTTAAAATAAGCATAACAATAAAACTGAACCCTCACAGGTAATTTGTTTTTCTTTTGTTGCTGAGGTCAACGACAACAGCCAGATAGTATTTTCAGCTGCAGGCTGGAAATATGCAAAAAAAGGAAAACGCTGCTTATAACATACTAAGGGGGAAATGTAGGGGTGATCATGACCAATTTGCCACCTTGAGGCAACTTTTTGGTTGCTGCCCCCACATCACTAGTGCAGTAGCCAAATATGCGGTAGGTGCTGCCGCCTGAGGTGAGTTTCTAAACTGGCCTCATTGGCCCAGTGCCCTTGGGGAACTGTAATAAAAGTCACAAAGTGAAAAACAATTACTTGTTACAACTGAGAATTTTTAGCAAGTGCTTGAAGCTCTCATAATTGCTCCAACATAACTTTTTCAGTAAGAAGTTTCATTAAACACACTAGGTGCTGGTGCAAGCTTTACAATTCACAATCTTTCTTCAACTGTTAGCAGTTTTGGGGTTCACAATATTAAAGTGGCGCAAATTAAAATTTGTTCACACAAAGGCAAACATTTTCCCACTTTTGTGACTTGTGACTTAAAATATAAGTTGCTAAATGGTTAGCACTTCTGCCTTGTAGTACTTGTACTGCATTAGATTCGGTATTGATTTTTCATTGCAACTGGTTTTTCTGTTACCAATGTTTATGACAACCCCCCATAAAAACAGCCCCAGACCAATATTCCTCCTCTACCAAGTATTTCAGATGACATTCAGTTGGGTAGTGTTCTCTTGGCAAGTACCAAACTCAAACTCAGGACTCATTCATCAGACTGCTAGATAGTGCTGCAAATTTCAACCCCTCCAAAGTCCAGTGGTGGTAACATTTACAACATTGCATCTATGCTTAGAGTCCAAAAACAGAGTGGAATTCAGAAGTTAGTTCTCGACACAGAACATGCAATTTCAGATGGGGTGTCTGGATAATTTAGACCTAGAATGCATCTAAATCATTTTGGCTGTAAAGCAAATCTGTGCTGAATTTTATTTTAAGATATTTGTCTGTCTAAAGCAGGGGTGTCCAAACTTTTGGCTTCGAGGGCCACATTGGAAGAATAAAAATTGCCTGGGGGCCACACATGAAATATACAAACACTTTTGATTTGTAAAAGTAAAGAAAATACAAAAAAAAAGAACGACAATACCAGTTGTATAACCAGATGGAGCTATACACTATTATATAATATTATTATATTATTACTACTAACTGGGCAATGGGCAGAGTCCCCCTCCTCATGCAACATGACATTTTGACGGGAACTGAGCGTTTCAAGCTGGGCCGCATTCATATCCATCCTGGGCTGCATTTGGCCCACGGGCCGAAGTTTTGACACCCCTGGAAGGTTGCCATAGCTGTAGAGATCCACTTGTTTGGATTTTGACATCTGGATGACTTTTGGTCAGATATCGATTGGAGAATCCCTTCAGAGGGCCCCACACACGGCCCAATAAGCTGCTGACTCAGTCTGCAGCTTTTATTGGCCCAAGTAAGGCCAGCTTTAGACAGAATGCTTATACATTCAATATAAAAATGGGGTAAATATATATTCTGTGCAAAATAAAAAATGTTTCTAATATAGTTAGTTAGCCAAAAATGTAATGTAATATATATATATACTTTTAAAACAACCAACAGGATGGTTCCCAGTGTGCACTCAATCAACTTGAACTTTTGTATATATATATATATATATATATATATATATATATATATATAAAAAGACCAGAGTGAGTGGATGTCTAACATAATAGCCAGAACACTACTTCCTGCTTTGCAGCTCTCTTGGTTTCCGCTGATTGGTTACCATTCATAAAATGTTTGAACTTCTATTGTTGAAATTCATTGCACCTTTATTGAAGGCAATAATCATATTAAAAGAAGCTGCCCACGGTTAACAGCAGAACCTTGTTCCCTCTTTAGTCCATTGCTTGGATGTTCTTGTCACATTGCATGTAGGAACATGTCTGGCTTTTTGCATATTCAAAATCATTGCATTTTAATTAAAGATGCATTTGCATCTTTAATTAAAGCAGACATTTTCTGCCACTTGTATGATGGATGGAGGAAGAATCATCCAGCTTTTGACATGACTGACTGACAGCCTTGCCATTAAAGCCCAATGAGATCTTATAATAAGGGAGTGAAAGGGAGTTCTGCACAGATGGACTGGAGCTAACATGCTGGGGTGTGGGAGGGCTCCAGGTAGGTGAGTGGGAGTGTGTCTTTAAGTGGTTTTAATGAGAATCAGATTGAAAGAATAGAAATTCCTTCTTAAGGCAAATAATAAACAACTTATGTCCCCAAGCCTTTTGTTTCACGGCAGAAATGTTGTCACTTGATATTGGCTTACATAACTCCACCTACACATGTATACATAATGCTCACGATAAACAGACCCTTTACATCTGTGAACCTTTTGCATAGTCATCTGTAGACATGTAGGTCACAGAACAGGTCAAAGAGTGTGTGGCTTCCAGCCATTTTTGGAACCTTGTGTCCCAGCCCCATCAACAGACTAAGGCTGACATTGTAGTCCTGAAGCTGCTGTTTGTCCTTGTCCCCCACTGTCTTTATTTATTAATATAGGGCCACATGATGGCAGGTATATATCACTTTATATAGTAAATAAAGAACACCCTATTGTAAAATATAAGGATATTATAAGTCACAGAGGAGTTCCATGACCATATAAAAACACGAGGCCAAAGGCCGTCATATTTTCCAACAAGGGGTACTTTATTTATTATAATACACAAGTTTTAGTGAGTAATGTAACCAAAATGACATCACTGCTCACCGTTTATGACTAGGGATGCAACGAATCTGCTGTATTGGAATCAGCGGAACCCCCGAATCTTTCACAAATGATTGGATCGAACACCGAAGGAACATTTTTTACTTCCTTGTTTTGTGACAAAAAATTACACAATTTCCCTCCCCTCCCCTGATTTGCATATGTAAATTAGGATTCACATTTGGTGCAGCTGGACAGAAGGATTCAGCTTGCTGAAAAAACAGGGCCTGATTTGCACACAAGGCCATGCAGTCCTAGCCCGTCTGCATCGCAACCATACATTCTTAGAGCCAGCCACCCCCAGTGACCCCGGCGCCACCATACATTCCTAGAGCCAGCCACCCCCAGTGACCCCGGCGCGACCATACGTTCCTAGAGCCAGCCA
>CM044439.1:114916049-114928504 GCA_024363595.1 Xenopus borealis
TTGCAAATACTGTATGTGCTGGATGCTGTTTCCAGGATTTCCTTGTTCTGTAACTCTCATTTATTGCTACAAATGAGGGTCTTATAAGGGAAACGCCCGAGGTGGCCTGGTCAGCTTTTGTTTCTCTGTGCAAGAAATTTCTGCATCGTCGGTCCCACACAAGACTTCCATTAACTCCAGGCTAGTGATGGCAGCACGTGGAACAAAAAGGCAATCCTGTGTCTCATCATGAGGACAAGCCTGAAAACAAATGTTGCAGGAACCTGACAGAATAGAATCATCCGCTCAGTGTCACTGCATACATTTACCTACCTCAGTGCCTATTCATGGGAATTTCCAAAGCAGTGTCAATAGAGGGAGACAAGGCAAAGTTGCTATGGGGACAACGCAATAGAAAAAAATGATGGCTGTCAACGGAATAGAAAAAAATAAAGGCCATGTTTGTTCTCATGGTATAAGGATACATTTGAAACAATTCTAAGAGATTTAGTGAGCAAGACTAATTGGGACTCAGGAGATGAGAGCAAACTTTGGGGGTACTTCATGCTAGAGAGTTTACTCAAAGAATTAACACAACCATCTATACACATTCTAACATCTCTTATACTCCACAAACCCTCAAGGTAAAGAGTTTCCTTGTTGTTTATTTGTTTTTTGTTTTCTTTGATATTTATCTCCATTCACTGGTACTGAACAGTAAGGGGGCGAGAAATGAACAACTATCACTAGTTGGTATAACAGGTCACACTTTTTATAAGTAGTCTAAACAATAATAACACATGGGTTTATTTACTAAACCTCGTTTTTTTCTGGTTGAGGATTTTTGCGTAAAAACTAGAAATTTTAGAGGAAAAAAAAATTGAGATTTATTGTGCCCTGAAAGCTGCCAATGAGCAAAAATGTCAAAATCCGAAAATCCTCCATCTAAAAACCTGTCAAGGTCATGTAGAAGTCAATGGCTGATGTCCCTTTTACAATTTAAAGTTATTGTGGATTTCAGGCAATAACCTGAATAAATCGAGCAATTCTGGCGTCAAATCCGAAAAATGTAAATGATTTACTTTTCACTTGATTTTATAGAGCCTTTTCCAAACCCGACTTTTTTGAGACCCAAAACTTACAGGTATGAGACCTGTTATCCAGAATTCTCAGGGTCTGGAGTTTTCTGGATAAGGAATCTTTCTCTCTCCATACCTTAAGCCTACCAAAAAAAAAAAAAATTTAAACATTAACTAAACCCAATTTTGCCTCCAAAAATGATTCATTATATCTTAGTTGGGATCAAGTACAAGGTACTATTTTATCACAGAAAATAGGAAATCATAGTTAAAGGGGAACTATTGCGAAAATTAAAATTTAATATAAGCTTCATCACACAAAAATAAGAAACTTTTTAATGCAGTCAATTAAATATTCTGTAACTAATCAAGTTTATCTTCAGGATTCCTCTCTCAACATATGTTTCTCTTCATTCTCTCTCCATGTAATAGTTGGGTGTCAGATATTCATTGACAGTTAGATACAATATATCTTATGGGGGGGCTTCTTTTGCCTAGAAGATATATTAAAGCTCACTCTATTAAACTCACCAGACATCATGTCTCTCTACATGCAGGAATTGTGCAAAAGGCAGTTTTTTTGTTAGATGTTGTTTGTACTGGAATCAGTTATTGGAGTGAACTCTAATACATCTGCTAGGAAAAAAAGACCTCCATATAAGATATATTGGACCAACCTGTCAATAAATCAGACATTCTGGATTAACCTGGGTAAGAGGTTTCCAAATAATGCATCCCATACCTGTACATAGAAAACATACTTTACATATTGCATTTGCAGAACACCAACCTTTTTAGGCTCCCTGCATCTCTGAAATCTGTATGCCCCTATATGTGTACACGGTAAGTTACAGGTTAGGTACACAACAAGATATTAACCAATGGGCTAGAGTCCTGCAGCGGGTCGGGTACCCGCGGGTACCCGCAGGTTACCCACAAAATCCCGCGGTACCCTGCGGGTTGCTCGTAGAATTTCTGGGTGCGGGTATAGAAGCGGGCCGGTGATTCTGCAGGTTGGCGGGTTGAGGGTCTGGTCGCGAATCCTCGCTATAGCAATTTTTACTCCTTTTTCTGAGCATTTCTACTACTGATGATGTCACATCCGGTTTACAATGACAGCACTTCCTGTTTTACTCCTTTTTTTTCTGACCGTGGGCACTTCCGATGATGTCACTTCCGGTTTACAATGACAGCACATCCTGATTCTTGATGGTCAGCGGGTTGCGGGTTCGGGTTGCGGATCGCGGGTACTGTTCGGGTCGCGGGTCCAAGTGGGTAAGAATGCGGGTCGCGGGTCCAGGTTGCGGTTTGCGGGTTGTGAGTACGGGTCGGGTACGGGTCCCAAAAAATGGACCCGTGCAGGACTCTACAATGGGCTACATTTTGCTTGGCTAAAATGTTAGTTTCTGTTAAACAAAGCTTCAGTTTTTGATCCTATGTTTTAATTGTGAAATTTGAAACTTGCAGACGCATTTTCCTCTTCTCTGTGTATAAATGAAATCTGATGTCTGTTATCCATCTCCAGAGATAACGTCACAGTGACAACACAATGTTGTTGTCAAGTATTATTATCTTTAGGAAGCATGCTGCTAGTGGCATGACATTTAAACTCCTCGTTACGCTACATCATTTTTGTGCACATAAATCACAAGTTCAGTTTACTGCTGATACATTTAAAGTTATTTCTGGAGAGATCAACCCTAGGCAATCTGTGTTAGACAGTTCAGTACCTGAAAGGGTAATTTACCTGGTAGAGCAGTCCAAACATCTTGCGGACACCAGTAGTATTCAAACCACTATTTTTTCATATGTGAGTCTTACAGCACACAGTGCCCTCCCGAATGCCTCTTGGCTCTTAAAGAGATACTGACAGGGCCAGAACTAGGGATAGGCAGAATAGGCACCTGTCTAGGGCACAATTATTGGGGGCACTGGGCAGGTACATCTTGAATAGCATTCTGCTTACTCCTACTCTTGTCTTTACTGGCTCTCTGCCCTGCTCCACTCCACCACACACTGCCATGTGACATCACTGAGTGTCTGAGCAAAGGGGGGGGGTAAGTGGTCTGGCCAGATCGACTAGGGCGCCAGGTTGCCTTGGCCCGCTTCTGGATACTGACATCAGAAATAAAAGCTTCTTATGTCTATTATAAGATTGTCTTTGACTACTATTTAGAATTTTGTCATGAAACTATAAACCAGATGCTTTCACATTACCCATCTCCTCCATGTTCTTCTATGAGTGTAAGTATCAAGTCTTACTTGAAGTTAAAGTGTAATGAATCCCTCCAAAAAGCAGGGGCTCTTAAAGGGATACTATCATGGGAAAACATGTTTTTTTTCAAAACACATCAGTTAATAGTGCTTCCAGCAGACTTCTGCATCCATTTCTCAAAAGAGAAAACAGATTTTTTTATATTCAGTTTTTAAATCTGACATGGAGCTAGACTTTTGTTGATTTCCCAGCTGCCCCAAGTCATGTTACTTGTGCCTGCACTTTAGGATGGAACTGCTTTCTGACAGGCTGTTGTTTTTCCTTTTCAATGTAACTGAAGGAGTCACAGTGGGACATGGGTTTTTAATACTGAGTGATGTTCTTCGATCTACCAGGCAGCTGATATCTTGTGTTAGGGAGCTGCTATCTGGTTACCTTCCCATTGTTCTGTTGTTAGGCTGCTGGGGGGGGGGGGGGGGAGGGAGGGGTGATATCACTACAACTTGCAGTACAGCAGTAAAGAGTGACTGAAGTATCAGAGCACAAGTCACATGACTTGGGACAGCTGGGAAATTGAAAATATGTCTAGCCCCATGTCAGATTTCAAAAGGAAATATAAAAAAAATCTGTTTGCTTTTTTGAGAAATGGACTTAAGTGCATAATTCTGCTGGAGTAGCACTATTAACTGATGCATTTTGAATAATGAAGAACACTAAACCTTTAGTTCCTATCTGAAAACCATTTCTGCTTTGTGCCCTTATCCTCAGGTCTTGATCATGCTGCATTCCTTCAAGTGTTCTCCTTCATCTTCTCTCATCCTTAACTTTACATTCTACTCCTTTTAGAAGTTATCTATTAATGTACACATTTCATTTAACTGAATCTGGTCCAATGTATCAACCAACAAGTCACAAAACCCTTAGGGGCGGTGGCATACGGGCAGATTTAGTCGCCTGCGACTTTTAGCTGCATGGCCATCAGCCGCCAGGTGTAAACTCAGTGAGAAGCTTCTTTCTCAGAAGTGGAGTTTTCGAATATACATGTAATCGTTGGGTCAATTCACTACTTCAGTAGTAAAACTATAACTGGCCATAAACAATCATAATTAGAAATTACCAGATGTATGAGTGTTATTTCCTAAAGGTTAAAGGGGTGGTTCACCTTTAAGTTAACTTTTAGTATGTTATTTAATGGTCAATACAAAACTTTTCAATTGGTCTTCACTATTATTTTTTTTTTTAATAGTTTTAAAAATGATTTCCCTTTTTCTATTGACTCATCTAGCTTTCAAATGGGGACCCCATCTAAAAATAAATGCTCTGTAAAGCTTCAAATGTATAATTGTTGCTACATTTTATTACTTCTCATTCTATTCAGGCCCTCTACTATTCATATTCCAGTCTCTTATTAAAATGAATGCATGCTTGCAAGGGTAATTTTGACCCTAACAACCAGACTGAGGTTGCTGAAATTGCAACCTGGATAACTGCTGAACAAAAATCTAAATAACTAAAAAAAAACACAAATTATAAAAAATGAAAACCAATTGCAAAGTGCCTCACTCTCTGCATCATACAAAAAGTTCATTTAAAGCTGAACAACCTCTTTAAAGGAATTGTTCAGTATAAAAGTAAAAACTGGGTAAAAAGATAGGCTGTGCAAAATAAAACATGTTTTCAATAAAGTTAGTCAGGGGAAAATGTAATGTATAAAGGCTGGAGTGACTGCAAGTCTAACCTAACAGAACAGAACACTACTTCTTGCTTTTTAGCTCTCTTTTGTATACACTGACTGGTTACCCTGGTTACCAGGCAGTAACCAATCAATGACTTGAGGGAGGGCCACATGGGTCATAACTGTTGCTGAGCTGAATGCTGAGGATCAATTGCAAACTCACTGAACAATTATGTCCCATGTGGCCCCCCCTCAAGTCGCTGACTAACTCAGATTTAGAGAGCTGAAATGCAGGATGTTGTGTTGTATTCTGTTATGTTACACATCCACTCACTCCAGCTTTTATACATTACATTTTTGGCTAACTAGCTATATTAGAAACATTTTTTATTTTGCACAGCCTATCTATTTACCCAGTTTTTATTTTTACCCTGAACTGTTCCTTTAAGGCATAATCTTCTTCAGTGCAGGCAACAAAATGTTCAACGTTACCTTTGTACCAGGATGAATGTAAAGCACTGGTAGTAAAACATATGCATTGCTTAGTAGCCTGAAGTTCCCTTGTGAACTAATGTGCAATGCAAATGTTTTTATATTATAGGAAGGTAACTGGAGGAGACTAGAGCTGGCCACACACACACAGGGAGATCCACTCATTTGGCAATGTCTCTCCCCACATTGAGGTGGGCGACATCAGACTGATCCGATCGTTGGCCCAACTATTGGATCACAATGCAGTCAAAATGGGCAGTCGGATCGTGGGGCTGCATCAACAGACAGATGCGGCCGCGATCCGATGCCCGATCGAGGTCTGGCTGACTTTTGGCCAGATATTGATCGAGGAAGCCCGTCGGATGGCCCCACACACGGGCCCATAATCAGACCTGTCGGCAGCTTTTATTGGCCCGTGTATGGGGGCCTTAAGTGCCATCACCTTCACTAGTTGCCTCATTAGCTGTGCAACTGCCACTGTGACTGACAGCTTTTGTTTAGATTTAGAATACTGGAGCTTTACGGAACTGCTGTGGAAATAAGAATATTAGTATGAATTGTGTATACGAATTAGCCAAAGCTCCTTTATTTTTCTATTTAAATAATGTCACAAAAAAGTTTCTGGAAGTTATTGGAGATACCATTTTAAGACAAAAAGCTGCATTAATCCTATAACCTATTCCAAGAGTGCAGAATAGTTGTGTAGAATAGCTGGTACATATTTAGAAAACAATTGTTTTATAGAATATTGCAGAGCTAACAGAAGGTCAGCTCAAGGTGCATCAGATGACAAACAGCACAGGGATTTTTCTGTGCCACAGTGACATTTAACCTCTATATATCTTCTTAATGAAGTCAGCACAGAAAGACACCCAGTGAGCTTTTGTGAGAGAGCAAACCGGTTAGAATTTGGGCTCACTAATAGGAGCTGTCACTCGGGCTTTTCCAGGTCAGAAGCTTAGAAGAGCAATTACATCAAATTGGAGGCTGCAGACGCTGGAATAAGCCTCCACAGGCCGGGAACCTAAATCATTAGACACGGTCCTTTTCCATGATAAATTGTAGAGGAGAGTGAAACATGCTGCTAGTCATTAATCTGGGGCAATCAGGTTGAAAGCTGGCTTGTTTTATTCAGTAATTAACTGGTTATTTGAAGAAAAATGATACATAGCCTAGCATGCGCCCATACAACTGCCAGCCCTTGGATGGTAATGCAGAGCAGTGGGGAATCTCCTGAGGACAATTCAGAGTGTTTCAATTAAAGACATTGACAAATACTGAAAAATGGCTGTAGGATGGTATTGACAGAAACAGGGAATTGTGCTAACTCAAATGTAGGCTACAATACCCCAATGAAGAAGCCAGAGAAAACCAGACACTCAGCTTTTTAACCTTTTAAACAATTTAAATGCCAGGAGGGTCTCCAAAGCTAGAGAAGCCAAACACACATAGCACAGAGCAAATAAATGAATAAAGCACTTTCCACCTGCCTGCCTTCAAGTACTGTTCATACACTGTTAAATTCACCATTACTACCCAAGGTCCCCATAAGCACAGATATACTCTTGATATTCCCTTTATTTATACAAAGCCAACATGGTCCCTACCAGCATCACGTCCTGCCCCACTGGGGCCTACAATAAAAAAAACTCACACAACACATGCATTATTAAAAGGAAAAAAATTGTTTGTTTTATAATACAAAAGTGGCTTCAAAAGCCAGTTCTACTTTACCTACTGCAGCAATTGTCTGCAGGACAGAAGTTAATTTGCTGTTTAGGAGGCCTCTCCAATCAGAATATCCCCTTATAGGTTGTGTTCCAGTGGCATAAAGTGACTGTGTCATGATTTTTATGGTGGAGTCCTTATTTCTAAATTACACTGTTTACATTGAAAATAATTCACTCTACCATATAAAATGTTATTTCTGAAACAATGCATGTCTTTTTTTAGTTGTAATATTGTTGTGTAGGAAGCCATAGTAGTAGTTCTGCCTGGTCATGTGCTTTTAGAAAGAGCCAGCTCTTCATGATGAAACTGCTTTCAGACAGGCTATTGTTTCTCCAAGTCCCACTGCGACTCCTACTGAAAGAGTCACAATGGGACTTGGATTTTTACTATTGAGTGTAATTCTCATATCTAGCAGGGAGCTGTTATCTTGTGTCAGGGAGCTGTTATCTTGTGTCAGGGAACAGTTATCTACCTTACCATTGCTCTTTTGATGGGTTTCTGGGGTGAAATGGGGGGGAGATATTACTCCAACTTGCATTGTAGCAGTAAAGAGTGACTGAAATGTATCAGAGCACAAATCACATGACTGAGGACACCTAGGAAAGCCCCATGTCAGATTTAAAATTACATATTATAAAATCTGTCTGCTCTTTTAAAAAAATGGATTTCAGTGCAGAAGTCTACTGGAGCAGCACTATTAACTGATGCGTTTTGAAAAAAACATGTTTTCCCATAACAGAATCGCTATAACTCTAGAGTAAGTAGACCCTGCAGCCTAGGGGACAGGGGGTCCAGACCATGGGGTGTGCTTCCTTTAAAGTTGCAGAAGTTATAGTGGCCAGTCACCCGACTGACTGGTGTCCCCCATGCCATAAGCTGGGGATGATTAGTGAGGGAAGTGAGTATGATGGACTACTGGATACAGAGGGCTGGCTTGCTGTTTTTGTGTGTCCCGGGCAGGTTCTTTTGCAGGTATTGATACAAGTGGTGCTGCTACAATGTGGAAAGGAAGCCTTTACATTAATGTTCAGCAGCTTTGAGTATAGATTTAATATGGGAAAAGTGGCTTCTTATTTTGTGCCCAGCTTTTTGACTAGAAGGTTGTTACGGCAAATGTGGATCCTAACAAAACTCTAATCCTTGGCCTTGTGAACTGGCAACGTGAGATGGCTACACATTTGCTGATCATCAGACCACGTAGGTCAGTGTTTTTTGCCATATTAAAGGTAGTTAGCAGAAATGGATGTCCATTGTCTGCCCAGCTAGCCATTATTCATCTAAAACACCCACCCAGGCCCGGACTGGCAATCTGTGGATTCTGGAGAATGCCAGAGTGGCTGCTATAAGGTGCCATACAAAGTCAGTATTTAGAGGGCTGTTGGTGGCATTTATGGGCCTCTGTGCACCTGAAATGCCAGGGCCTATTTTGATTCTCAATCCAGACCTGCTCCCACCATTCCACCACTGGAGTCTGGAAGCTGTTGTGGATTGATTAGCAATAGAGTTTACCAAGTAGAGGTTGACTAGTTTGGCATAACTTATTCATTGGCTATTTTCTCAGATTGGGGAGCAAACATTCCTGCATTACCCTTGACCCCCTCATCCCCAAATGTTGCTTTGCTTTCTGTCACTTTTATCAAAACGTAGTAGCATGTGAAGTAAACGTCCCAACTAGTAAGTGTCATTGTAAATCAAAGTCTGAATGAAGAGGAAGAGAAGGCACCATACCAAATGAAGTTATAATAAGTTAAAAGCATAACAAATCTGCTCTGATCTGGGAACGTACGCATGTGTTTCTGTCTTTTTAACTTTCCTTCAGCTGCTCGACAAATCCAAGCAATAATCACTTTCAAATAGCTCTTTGACCAGTAAATAAAGACTTCATTTATTCAGTTGGGATTTCTTCAATCAGACGAGCAGCGAGGAACAGGTCTCCCTACAGAGATGGCTACACAAAGCTAGCCGGCTTGAAGAAAGACAGTTAATGAAAAACTGCACCAGGGATTCGGCTATGGGCCTGCCTGCTCCAATCCAGCCCACACAGAAGCCTTAGATCCTTAAGCTGCACTTTGAAGAACGGCTGCACCAGGCCATTGATGAAAGCAAGGTCACAGACTGCACAGGCCTCTCCTCTGTACAAGTTAAAAATCATTGAGGTTGTTTGACTAAACCTTACAAAACAGCCTAACACATCTGATTAGAAGCCAAAGAAAGGCATTATCTTGGTTTACATATCTGCTTGTTTGGTTTCCAGTTTTTTCTCTTTTATCATGGGAATGAGGTTTTGGACAATGTCACAACTCTGGAAGGGCAGATGTTAAGTTATCCTAAGCCGTTATGTGGGAAACCTTTGCTCCCCATGGATACAACAGTGAAATATTTTAGTCTATATTGGATACACTAAGGTAGGGGGCATTTCAGAAAAATGGGTCTTTATTAGTTGAAAGCACTTGAAGTAAATCGAATCGGAGTACCATTAGCTAGGTTGCAGATAATCAATTTGGGGTTTTCCTTAGTTATTAAGCACTGTCTCAGTATTCAGGGGAATGTTCTGTCACATTTGTTTTTTACAATTACTGATATGTTTGTATCTTTATATAACATTACTTGTATACACAGCATCATCATACATTTTAAGCTATACAAAAAAGAATGGAATATAAATACAGTAGAACCCCCATTTTACGTTTTTCAGGGGACCAGAAAAAAATTGTGTAAAATGAGGGAAAACTTAAAATCGGAGAAATGTATTATGCATAATATATAGGTGAGACCACAAAACAACAATGTAAAATGAGGGAAAACTTAAAATCAGGGAATGTAAAATGGGGGTTCTACTGTAATGCATAGAATATATAGAGAAACATGTTCAAGATGAAGTGCTAAGTGTCAATCTACACAGAAATCTTGCAATCCAAATGGGTGTAAGCAAATAGGAGTGCAATAAGTGCTGCTAGGCACAGTGTATTGGGCTTGACTCATAAATGCCAGTAATGGTAGGCTTTTCATTTAATTTTTAAGAAATTGAGGGAAGCCTTCTCACATACAAAACACGAAAAAATAGAGCTGGCACTAATCCGGTACCCCAAAAGAATATAATCACATAGGCTATGAGCCTATGATTAAGTGTCCTATGTGGACACGAAACGCGTCAGGCTTTTATTTTTTATACAAGATGTAAATAAATAAAAATCTTTTTTTACTTCATCAATACTTTGAGACTCCTGGATTCTACTTGATGTGATTATATTCTTTTGGGGTACCGGATTAGTGCCAGCTCTATTTTTTCGTGTTTTGTATGTATTTCCCCCCCCCCCCTGCTGAGGGGTTGGAGCTTGAGCACCCGGACCCCATATGGAAAGCGGTAAGCTTCCTTACATACATATTTTTCTTAATGTCTTTTGCTCTTTATTTAGTTTGTTCCATGTATGAAGCCTTCTCACAGACAAGTTCAGGGAATGAAGGGCACAGGTAAGTCTAATAAGGAAGGAACAGCAGAAGAGAAAAGTTGTGGTAAAAGATGGCGGTTCTGTAAAATAAATGGGGGAGATTCCATTGAGACACAATGAAGAGCTGTAGTGAGGGTGAAGAACACTTCAGTTTAGCATACATCCAGAAACATAAATACTTTGAGGGACCTGAAACAAAATGTAAAAATTATACTGCATAGTTCGCTGTAATATAATGAGTGGCGAATTTTGGGCAGGGCTCTCTTTACCACTTGTTTTGACTATCGGTTGTTTTACTAGAACTATTGTAACTATTGTTTGAGTAGGGTTTCAAATAATAGGCAAGAAGAGAACATTTTAGACTTTAGCTTAAGTCCATTAGGACAATTAGCCTAATGTAGGACATGCATTTAATGCTTTTTTATTTGCCCTTTTTTGTATTTAAAATGCATTTTGCCCTATATTACATTTGCTTGGATTTATGTTAAACTACAGCTACCAGTTGTTCTTTTATGGAGTTGTTCTCTACTCTTTCAGGAATATCTTGGGCATCATATTCTTACCCAAAATCTCAGCCTAACCTTTCTTCAGAATGGTCTCCACTACCATCCACTTACTTAGGGTCCCCTTGGTGAGCTAATCCATTTGGTTTTGAGCTTAAAGGAACCAGATATACCGTATCAGAGAATGTGTTTTTTTAAAGCACTTTGTCACCAAGAAAAATCAATTAATTATGGAGTTGATGTCTACTCTTTCAGGAATATCTTGGGCATCATATTCTTAGCCAAAATCTCAGCCTAACCTTTCTTTAGAATGGTCTCCACTACCATCCACTTACTTAGGGTCCCCTTGGTGAGCTAATCCATTTGGTTTTGACCTTAAGGGAACCAGATATATCAGAGAATGTGTTTTTTAAAGCACTTTAATGTCACCAAGAAAAATGAATGAGCCTGAACAGCTCTAAATAATAGCTCTGATATATCAGGTAGCTTGGGCTCTGTATAATAATGTACACCAATAAAGATACATACATGCACACAACATTGTCTTTACACTGAGTAGCAGAAAGTAATTACTTTGATCTATTACGTTTATTGAACATTATTAGCTGGCTTCATTTTGATAAGCTGATTGTATGACCTCTGCACAATAAGGGTCATCTCCTAGCCCCCTTTTGTGTTTGTGCCTGGACACGAGAGTTTGCAGAATGAAATCCCCAGTGATTTTTGTTCAGCACGACTTTCTCTGTGTCAGTGCTCAGTCTTGCATGTGCTCCTTTCAGTGCTGGGCAGGAAGCCTTTTGCTTTAAATATAAAGTCTTGCCCAGAAACATATTGGAATTACAATTCATTGAGATCGCTCAGTCATATAACTCCAGCCACAGAGCCAAAGACTTGTTCCATGTATTTTAGTTTCAAAGTGATTTCTACAGCCAGCAGATTTTTTTTGCACTAGAAGTAAAGGCGATTAATCAATTAATAATCCAATAAATAAATATGAATTTCATGCCTTCTGGTGGTGGCATATTGAACAGAGCCTCAGCAATGTGTGTATGTGGTATTGACACAGGGAGGTAGTTGAGAAAGCCAGTACATATTGTGTTTTTATTTGCACTATTATTTCAGCATCAGAAAAGAAAACGTCTATATTCTGATTCACTAACTAGAATATCTACCATAAAGCAAGACAAAAATGTCTTTTTCCCAGAGATAGATGTACATGTAACAGGAAATATAAGCTGCCATGTCATATTAGCTCTCTTAGATTTTAGTCTAGGGCCAGACGAGTCAGATGCAGGGCTGGACAGAGAATCAAAATAGGCCCTGGCATTTCTG
>CM044439.1:114930905-114956322 GCA_024363595.1 Xenopus borealis
TCTAAAAACTCAGAATCCAAAACCCTGGCATCTAAAATCTCTCGAGGTCCTGCATAAGTCAATGGGGGAAGGTCCCATTGTCTGCACTGATGTCTGTACCAATATCCGATGATTTTGGGGATTCGGAGCAAAAAACTCCAAAAAAATCTTCGTTTTTGAAGAAAACTCCAAACAATTCTGCATTGTCAGGAGTTTTGCCGACCCTATTTTTTGGGATTTTATTTTTCATAAATAAGGTCCATTCGGGAATTTGGAGTTGCTCAGAGTTGGATATTAGAAATACTGAGATAAATTTGGACCTTGATAAATAACCCCCTAAACATTATTTATGTGACATGGGGGTCCATTTAGTAAAGCACGGTAAATTTGACTATAAGTTTCTGCATGTTATTGCTGCAAATATTTATCCGCCAGAATATTTTGCAGCGACGCACTCCAAAGGCATTGCGATCACTTGCGGTAACTACGTTAATGAACCAACTTGCGTTAGCGGTAATTTTAGCGAGTTGCAAATTTGCTGACAACGAATCCTTGGACTGTGATGCCCGCTGCCAATAATACGCCTCTGAGCTGAAACTGCTGCTGTTGCAGAGATAGAAGCAGACGCCAAAACATCCTGTCAGCAATAGCTACGGATCTCTCTACTGTCAGCAATGGCTACAGAAAAGAATGATGGTTAAAAAAAGTATTATGGGATATTTCCTGCTCCTTGAGAATTTTCTGGTGAAAAAATACTTTTATGCCACTACATAGGTGGTGGTAAAATTTTTTCATTCGCACATTTCGTGGTTTAGTAAACCAGACATTAATATGCACGTAGCGTTATTCTCAGCAAACACGAACACATATTCTTGCGCGAGAAAATTAGCAAATTTATATTTAGTAGACTGGTGAAAACATATTTGGCTATAATTTTGTCTGTATTTTGCGTGCATATTTTTATCTCACTTTAGTAAATGGACCCCTTTGTGCACATATTTTTACCGCGCTTTAGTAAACGGACTCCTGAGTCACCTGCTGTTTGGGAGCCACTATTGACCAATTTGCTAAATAGAAGCACAAGGAGCCAAACACAAAGAAAAGACTACTCTGTTGTTCAGGTTTTTGTGATGCTAAAGTTGTAATGAGAAAATTGCAATACAGTGTTTGTTTTGGGTATTTTGTTGCTGATGTGGGCAGACGCGGAAAAGGCCAGCTAGGCACCCTAGGCAACCCAGCCGGCGGGCTCATCCCCACTTCCCCCATCGCGCACATGTGAGGTGACAAGACTCACTTCTGCAGTGACGTGGGCCCTTCGCGCATGAGCAGTGACGCTGAGCGCTTCTGTGCGGCTGAGCGCTGTTCACTCGCCTTGGCTTGCATTCAATGTCCGGTTAGTTGAGTCTAGGGGTAGTCAGAAGAAGCAGCTGTCCAGTGCCCCCAAATAGTTGTGCCCTAGGCAGCTGCCTCTTATGCTTATCCCTAGTTACGGCCCTGGATGTGGGAAGAAGCTCCAAGTTAGTAACATGACTCCACACATGCCATTGCCTCGAAAACATTGAGCAAGCAACAGAGAACAATACAAAATCCATCTACGGTTACTAAAGGCAACAGTGGCATAACTAGATATTACTGGGCCCCAAAATGTATTGAAACTGTATATGAATTAGGGCCTCATGGGGCCCCTATACCACCTGGGGCCTCCCTGCAACAGCAGTTACTGTACACCCCTGATAGGCAACATCAAAATGACAGATGAAATCTTCATAGTAAAGTCAAACCTATTAGTGGCAACAGCATGAGCCTAAGCACAATCAGCTTATAGAATGAACTCCATCTCATTATATCTGGTGTATGGCTTTTAATGGAGATGCAATGTTTACTTCTAGGTTTCCAAACCTGAGAAACTGATTAAAGGAACAGTAACACCAAAAAATGAAAGTGTTATAAAGTAATGAAAATATCATGTAGTGTTGACCTGTTAAAACTGATCTGTTTGCTTCAGAAACACTACTATAGTTCATATAAACAAGCTTCTAAGTAGCAATGGTGGAAATTGAAAAACCGCTATATGGCACAGGATAAGTAATGGATAACAGATAACATTTTGTTTTACAGAGCTTATCTGCTATCTGCTGTGTAACTTGAGCCTTTTCTCCTTTGATAAGTTGCCCCCATGGCTACACAACAGCTTATTTATATAAACAATAGTAGTGTTTCTGAAGCAAACACTGCAGTTTTACCAGTGCAGGGCAACACTGCATTATATTTTTATTACTTTAAAACAATTTTTTTATGTTACTGGTTCTTTAACTGATTTTTGAAAACATGCTTTCCCATGACAGTATCCATTTAATATGTGCTTATGCAGTGGTGGAAGCTTGGGCGGAAGTGCAGACACAGCTTTTTGACTAATGCTGACCAAAATTTGCCAGTGTGAGATCATTTCAGTACTTCACGGATTTACTAACAGTCATTGGCGTAACTTTGCTAGTGAAAGAGATAGACTCAAGCGGTACATCGCTCCCTTACGCCAGGCGAATTTGTGCTCTGGTGAAAGGACGTAACAACACCAATTCACAAAGATGCGGATTTTACTGAAAGTTATCTCCTGCACCAGACTTGCCTTCACCACCTCAGCCCAGATGAAGTTCCATTGAGTAGGCAGGTGTTCGTCAAAAAATAGTTAAAAACCCCATAAACGCTAGCGTCTTTGAAATTTACAGGGTGATAGGCTACAAAAAATTGTAAAAATGTTTGATGTACCCAGCTTCCCCCCCTACATTTCCTAACATATGGAATATAAACTATACAGTGGGCACATGTGTAGGGCAATATAACAACTCTATTTCCTTTTATTAATCTTTCCCGGGCTTGTGGAATGTAATGTATTTGCTGCAAAATATACTGTACGTCCATTGAACTGTAACTTCCCGCCGTATGCAAATTAAGCAACGCTAGCGCAACTTCGCATTGCTTGCCAAATGCTAGCGCAACTTGGTGCCATGGACTCAACTTCACATTTTAGTGAATTAGCATTGTCCTGTCGAATCTGTTGCGATGTGAGCGAGGCGGACGCTGGCGAAGTTTCACTCTTTAGTGAATTTTCACAGCTATTAAGGGTCAATTTTCAAATTCATGTGAGTTTTTTTTAATTCACATATAATTCGATTTTACTCAAAATTCGATTGGGGGGTCATTTGTTAAAGATAAATTTTACCGACCCGAAAACGCAAATCAAATTCCATGAAAAAAACTTGAATGGCAGGAAGGCTGCAAACATCTCTGAATTGGTCACTGGACCTCTCCTGTTGACTTATACATGAATTCAGCAGGTTTTAGGTGGTGAATAGTAGAATTTGAATTCTAAAGGGCTAGAGTATGGCAAATCTTGAAAATGTAATTTTTTAAAATAACAGCAATTGAGCATGGATAATTCCTTAGTCTCTCGATAGTATTGACCGTTAAAAATATTGAAAATTTTAATTTTTAATTCGACCCTTAAAAAATCTGCCCCTAAATGTACTGGCGTCTGCAGGGAGCTCCACCCATTTCTTATGGCCAAACCTGGACTTCTGAGAATTGCTAAACATTGGAAGAATCATTCAATGAACGCCTCTCACCACTCTGTCCCTCTGGTTAAATGAACACTATTGAATATGTAAAATAAAGCAGCTTAGAAGCAGGATGTATTATATGGGGTGCAGGTCTAAACCCACAACACAATGATATAGGTGCACATAGAGCCAGCCCTATTCATTATTCCATTACAAACTAATTATCAGTCAGGGTCAAAATGATTGTGTCATTTCAGCCTGAGTGGCGTTTGAAAGTTTAAGTTTTGCCTTAATTTTTATTATTATATTGAAACAGTTGGTTTATCTTATTTTATATTCTAAGTTAGTACAGGCCTATGCATCTAGTGTAGCACATAATTCTATTTGGCTTGGCAACAACTTCCCCAGATTTGCTCCAAATGGTAGATTTTGCCTCCTTTTCCTGCTTTGTTCCTGATTTGTGATATAGTAGGAAATGATAAGCCTGCAGGTCGGGACATTTACTTTTGTTGCAGACCCTGCTAAGCAACAGGACCATCCTCCCTCATTGATAAAATTTGGGTGGACGCAACCTCACAGTAAGACTCTTGTTCCCTTTTCAATGCTGTAGACATTGTGCTTGGTGGAAACACAGGCTCCAGCAGCCGCTTTTTTGGCGACAGAAATGTTAAAAACAATAGGGCAATCAAGCAAAAGGTGTTAATTTGACATGGGCCACAATGATGGCTCCAAACTTGATCAATGGGCATCTCTGGGGTGTGCATAGTAATACAGAAAGAACTAGCCAACCATTTATGTACCGAGAATTCTCTTTCCCTAATGGCATCATTTAGATTAGATATAAGGAGCGTTCTTAACAAAGAAATAACCGGAGAGGGAGAAAAGTGGCAAAACAAAAGAACGTTGTTGCCATGGGTGTTCTACAGATCTGCAGCTGGCCTTGTGTTGTTGCACCCATTCCTATATCATCTTTCATTTTACAACTAGAAACACTGACGTTGGGTATCCTACCCCAACGATTGTACTATCATCAGTTCAGTTTTTTTCATACCAGGTGTCAATTTTTTTTTATACAATTGAAAACCTTGCCTAGTGTGCCAAAATACCTTGGCCCGGCCCTGCATGACAGTATCCCTTTAAATGATCAAGAGTGTCAGTTCAAAAATACAAATACTTCTAAAAGCACAAACTACAAAGTGACTACCGCTGTCTCCATCATCAAGTTATTTGAATCCTGGAAACATTGGACTTCAAAGTTTACCTTCTACCACCTTTTCCTACTTTGTTCACCTGTCTATCTATATATTAAAGTATATGAAAATACAGGTATGGGATCCGTTATCGAGAAAGTTCTGAATTACAGAAAGGCTGTCTCCAATAGACTTCATTGTAATAAATTAATGCAACATGTAAATTTTCCCTGTAATAATAAAATAGTTCCTTGTACTGATCCAAACTAAGATATAATTAATTATTTTTGGACAAAAAACAGAATGTTGGGTTTATTCATGTTTACATGGTTTTCTAAAAGACAAAGTATGAATCAAAATCTGAATTACAGATAGATCCATTATCTGGGAAGCCCCAAGCATTTTGGATAACAGGTTCCATACCTGTATGCACACAGAGCATCTTTGGCGTTGTTTAGTGTTTATTTCTTTCCATTGGTTGTTAAAGGTTTCTGAAACATAAGCTGTAACTGGAAGTGCTGGGCTTTAAGTCAGCAAAGGATAAAGTGACAGTCTCTTGTTATACAAGTGTAGAAACACTTCCTAGACAGAAAGGCTGCCTCTTTCAAAGGAAGTTTACAGTTGCCATGGCTGAAGAGATGAGTGCGGGCTTCAGGTCTGTATTGGCAGAGCAAACATTCCAGGCCCACGAGCAGAACATCGCCGTTGTTTACTGTGTTCTAGAAGAAACAAGACCTACTTCATGGAAACAAAGAAGACAATCACATTATCCATCGATGGTCAACAGTGTTACAGTGCTAAAGATGTTGATTCAATATTTGTGAAGCGGCAGATAGGGCAGGCTCTGTTTGTTTGTTGATTGGAGTAAGTTACTTGTCACATGTAGGAAGATCCCTGGTGAACTCATTTACAGAATTCACACTTTTCCTCTTTCAATTGCTGGGATTAACAGGAGGTCTTCCCTTGAGATAATCTTACCATAGAGAATGACTCACATACAGCAGAAACCACATTTTATGCTACCAGAAGAAAATGATGATGTAGTATGTGTAATATATAGGTGGGACCCCCCCCCCAAATGTAAAATGATAGAAAACTTAAAGGGGTTGTTTACCTTTAAATTAACTTTTAGTATGATGTAGAATTGCAATTGGTTTTCATTTTTTATTATTCGTGGCTTTACCTTTTTTATTCAGCAGCTCTCCAGTTTGCACCTTTGGCTATCTGGTTGCTAGGATCCAAATAATCCTAGAAACCATGCATTGATTTAAATGAGAGATTGGAATATGAATAGGCAGGGGTCTGAATAGAAAGATGAGTAAAAAACAGTAGCAGTAACAATATATTTGTAGCCTTTCAGAGCATTTGTTGTTTGAATGGGGTTGCTGAACCCCATTTGAAAGCAGGAGAGAGTCAGAAGAATGCAAATAATTCAAAAACTATAAACAATAAATAATGAAGACTAATTGAAAAGTTAATCATTTGGCATTTCTGTAACATGCTAAAAGTTAAATTGCAGGTGAATCACCACTTTAGAATTAGGGGATATCAAACTGAGGTTTCACTGTAAAATCACCGAGCAACATCATTTGTTTTGTTGCTTACCGGTTTAGAAAAATTACAGAAAAAATATTTGGTCGTGCTTTTGATTCCAGCTTGGGTACTATCTTCAAGGAGTTGGTATTTTCTCTGTGTCTGTGTGGCTTTCTTTCCACACTCCATAAATATATAGGCTCCTGATAAAAACAGATTCTTCTGTGTGTGAGTGTGAGTGTGATAGGGAATTAAGCTCTACTGGGGCAGTGAACCTATAGTCCAGTGATCCTCAAACTTGGCCCTCCAGCTGTTAAAGAACTACAAGTCCCACAATGTAATGAAGGAGTCTGACAGCCACAGTCAGGCAAATGCATTGTGGGACTTGTAGTTCCTTAACAGCTGGAGGGCCAAGTTTGAGGACCACTGCTATAGTCTCTGCAATGCTCTGTGGAAATATGTTGGCGCTGTGTGTACAATAAATAACATTTTTACTCTACTACACACTTGCAAGACGGCCACCTGGGAAAATGACAAAATCTAAGTGTTCTGGGTTTTGGGGGAACCAAACTTGCCTACAAGCAGGACTGATGTTCAGCAAGTTTTCGACCATATTCTGCAACCATGGTCTGCATTGTCATGCAATAGTCGACTGTGTATTTCATAAATACAAAGATCCCTGTTAGCTGTGGCAAATCATGTCATTCTCCATAGTATCAGTTTAAATAAAGCACATTAAATTGCATCTGCATTCTTACTAAGTTTGTGTGATTGATTTTTTTTTTGTAGACTTAAATATAATTGCACACATTTAATTTCTTAATAATAACAATGCTACGGGCTTTAAAGCAAAACCCCACCGCTATTTTGTTTCCAGGGACATTAACGGAGGATGGGAAACGGCCAAAGAATCCACATCTGTCACAAGATTATTTGGGTTTAAGAGATTAAGTGAAAGGGACCTGGGACACTAAGTTATCGTTTCTAACTCTCAAGAGATGTCACACGACCTAACTTTCTGAAGTCTAGTGTATGCCTCAAATAAAGAAAAAAACAGTCCTGCTCTCAACAAGCGGCACACAGCAGCATTCTTTTGTATAAGAGAGACCCTGCCTTTTTGTTGCTACATTTTTATCCTGGCAACCAATGGCTTTTATTTACTATTTGCCAAAGGGATAAACAGTTAGGCCTTAGGTGTCACCTGCTGATCCTCGTGAGTCATGAATATTCCCCTAATCCTTCTATTTAGTATCCCAGAAACCTTTTCATCATGCATGTATCTCCTTTCAAGAAAGGCTCTGGTCTTTAGCAGCATCTTATCTGATCCTGGACGTTCCAGAGATGCCTTCTGTTTCCATGCAAAATGTAGCGCTTCCCGTAAACAGCCCAGTGTTGGTATTGCCTGCTGAATGCAGGCTGCTCTTCTGCAAACCTACCAATAAATCATTTTGTGATTGTCTATTTACTGAGCTACAAGGAGCAGATCAACTCCAAATGCATTCAGAATAATATATATATATATATTATTATATCCATATATACACATATATCATGGGTAGCTTTAGTGAGCTAAATGATTACTGGCAAAACTTACTTGTTCTCTTTCAGGTTTAGCATTTCCACACACCACTGGTATAGTTTGTTCTTCATTGATTATTTAACTGGGTTTCGAAATGTGACTTACACCCCATACAATTGGAATTCCATAAACAATCCAGACAAATCCTACAACAGAAAACAAGAACAATAAAAAAAATCCCTCCAAAATGTTTTGTGTGCCTGTTACAAGCTGGAAGACAAATGGTTCAGGAATTAGTAGAGAAAGGAATAACGCCCACTGGTCCCACTGAATTCATTTACCTACATCAGAGGGTATTCAGGGGCAATGAACAAGGCACGTTACAAAGCAGAATGAAGCTTTGGGGTCAGTCACTACATTGCAGAATGTGACACGACATTACCAGGCTTCGGCTTCTTTGTGTCCCGCTCATAATAGGGGGAACACAAACTGAGCAGCTTTGGGATCAGTAGCTTCGTGATGAGACAGGCCAAACCCTTTGCAAATGCTAATAGTATTGTCATCTACTGTCAGGGCATTGCCCAAAAAAAAGAATGTTGTGTTTCACATGAACCAAGGCTCGGATTCCTCAATGGCTGGATTTGGTGTAGGATTCCCAAAGCAGATTAGATATTGAACTACAGACCTGCTTCTGAGTTATACACAATTGAACAGAATGGTCTGGCCTCAAAAACCACATTGGTCCTTTGATTCCCAGAAAATGGTTTGAGGCATGCAGGATAGACTAAATTGTATTTTTTTAAAAACCAACATCACTATAGACCCCAGTATTATAATACTTTCTATAAAAGTCCACATTTCAGTATGAATTTAATTTGCTTTATACAGTATATGAGAAGTGCAGAGAACCAGAAAGGCTGAACACAAAGGCTGCCAAATCCTTATAAAACATCTCACCATTTTTGACCTAACAACTGCTCATGAGTTAAAGCACAAGCAGCCAACATTCAAATGTAAATCTATTCATAATCAGCCATGCTAAATGAATTGGCCACTGGCTCTTTAGGTACCACCAATGACTCCTAGAATGTTTGGAAGATTCTCTTGTCCATTTACTCCTATGTAAAGCAATGAACTTGTGTAAACACTTATAATTTGAGGAGCTATGGGGGTATATTTATCAAAGAGTGAAGTTAAGAGTGAAGTTCCGCCACTAGAGGGAAATTCCGCAGCTCTCTATTCATTTCTATGGGATTTTCGAAGGCGTATTTATCAAAGGGTGAAACTTCACTTCACCCAAATTCAGTAAAGTGTGAAGCGTCTAATGCTAACGCTAATTTGCCAGTGTGACGTCAATTCGTAACTTCGCAAATTTACTAACGCCACCTCTGCCAAATTTTTGTTAGCGAAGTAGACTTTGCACCCTTACACCAGGCGAAGTTACACACTGACGAAGGATCATAATTACGCAAACTCACTAAGATGACCATTTTACTGAACGTTATCACTTACACTAGACGTTACTTCGCCAAGTCAATTTTTTCTAAGTCCCAAAAAAACGCTGGCATGTTTTACCTTTCTAGGGTGATAGTCTGAAAAAGAGTGAATTTTTTTTTGGGAGGTTACCCTCCTTCCCCCCTACATTTCCTAACATATGGCAACACAACTATACAGTGGGCACATGTAGGGCAATAGGACAACTTTATTTTATTTATTAAAGGTTTCCTGGGCTTGTGTAGTGGCTGTAACATATACTTCTATTATACTTTGAATGCAAATTAGGCATCGCTAGCGTAAATCCGCTTTGCATGGCAAAGTAACACTAGTACAACTACGCTACCGTTCGCCGACCTTAGCGTAACTTCGCATTTTAGTGTATTTGTGTAGCACTGGCGAAAATTCACCTGGCGAACGTTAGCGAAGGCAACGCTAGCGAATTTTCGCCGCTTAGTGAATTTCCCCCTTAGGGTTTGATCCTACCTCTTCTTCTCCTGTAGCAAAGTAGACAACAAGCTCTCCAGGCAGAACAGGCTAGGAGATAAAAGACACTTGATCCTGCACTGTGTCTCGTGAGTCAACTACACCACTTCTGATCATATAGCGACACTGCTTGCCACAAAGCAAGCCTGGACTGTTGATTTATTCTTCCATAAAGAAAACAGAAATGATGACAAATACCTGAAAATATGGTGAATGCATAATTATGAAAAGAGACAAGTGGTAAATTGCTGTAAGAACAGGTCATTTGTGGTGAATCTTTGGTATAATTAATTATACAAGAAAATGGGGGGGTCATTTATCAAATGGGCAAATTTGCCTGTGGGAAGTTATCTATGGCAACCAATCACATTGTCGCATTTATTGTTCTATTTGCAACTGGCTGAAAAAAAGCCAAGCACTGATTGATTGCTATGGGTTTCTGCCCACAGCCAGATTTGCCCAAAATTTATAAACTAGCCCCATGGTGTCTCTTTTCTCACAGTCTCAAGGCAAAACACACCTGCATTTTCCAGACATTCTTGGCTCCAGAGAGATAAAGCACTTCTCCCAAACTAGTCCAGCTTTCTCACACTTGTTTAGGCCCTTATTAGTTTGTGCTATTGATAATGCAACATTGACCAAATACTTATTGATTATAGAAGTGAGAGTGTCATTTCACTGTTGGATATCTGACGGGGGCCAGGACAACATAAGAGCGAAATAGATCAGTTTTGTCCTTGCCTTTCCCTCTGTCTACAGCGATCAAATGCAGACTGAGCCCATCTTATGCAGAAAGGCTTAGGAAAACATAATAAACAAGTCCCTAGCACTGAAGGCACACTGAAGTGAAAGAAAATTTATTTTTTTAAAAATTGCAGTAGTGCTCAGTAAAACACATCAGTAATATCACTGCATTATTAGGTTTACATACTTTTAAAAAAAATGAAACAGTTCATTGGCCAAGTCAGTCCTACATTGCAAAGTACCAATCAAATATTAATAAACAATAAATGAAAAATAATAAACTTTGTTCCCTAATATGACCATATATACAATCATAGAACCAATTCAGATATTTACTAGTCTATGATTTCAAAATTCACCTTTAATCTTTATATGAATGTTTTTCTCATTATTAGCCTTCCTATTCTGGTTATTTGTAGCCTGTCACTGAAAATGTTATTTACTTGGGGTCACTGACCTTCATTTTCTATTCAGCACTTTAACTATTCATCTTCAGTTCTGACTTCCAAACTGCTGTCTGGTTGCTAGGGTAGTGAAGCCCAGCAATAAGACAGCATTTAAAAATTCCAGGCCAGATGCACACAACCAGTCTAATAAAAAAACACAGAAAAATGCAGCTCTCTGTTGGCTTCAGTTAGTCAAGTGATTTTGGTGAAGTTCAAAACTTCTCTTTTGTTGTTTCAGAAGAATTGTCATGTCAGTTCTATGACTTTTGGGTGAGACTGAGCTAATACCATTTGACTAAAAAAATAGCAGGAAATAAGTCCTGTAATTACAAAATATGTAATAGAATTAAGCATTCACCAGTGATGCTCCTAAAATTGTTCCAAAATGACATGTCATTTATGCATTATATTTATTCATTTTAACACTTTTCATGCAGCAGGTAACGCCCTTTTTATCTTCACTTATAGGTGATGCTTCTTTGCAGACAGTAAGAGGCTCCTCTGAATTCTTTCCCCTCTGATGTACAGGGCAGCCTGTTAAAAGGAGAATCATTTAATCCTGGGGGAGGAATTCATCCATGCCATGAAATCCCAGTACAATAGAAGTTCTTTTTGGGAGGGAAATAGCAACAGAAACCTGTATAATGTCTGAAAGGCAATATTTTGTATTTTAATTATAACAGAATCATGGTGAGTTGTTATCAGAGAGTATTTATTTGCATTTTTGTCCAAATCCAGATTTTCATAAATATTTCGGTTTCTTTAAATAAATGCTGCTGACTTCACAGCTATCAATTAATTTGAGAAAAGCATGAAATTCTCACTGAAAGGCAGGGTGGCTTCCACATTACACCTCCAACCAGTATCTCCTGTCACTAGGATGATGCCAACATACAGCAAAATAACATATTATACATGCTTTCATATCAGAAACACAAGTTATAATTTAACATGGAAAAGTGCATCCACCATACGTAAGGTAAACATATACTAAGTGCTGACTGACACTGGGGACTGAATGATTTAACACCGCAGCATAGATAGCAATAATAGGAGAAATCTCAATTGCTAAAATACAATATCCTCGCTAATAAACCCATGCCATATGTATCTATGTGTGTATAGATTTTATATAGATATTAAGGATACACCTAATCCAAATCCAATAATCGGGTTGAGGATTTATTTAGTAGGATTTGGAATTGCCAGAATCCATGTGTCTGGCTGAAAGAACCAAAACTTTAAAATCACGACTTTCTGTTACACAAACAAGGACACTTGTTTTTTCTATGTAATCCTTCCTTACCCATATGGCTCAGATTCATTCAAATCCATCAGGAAAGATTCAGGATTTGACCGATTCTGAAAAAAATGGATTCAGTGCATACCTAATAGATACATATATATATATATATATATATAAATATATTTACACACACACGGAACCCATTTTCATTTCCAGAAATTAAGGTGCACTCATTTATTCTTGTCAAATAAATGTAGGGATGCACCGAATCTACTATTTTGGATTCGGCCGAATCCCTGAATCCTCAGAGAAAGGTTCGGCCTAATACCGAACAAAATCCGGAAAAACATTTTTTACTTCCTTGTGACAAAAAGTCATGCAATTTCCCTTCGGTTCGGCTGGGAAAGAAGGATTCGGCAGAATCCTGCTGAAAAAGGCCGAATCCTGTATTTGGTGCATCCCTAAATAAATGTCATTAATAAGTAACAGGGAAACTGCCTGAATAAATTCAAGCAAATGAAAAGATCATAAAAAGAACAGAGTATGGATAGTACGATTGGCTCAGCCTTTACTATTCATGCTATATGTAAAGTAACTCGCATAGGGCTGATTTTATGACTATGGGGTTTCCAGCAGAATCTCTATATGACAAAAACCTCATGAAAACGCTCAAAGCACTAGTTGGTAAAGCATTAGAGAAAATTGTCTTACCAAATGTGCCTCTAGTCAATTCTTGGGAGACAGAAAGATGTAATAAAAACCCAGTGCAATATTAATAGAAATTGCATACATAAAACAAAATTACAGAGCAACAATCTGTTTCTTAAATGATGGTCATTTAATAATGTAAGAGTGCTGAGAAGTGCAAAATGGCACCACTTACTGGATGACAAAAGTTTAGGAAGCTGGATGTGGAACCCCCATGTGCCTTTCCTAACCTGTGCTGTATGAATTCAGTGCTACCAAAAAACAGCAGCACTGTATTCATGAGGGGAGGGGTATCTGTGGCTGCACTTGGTAGAGACACGATGCAAAGTACAAATGGCCGATTGAACCTGTTTTTTTGTACACTGCACACAAAATGTGTAAATGATTGGGATGCACCAAATCCACTTTTTGGTATTGGGCCGAATCCCCGGTGAAAGCTTCTGCCTTATACCGAACTAAATTTGCATATGCAAATTGGAAGCGGGAAAGGAAAAGGGGGAAAATGTTTTTTTACTTCCTTGTTTTCTGACAAAATGTCACATGGTTTCCCTTCCCACACCTAATTACTTATGCAAATTAGGATTCAGTTTCTGCAATACACAAGGATTCTGACGGATCCATATCCTGCTGAAAAAGGCCGAATCCTGAATCCGGTGCATCGCTAGTAAATTAGCACTTTTGTCTTGTGCTGAATTTTTGTGTCAGTGCTATATTAATATATTAATATATTTACTACTGGAACCACATGGTTTTATTCTGTGGTGTGAAAATACTGTAGCTCTTAGGATTCCTCCCCATTCTGTACAGCTGGATTCTACGAATGGAGGATATAGTATTTTAGCAATGATGCCCAAATGATGGATAAAAAACCCTTAACTTTGGATAAACAAAATTCTTTTAACTTTGGATAAACAAAAGCACAAACACAATGCATACAATAAAATATTCACATGAGAAAATAAGGCAAGCAAGCAACACACCACTCCCCATAAAAATGTACGAGCAGATTCATCAGAAGGATAACCCACAGTTCAATATTTGCCCATTTATCAACACGTTCCTGACAGAGACTGGCACGTTTAATAAAGAAGATACCTGTGTCCGTTTGTCAGATTGTGCTTAGAGCAGTCCAGTGCAATTGTGAGATGCACAATCAAATGGTTTGTGATAAATCCGCCCCGTACTTCCTTCTCTTTATTGTTTTTTTACATTTCCAACAATATGCAGAGATTTACATTTTTATACAAACACCAGAAAACACAACAAACAGCATTCATCTGAATACATTCCAGTAATGTGTGGTGATGGGCATCTTGTAATGAGGAATCAACTCATCTGCTCCTCTCCTGCAATCAAATGGTACATCCCTGCCCTGTAACTTCTACAATCAGAGGCAAAGGGATATTTGGTAACAAAGAGAGATACCTGTCCTACTCAAATAACCCATCAAAAGCAATCAGAGTTGTGTTTCATTATGTTAATTTTCCTTGGTTCTCCTCTATTTTTGTTACCGATATTAATAAACAATGACACAAATGTAAACCCTAAGGGTTGGGACAGACTGGGCAATTTCAGGGAGATTAGTCGCCTGGCGAATAATCAACGCTTCTTTGGGGCGACTAATCTCCCTGAATAGTTTGCAGTTATCTCGCACCCGCTAGGGCTAAAGTCGCCTGCGCCTATTCTCACGAGGCAATTTTGAGCGACTTTGAAAAACGCGTCTCCACGTGTAAATAGGCGCAGGCGACTTTAGCGCTAGCTGGTGCGAGATAACAGCAAACCATTCAGGGAGATTAGTCGCCCCAAAGTCGCCAGGCGACTAATCTCCCTGAATCGCCCAGTCTGTCCCAAGCCTTAAATTGTGTTTTCAGTAATATCAAGAACAAATCTCATACTAAAATGCCTTCAAACTGGGCACCCTCCTCAAGTTTGGGAATCAATTGCAAACAAAAGCTATCTTCTGATTGGTTGCTTTGGGTTACTAGCCTAGAAACAACTTTCACACTGATTCTAGAAAACTCTGTTTTATCTTATGATCTGAATACAATTATGCAGCTGTCACTAGGCACTGGTTTATTAATGAGGTTAATGATCCCTTAAGTTTCCCTTTTACAGTACTGGGGGGTAAAGTGGAGACACACAAACTTAAATTGCTGTGAATTAGGAGAATACTGAAATCGATCAGGTGGAAGCAGAAGTAATAAGTGCAAACAGATATTATTGTACAATATTTATTAGTTGCAGCTCCAAAGATGTAAGTGGGTTTGTGTGGATGTATATTAATATGAAAGTGGTTGGTGCATGTATATATTTTATACACACATATAGATATATACCAGCATTATTACAGTGGGTAGAAGAGGTGCACAGGGTGACTGCACTGACCATACCTTTTGTGATATAAATGTGCTATACATTTAATACAAGTTCATTTCACTAAAAAAAAAAAGTGATGTTTCAGTCTGAATTCATTATCAAGAGTACCCTTGAAACGACTGGTAAAATCAGAATTTATGGGGAAAATTATTTAGGGGAATTAGCTTAAAAAAAGTGACCACCCCACGCTGACTTGTACAGGTATGGGACCTGTTATCCAGAATGCTTGGGACCTGGGGTTTGCATGATAATGGATCGTTCTGTAATTTGGATCTTCATACATTAAGTCTACTAGAAAATCATGTAAACATTAAATAAACCCAACAGGCGGGTTCTGCTTCCAATAAGGATTAATTATATCTTAGTTTGGATCAAGCACAAGCTACTGTTTTATTTTTACAAAGAATAAAGAAATCATTAAAAAAATTGATTATTTTATTATAATGTAGTCTATGGGAGAGGTCCATTCCATAATTCAGGAGCTTTCCTGATAACGGGTTTCCGGAAAATGGATCCAATACCTGTAGTTAATTTTTTACTACAGGTATGGGATCTGTTATCCTGAATGCTCAGGACCTGGAGTTTTCCGGATAATGGATCTTTCCGTAATTTGGATCTTCATACTGTAAAGGAGAGATCCGCTCGTTTGGCGATGTTGCGAAACGAGTGGATCTCTCCCCGATATGACCACTCTGAGGTGGGTGATATAGGGCTGATCTGATCATGGAACCTAAGGCCCAACGATTGGATCATATTGCAGAAAACGGAGGTCGGATCGCAGGACTGCATCAACGAATGGATGCGGCCGCGATCCGATGGGATTTTTAGTACCGTCTGATCGACATTTGGCCAACATTCGACCAGATATCGAACGGTGTAGCCCGTCTGAGGGCCCCGTACACGGGCCAATAAGCTGCTGACTCCATTGGATAAAATGGAGTCTATGGGACTGGATAATGGGTTTGCGGATAACAGATCCCATATCTGTATTAGCAACATCACCAGGAGGGCAATTTCGTCTTTTTTTGTGATGGGTAGCAGTGTATGTATACTTATAACATCATCATTTCCCTGTGTGCTTTGTGCTTAATGAAAAGCAAATACCCCCTCACACCGAAATCATACACAAAACTAGGCCAATTCAATAAAATATACCTGAATGGAGCAAGTTGGAGTTTTATGCCAATGCCACTTCACGCGTTCCCCAGAAATGCTTCATGTATCGTTTAAAGTTCTCTTTTACACAGTGGTACATGGCTTAGAAGGTGTCGCTATAGAAATAAAGATTTCTATTGATATATTTAATAGATTCCATAGTGCATTTAATTTGTGAAGAAAGATTATTACTGGACAGGTGACCTGCATAGTGTAAATGTACAAGTCTGTAATGTCGTTAGCATGAGGGAACATATATACAGCTGATAAAATCATACACTGCTTGCTTTTGGAAAAGAATTGAATACATCTAATGTGATCACAGCACAAATAATACAGTTTATAGTTGCGTACTGAACCTATAGACATCTGCCTGGCACCTCTTCTGAAGGCAATGGATGAAGGAGAAGTTGCACCATGGGCTGATTAGATTCCACAAAATGTTCTATGAATGGTAGAAAATTCCTGAAAAGCCAATTGTATGGAGCTGCAAAGTATTTTCCTACATAGGGAGAAGATAAGAAGATATTATGAGTGCTGCAACTTGGGAAGTTGGGGGATTTGTGCATAATAACCTTGCAGGAAAGAGTCAGCGTTACCTAGTTGGGTGGCATCTCCTACTTCTCTTGATGAAGGGCTTCAATAAAAGCTTCAAGTTTTTCCTGGATTTCCCGAACTTTTTCTAAACAGAAAGTAGATTTGAGATTCAGTTCAATTGGAATATTTTTAAACAAGCTATTTATAGCCATGGAGTAGAAGTATTAGAACAATACATCCCCTTTTTCAAGCACAGTATTTTAAAGGGGTGGTTAACCTTCAAATTAACTTTTAGTATGTTACAGAATGGCTAATTCCAAGCAAATTCAATTTTTTTTTATAGTTTTCAAATTACTTGACTTCTATCTGACTTTCCAGCATTCAAATGGGGGTCACTGACCCCATATAAAAACAAATGATCTGTAAGACTACAACCTATGACAACCAATCAAATGTATGCTTGTGCTGTTAAACCTGCAGCTGGCTGAAATAAAATGAATAACCGATTGGTTGCTATGGGTTACTGCCTATGTGCAAATGTTTTAGTGTCCTTCCACTAACAACAGTCAGGCTGGATGCTAATGAAATTTCCCCATATAAATTAGGGATGCACCAAATCCAGAATTCAGTTTGGATTTTGGCCTTTTTCAGCAGGATTCCCCTTGTTCCTGGCTGAACTGAATCCTAATTTTCATTTGCAAGTTATGGGTGGGAAGGAAATCACACGAATGTTTGTCACACAAAAAAAGGACATTTTTTCCCACTTTTTCCTTCCCTGTCCATAATTTGAATATGCAAATTAGTATTTGGATTCGGTATTGGGCACATGCCTAATTAAAATATATGTATACTATGCGGGTGCTATAAAATCACATTCTTACCAGTCATTACTGCACTGGTAAAACTGATGTGTTTGCTTCAGAAACACTTCTATAGTTTATATAAATAAGCTGCTGTGTAGCAATAGGGGAAGCCATTCAAATGTGAAAAGGCTCAGGTTACACAGCAGATAAGCTCTGTAGAACATAATGGTGTTATCTGTTATCCACTATTTAACCTGTGCCATATAGACTTTTTTCAATTTCTGCCATTGCTACTCAGCAGCTTGTTTATATGAACTATAGTAGTGTTTCTAAAGCAAACATCAGTTTTCCCGGTGCAGGGCAACACTACATGATATTTTCCTTACTTTAAAACACTTTCATTGTTTGGTATTATTGTTCCTTTAAACAACTGGTTCTTAATTGGGCCTGAATGAATATCATACTGGGCATGACTTGAATTGTCACTGGTTCCTGGAAGGGCATTTACAAGATCAGAGGGACATTAAGGTTTTTATTTGATACAACTTGTAATACATTTCCCTGATTTTAAACCATTTACTCTTGTTCCCTGAAATACGTAATATGGCTGTTCTACTGTATTACAAATAATACAGCACTTTTCCCTTAGGCATTAAATCAATCATAAATCCACAGCGAAAGGGTAAGTCGCTCACTTTTCTGTCTGTACTGTACTTGTTGATGAAGACAAGGGCTTCTTCATTTTTAAAATTTCATCACTCATTCCATTTAAATGGTTAAATTATTGTTAAATTATTATTTTGATGGTCCATTAGGGTCGAGTTTCCTTTACATGAATGCAAAATGCTTTTGAAGAGAGACATTTTACTCACATTTAGGGCTTAGAATGGGTAAGAATGAAAAAAAAAACTTCTCCTGTTTCCCCAAATTCCCATGGTTTGAGTAGAAAGCACCTGTTACATTCTGTCACCCATTCCATAATGATTACTAACCCCCACACCCTTTTAACCTAATAGCTTTCCTTCAGAAGTTGTAGCTTTGAATCAGTCCATACAAACAGAGCGGCCAAAGGGAGATGGAAATTCTATACTGAAATTTTATGCCCATGATGCATTACAAAAGAATTGTTGGAGTTTTGTGGTTAAAACATTAACACTGAAACTAGCATAGATTTCCCTTAGTAGGCAGCAACGTCTTGCTCTTACTACACCCGGAATATGATATTGAACAGGATGATTATTTCAGGGCTTTCAGTCTGGCATCTAATTGAATGATACTGTCAGATCTGCAAAAGATACAGAACGGCCAGTCACAAAGGCATTAAATCCCACGCAGAACCGATCTAAAGAAGTTAAATATGTCTTAAATACTTCATCATGAGTTCTTTGTTTTAAATGAACACAAAATTAATTTTCATTAAAAAATAATAAAATTGAAATAAATAAATAATAAATTGAACTTTATACTAAGCAACTTTTCAATTGATCTTAAAGGGATGCTGTCATGGGAAATTTTTTTTTTTCTTCAAAGTGCATCAGTTAATAGTGCTGCTCCAGCAGAATAATGCACTGAAATCCATTTCTCAAAAGAACAAACAGATTTTGCTGCCCCAAGTCATGTGACTTGTGCTCTAATAAACTTCAATCACTCTTTACTGCTGTACTGCAAGTTGGAGTGATATCACCCCCTCCCTTCCCCCACCCAGCAGCCTAACAACAGAACAATGGGAAGGTAACCAGATAACCGCTCCCTAACACAAGATAACAGCTGACTGGTAGATCTAAGAACAGCACTCAATAGTAAAACCCATGTCCCACTGTGACTCCTTCAGTTACATTGAAAACTGCCAGAAAGCATTTCCCTCCTAAAGTGCTGGCACAAGTCACATGACCAGATGCAGCTGGGAAATTGACAAAATGTCTAGCCCCATGTAAGATTTCAAAACCAAATATAAAAAAATCTATTTGCTCTTTTGAGAAATGGATTTCAGTGCAGAAGTCTACTGGAGCAGCACAAGTTTCCCATAACAGTATCCCTTTAATACATTTTGTATGTCTTTATACGATTGTTCATTTTGTTCCTTTTTCTATCTATCAAGAGACTTGCTACTGAAAAATGCGATGCAATGAGATCACTCATCCCCAGAAATTAAAAAACAAAATGACTGTGTGCATATGCAATTGTGCATATTTCAAAAACTATGAAAGAGGTAAAAAGACAAGCAAGTAAGTTTTTCAGGCTTCCAACTGAATGCTTCACCATTCATTGCTTTTTATAGTTTCGTAAAGGCCCCCATACACGGGCAGATATAAGCGGCCTATGGGCTTCCCCAATCGATATCTGGCCGAAAGTTGGGTAGTGGTCGATTGGGCATGTTTAAAAATCTCGTCAAATAGAGGGCCAATGCGGCCCTCGATTCAAACGTCCATATTCTTCTTGTTGTGATGCGATCATTGGGCCCTAGGGCCCACAACTGGATCAGTCCGATATTGCCTACCTCAAGATGGGCATATCAGGGAGAGACCTGCTTCAGTCTACTTAAAAAACTAAAGGCTGGGCAAAAAATTATGAAAACTAATGCTAAACCCAAGGCCCAAGTAACAAAAAGTTGAATGTCCTACAACGGCCCAGTGAAAGCTTAATCACAATCCAACTGAGAAACTGTGGAATAATTGAAAATGGAGGTGCAAAAAGGTCATGCGACTAAAGGTGGCCCAATTTGCCCACGAACGGCAAGGTGAGAACAGGTTAGCGAAGCAAATGGGTGCTGGCGGATCTTTGAGTTGACGCGGTTCTCGATCATTAGGCAACCCCACGTGATTGTATCAACCTACCTGAAACCCCAGTCCAGTGCTCCTATCAGCAGAAACCTGCACCGGCCCAGGGTTATATATATATGAGTGAGCACCACGGAGAGATCTACTTCCATCTTATTCGATCTTCAGATGGCTGCGCATGCAGCACTAGAACGAAAAGCTGAACTTTAACTAGAAAGTCAGCTTTTTCGTTAAACTGCACAAGTGTTAGTCCGGGGAAATCCGAGACAGAATAAAACGGAAGTAATTCGCTCTGTGGTGCTCATTCGTATAACCCGGTATCAGATACAATCACTTGGGAGTGCCTAACGTTTGGCACCCCCAGGTACCTCCAGCCTTACCTTCTCCTTTAACCTGAGTGCAAGGTTAAAAAACTTTATCTAGAAGATTTTAACAGCCGTGAAAGGGAAAATAAACTATGTGGGATGTTTGCATTATCTGCACAAATAGAATAGTGCGTTTTGAGGATTTCCTGCTGAGCCCTTCACTTGTCTCTATCTCCCTGATCAGCACACACCTGAGCACACGCAGCCGCTCCTTTACAACTGCCGCTATGGACAACACAAGCCATTTATTATGTTTGCTCTTCAAACACAATGTCACTATTGTTTAGGGGTGTAAATGAAACCATATAATGCCCAAATAGTCTGCAAATATATTCGGTACGCAAAGGTTAGTATTTCTTTAAAAAAAAATCTTGCACGCAACCCCCGCACCAGCAGATGGTTGGTATACGCTTCCTCATAAGCTCAATTACAATTGGCACCTTGATAAAATACACAATCCAAAATGCCCAGCCTCCAGACTGATGAACCAGAGTCTCAAGGTAAAGTAATTAGTCACTGAATTCAATACAGGTATAGGACCTGTTATACAGAATGCTTGGGACCTGGTGTTTTCCGGATAAAGGATTTCTCAGTAATTTGGATCTCCATACCTTAAAGGAGAAGTTAACCCCTTCGGCACTAAAATCCCCCCCAGGCAAATGCCCCTAAGTTGCTACTTACCCCTCGGCAAGCTGACAACAAGCTAATCACTGATCGGTTGCTATGGGTTACTGCCCAGTTGCAAAAAATGCCCAGTGTTTATTAATGAGCCCCAAGTTTCATTACTACAGCGGAAATCATTTAAAAAAAATTGAATTACCTGATTATAATACACAAGATCCATGAATATCCTGTAAATTATATCCTTTGGTGCTTAGTGATGCCATTGGTTATAATTGGAGTGATGTAATTTCTGTCACATGACTCTCTCACTTACTTTTATGTATTATACTACAAAATACGCCCTGTTGCAAAATATGAGGATATTAGAAATCACCTCTGAGTTCTATGACCTGTACTTTATATGGTCATGGAACTCCTCAGTCACTTATAATATCCTTATATTTTACAAGAGGGGGTCCTTTATTCCCTGTATAATGGAGTCTATGGTAGACAGTTTTTCAAAAGTTTGTAGCTTTCTAGATAATGGGTTTCAGATAACGGACCGTATACCTGTATTCTAATTAGAGTGCATTGTTTATTATGAATTATTGTTAACAAAAATATGATTTGGATGGTGGATTCTCTTTAGGGATGCACCGAATCCAGGATTCGGGTCAGGATTCGGCCAGGATTTGGTCTTTTTCAGCAGGATTCAGATTCGGCCGAATCCTTCTGCCTGGCCAAACCGAATCTGAATCCTAATTTGCATATGCAAATTAGGGCCAAGGAGGGAAACCACGTGATATTTTGGCACAAAACAAGGAAGTAAAAAATGTTTTCCCCTTCCCACCAATATGAAAATTAGGGTTCGGATTCGGCAAAATCTTTCAGGAAGGATTCGGGGGTTCGGCCAAATCCAAAATAGTGGATTCGTGCATCCCTGATTCTCTTTCACAACCTCTGATTCAACCAGAATGTATGGGGCAAGTGTATCAAAGGTGGAGATGCTAGAACTTGAAGAAAAAAAACTACAGTTTCAAAAGCGGAAACCTGTAGAGAGCCATTCAACCCAAAGTTGACACCAACGTTGAAGAAACTGTTCTTGAATGCCATACTGTCGATAAGTCACATTTTTTAATAGAAAAGTCTCACAAATCTCGGAACCAGGGAAATTTTCAAAAGAAGAATACATGCAAGTAAATGTACTTACTTTTCAAATGTTCCCAACTCTGCCCGTATGTGCCTACAACATTCACACTTAATATATAAATATAACATTTTCTATGTGCCATTTTAGATCATCTGGACATGCTTAGAATCTCAATAGCTGAATGCACAACCCAACAACACAGAACTGATTTGTGTGAAAATTTAGGAAGAAAAAAAAGAAAAAGAAAGAGAGGAAGCCACCCAAGCAGCTTTCTCAGAGACAGAGCAGTGATAATCACCTGCAAGAGAAGATTTATAAGAGGAGGACTTTAGCCTTTTCCCTTAAAGACAGTAAAACAGATGGGGAATGAATAGAGAGGCAGCAGGTCAAGAAAACACCGGGAGGAGACCCTATTCTGCACTGCTCATTCTTACAGCAGAAGAAAAGGGGTCAAGATTGTAATGGTATGGCCGAGTCCTGGAAAGGGCCCTTTTCCATACTTCCATAAAAACACAATTGCTGCTTCACTCCCTGTTGTTAACAGTGATAACTTTTTGTTTGCCCAGTGGTTTTGTAGTGGCAATGTTAAGTAGCAGGGCTTCTTGAATGGAGGGGTTGGCTCATTTAAGTCAATTAGCTGGAGTGATCTAATAATGGCATAGTAACTGTGCAGCCATAATTGTAATTGCTTCAATAAACACAACAGCTGCAATGGATTGGAGCCTGCACCTGGGAAACAGCAACCATCCCACTCCTCATTAATGAATCTCACCGTATTAGCTCATTAAACCTTGTTGTTCGGCCACTTTTGCACTTAAAGTGTTCATGGATAGTTTATCAGTTTCCTACATATTACATGCTGTATAGGAGTCCGAGCAGATCCTACCTGGCCTTTCTAAACTCTGATCTTTGTGCAATGGGAAAGTGGGCTTTTAAGCTGAAATTAAATGACATATTGGGTCTGAAGTAAAAACCTGCAACTGCCTTCTGCATTCTTTCAGCCTGACCCTTGATCAGAGCTAAAGCCAAGAAAACTGAACTGAAACAGAAAGCTCTTGTGATAGACCTGATTTACAGGGGAGATACGAAGTTTACAAATGTTTTTTTTTTTTTTTTACAGTGCATCCCAAGCAGAACCAGACAAGTCTTCCTGACTTATACTATTCCTATCCTGACACAAAGCAGGCATGTGCCCTTATCTCCTGGAAGTAATGTGCATCATCAATCCTATAAGAAGTTTAGAAACATAGACCCTAACCTATATTTTAGCAGTAAATGAGACAGATGTTTATTCTGCCTTGTTCATAAAAGAAGTCTTCTGAGTTTATCACACCTTTGTTTGTTTTAAAGGGGCTGTTTCACCTTTAAGTTGAATGTTAAGGTGGCCATACACGGGCAGATAAAAGCTGCCGACAGACTGTGTCGGCAGCTTATCTGCCCGTGTGGGGGGCCCTCCGACGGGCTTTCCCGATCGATATCTGGCCGAAAGTCGGCCAGATGTCGATCGGGCAGGATTAAAAATCCCGTCGGATCGCGGCCGCATCTGTTCATTGATGCGGTCCCGCGATCCGACCGCTCGTACTGATCCGAACGTTGGGCCCTAGGGCCCACGATCGGATCAGCCAGATATCGCCCCCTCAAGGTGGGCATATCGGGGAGAGATCCGCTCGTTTGGCAACATCGCCAAACCAGAGGATCTCTACGTGTATGGCCACCTTTAGTATATGATGTAGAACAGTAATTGACAACCAGTGGCTCTTGAGTAACACGTCGCTCACCCACCCCTTGAATATTGCTCCCAGTGGCCTCAATGCTGCTGCTTATTTTTGAATTCCTGGTTTGGAGGCAAGTTGTACTGCCAAACAGAGTCTCCTGTAGGCCGCCAGTCCACATGGGGCTAATAAAGCCAGAGACCACCACTACAATTATTTTATGTTTACGTTGCTCCCCAACTCATTTTACATCTCAAAGTGCTTTGCAGATAAAAACAGTTTGTGGACCCCCTGATGTAGAGAGTGATATTCTGAGACAATGTGCCATTGGTTCCAATTTTTTTTTATTATGTGTGGTTATTAAGCTTTTTATTTAGCAAGTCCAGACCTGCATGTAAGCATCAAATGTGGCAATAACCTTTTCCAAAATAAAGCAAATATATTCAATCATTTATCCCCCCAAAACATTGACGTTGCTATATAAAACACAACACGTTGCTTCTTGTATGCAGTGCTCTTGGCCAAGCTGTTCATCTTATTCTGAAGGCATAATAAGAGGTTTCTTTATTTATACAGCCAATGTGGTTTGACTGAAAGGGATAAAGCAGACGCACACCCACAGCAACAGTTTCAGATAGCAGCCTGGTGGTCGGTAATACGGCAACCTCCTGGTAAATCTATGTAGCAAGAAATACTGGCACACAAAGCTTGATTTGCAGGGAAACCCTTGCCTAAATTCAAAGTGCGGGAGTGCAACATTTCGGGGACACGCCCCTTTGTGAAGTCAGGCTTGACAAAGGGGCATGTCCCCAAAACGTTGCACCTCCACACTTTGAATTAAAGCAAGGGTTTCCCTGTAAATCAAGCTTTGTGTGCCGGTATTTCTTGATACATTGACTGAAAGGGAATCACAAGCTGATGGTAACCAGTGTCACATACACACAAACCATTTTATTGTCACATTGGCATTTTTTGTGACCAGCAGCTGACCCAGTAGGTGTTATACCAGGAGAGTCGTGCAGAGGCTGGCTTAAAGG
>CM044439.1:114975444-114994493 GCA_024363595.1 Xenopus borealis
GGAGTGTTTCTGCAAAGAAGAGTGGGCAAATCTTGCAAAGTCAAAATGTGCAATGCTGATCGACTCATACCCAAAAAGACGGAGTGCTGTAATAAAATCAAAAGGTGCTTCCACAAAGTATTAGTTTAAGGGTGTGCACACTTATGCAACCACATTATTTTAGTTTTTTTTTTGTTTTCTTCCCTCCACCTAAAATATTTCAGTTTGTTTTTCAATTGAGTAGTAAAGTTTATAGGTCACATTAAAGGTGGAAAAAGTTATTTATCTAATTTTTGTACAGCACAGGAACCTTACATTTTACCAGGGGTGTGTAGACTTTTTATCTCCACTGTATTTTTTAGCAATACAGATTATTAAAAGTAATTCAGTTTGAGAGTTTAGTCACACAGTTAATTCAACATATAATAAAAATATATATTTAGCTATTATTTTCACACGTCAAATCAAGATTCTACACTGTCTTTATCTTGCTCACCAAAACTGGATCCACTTCCACTCCTCTGGCCTCCAGATTTTTTCTTACGGTTGTTACTTCATCATTAGCAAGATATGCAGGATGCTCTTCGTTAACCTTTAACATTTTTTCTAGTTCATTTTTAGTTTCATTACGTATGTGCTTTAATGGGGGAAAGAAAATACATATTTCCATTAATACAATTTTAACACTGACTAGTGGTTATTTGAAACATGCAGCTTTCCTCTTTTACTCACCTGCTCAGGAGCCCGGGAGGTCCAAGAAATCCATCTCTCCGTCCAATCCGGTCCCACCATGTCCCGAATAACAGATTCAGCTAAAACAAAATAAACCATTGTAGATTTCAAACAGGCAATCCAAGATTATTCCCAGATAGGCTACATTCATATGATGGATAAGTAGCTAAAATACTTGACTGAAAATGCTGGCAGAGTTTAGCTAAGAAAATCATACCACTACACAAAGTGCCAGATAAGAGATGAAGCTACCACAATACTTAAGCATACCATTATCACATAGATTGTGACAAAATCACAAGATATCTACATCAAATAGATGCACATGGTATTTCAGTCCCAATGTGGCTCAGGCTTAATGGTAAAATCTTATCTGGAGTTTTTTGCCCTAAATATATTTTGTAATGTTATAAATGTAGCAAATTTACTGAAATGAGACATGGCAGAATTATCACCCAATATGATTTAGGACCAAAATGTTTCCTAAGAAAACTTGTAAAGAGCTAAATAGTTAATAAACCCATTTAAAAGTACAGTATCTACATTTGTTGAAAGGAACGTGTTCCATTATGCTGGGGACAGACAGGGAGATTCGGGCAGATTCTGTCGCCTGGCGTTTAATAGCAGGCGACAATCTCCCCGAATTTCCTTCTCCCTGTCTGCCGCTAGTATTAATGACAAAGCGCCAGCGCCTGTGCACACACAGCGCGGCGATTTCCGGAATCGCCCGAAGATACTTCGTGAGGAAACTTCGGGCGATTCCAGAAATCGCCGCGCTGTGTGTGTACAGGCGCTGGTGCTTTGTCATTAATACTAGCGGCAGACAGGGAGAAGGAAATTCGGGGAGATTGTCGCCTGCTATTAAACGCCAGGCGACAGAATCTCCCCGAATCTCCCTGTCTGTACCCAGCCTTAGAAGCAAGAGCAACAAAATCCCAGTATAAAATTTCCAAATGATACAATGCAGCAGCTATGTACAGGATGTTTATTTATGTACAATGCCAATGAAGGTTAAATCCTCTTTAGTCAGATAAATGGAAGAAATGTGCTACATCAGTTTTACGATGCATCTTTATTTGTTGACAAAAATAACATACTGAACCTACTATCTTTCAAGCGGCTGTGTAAGGTATCTTCCATAAAATGAATGGCTGCATCCCACTGTTGTTTGTCTGAAATGGAACGGTCTTCTAAGGCATTGTGCTGGATAACACGCTAAAAGGTACAAAACAAGCATTATTGGAAATAAGGTGGAAAGTAGATATAACACACACATAGTGAACATATGTAATGGCATTTGCTCCTTTGCAACAATGACTAAACAGTCATATATTCTTGAAAAGATTAATATACCAGACTGTCTTCTGCCTGCTCATTCCATTTATGCCTCTTGATGCTCTCCTCTTTCACTGACTCCTTAAGCTTGTCAAATATGTCATCATGTTCTTTCCCTTTCTGTTCAGTCATGAAGCGTGAGAACTCTTGCTGAAGGGTCTCCCATGCAACCTACACAAAACAATAATAGTACCACAAATCATAGAGCATTAATATAGTTTTAAGGCAACTGAGATCTTGTACACTTTGAACAAAACTATACATTCAATAAAAGAAGATCTTGTGTACTCACTGTTAAATCTCTTCAGTCGCTTGGGGGAAACAGGGAACCATGGGGTATAGCTGGTATATCTAAGAGGGCAGGACACAACAGAAGTAAAAACTGGCCCCTCCTCTACTGGCTATACTCCCGGCAGGCAGAGCCAAGCCGAGTTTGTTCCAAAGTCAACAGGAAATTAACTAATTAACTAGAACTGGTACTAATATAACTAAGAACCGTATTTTGTCTGAAGTAGCGAGGGCCACAATCCAGGGTGGGAAGCCTTGTGTCCCCCAAGTGACTGAAGAGAAAGAGATTTAACGGTGAGTACACAAAATATAATTTTCTCAAGGTCAGCTTGGGGGACACAGGGAACCATGGGGACGTACCAAAGCTGTCCCGTAGAGAACCTCAGGTGGGAGAATGAGGTCTATGTAGAGGTGGCCACTGCTGCCTGCAGTACTCTCCTGCCGAAGTGAGTATCAAATGCTGCATTGGTAGAATTTTGAGGAGTGGACAGAGGTCCACGTAGCTGCCTTGCACAGCTGTTCTGCAGAAGCTTGATTTCTGAAAGCCCAGGACATACTCATGCCCCTGGTGGAGTGAGCTGTGATTTTGGTTGGTGGTGTCTTTCCTCGTGCCACGTAGGCTTGCTGAATCGTTTGTTTGATCCATAGGGAAATGGAAGCTTTAGTAGCTGACAAGCGCTGGTTAGGACCTGAGGGGATGACCAGTAGAGAGTGTCTTGCAGATGTCATGTGTCAAGTGCGCAAAAGAGAGTCCAGAGTGTGAAGAGCCGCTTCCTTGGGATTGGCCGGTGAATGGAATAATGTCGGTATGGTAATTTCTTGGTTGAGGTGAAAATCTGAAACTACCTTGGTTGAGAGGGTGCTGAGCTCTGACATGCTACTTGCTGAGGCAATGGTCAGAAGAAGTCTTCCAGGTGAACCACTGAAGTGATACTGAACTCAGGGGTTCGAAGGGGGGATGTTGTAGAGCACGAAGAACTAATGAGAGATCCCAGAGAGGGGCTGGTGCTCTTACTGGAGGGGCTATATGTGCAACCCCCTGCACAAAGGTCTTGACATCTGGCAGGAAGGCTAAGCATAGCTGGAAGAGAACAGATAGTGCAGATATGTGACTTGAGTGATCCCAGAGACAAAACCATAGACAGACCCTCTTATAGGAATTCCAGAATGTTAGGAACTGAGAACTTTTTGAAATTTGATTTGAGACAGATGCACCATTGTTGATAGGTGGATCAGACTCTGTGGTAGGCTTTTACAGAGACTGGCTTGCGTGCCACGGCCATTGAAAATCCCTTTTGTGTTAGGATCTGGGTCTCCATAGCCATGCCATCAAGTTGAGGCTTTTTAGATTCGGATGTGGGACTGGGCCCTGTGTAAGAAGGTCAAGGACCAGGGGTAGGGTCCAGAGTTCTGCTACTGACTTGTTGAGTAGATCTGTGAACCAAGACCGTCGAGGCAAATTAGGCATGATGAGGATTAGTGTGGTCCATTCTTGTTGCAGCTTTTTTAAAGTTCTGGGTAGAAGTGGTAATGGCGGGAAGGTGTATGCCAGACGAAAGTGCCACTTGCCCATTAGGCCATCGACCTCCAGGGCTAAAGGAGAAAAAAAGGTCGTAACTCTGCGGTTGTGCAGAGTCGCCATAAGGTCCACCTCTGGGATGCCCCACCTTAGTGTGGAGGATAGCGCCCTTCAGTGACCACTCACCAGGGTCTAGGGAACGTCTGCTTAGGTAGTCTGCTTTCCAGTTTAGCAGTCCTGGGATGTAGATGTAGACAAGTCTGTGTTTTGGCCCACTTGAAGATGAGATTGATTTCGTTTAGAGCTCCTCTGCTTCTTGTGCCCCCCTGGTGATTGATGTAGGCCACCGACCGTGGCTTTGCTGGACTGTATCTTTACAGCTTGGCCCTTCAGGTCTTGCTGCCAATGAATCAAGCTCAGTTGGATTGCCTGGATTTCGAGGAGGTTGATCTGTAACTTTTTTTCTTGAGAGCTCCACCTCCCATGTGCATGGCGACCCTCGAGAACTGCTCCCCAGCCGAACAGGCTTGCTTCCGTAGTGAGTATACACCACAGGGGTTGTCCCATGGGTCTGGCCTGAGGAAAGGTTGATGTCACTCAGCCACCAGAGCAGGGATGTTCCCATCCTGCGGGATAGTCGGATCGCTTCAAATAGGGATCTTCTTTTCCAGACCTTCAGGATGTTCCACTGGGTGAAATTGGGTAAATGGTACTGTTCTATAGTGGAGACCATGACTCCAAGTACTTTCATGCAAAACTTGATTGTGTGAAGTGGTTTGTGCAGGAGTGACTGTACTAATGCTTGAAGGTGGCTGGCCTTCTCCTGAGGGAGAGAGACTCTCTGCATCTGAGTATTGAAGTGCATGCCTAGGAAAATCATGGATTGGCAGGGTGTCAGTGACAACTTTCAGAATCCATCCTAGCTCTTGTAGTTTGTCTATGGTTATTTTGAGCAATCTCTGGGCCTTCGTAAACAAGGGTGCCTTGATTAGGAGATTGTCTAGGTACAGGGTAATGGATATCCCCGAAGTGCGAATTGCTGCTTTCGCAGTGGTCATTATCTTGGTGAAGACTCTCGGAGCTGACATCAGACCGAAGGGAAGGCTTTTGAACTGGTAGTGATGATCTTGGAAGGCAAATCTCAAGTATCTCTGATGGGGAGGGAAAATCGGTACGTGTAAATAGGCGTCTTTTATGTCGAGTGACATCAGGAATTGTCCCCCAGCAATGACTGATCTGAGAGACTCCATTTTGAACCTCCGTGACCGAATTAATTTATTTAGCTCCTTGACGACCAGAATGGGGCATACTGACAATCTTTCTTGGGTACTATGAAAAGGTTGGAGTAGAAACGTCTAAAAAGGTGGATCATTTGTCGAAATCTGGAGTCAGTCGGGACATGAAGAAACATTTGGGTGGAGGGGAGGAAAACTCTAGATAATATCCTCGGGTTACCACTTTGTGTAACCAGGTGTCTTGCATGATATTGATCCACACCTTTGCAAAATGTCCGAGTCTCCCCCCAAATGGTTTCTTGCCTGCCAGAACAAGATTTGCGTCATGCCGAGGTGGTTTTGCCTCCCGCTTTGGCAGTGTGTTTGTGGTTTTGCCATTTTGCTAGGGTGGTCTCTGCTTAGTACTGAAGCGTCCTCAATTTGCGAAGGATTGCCGTGGTGGTGACGATCTAAAATGTTAATAGATTGTGAGCCTCGAAAAAACTTGTTCCTGCGAAAGGAAGGTTGTGCCTTTGGTTGAGGAAGTAAAGTAATCTTGCCCCCCATTGCTTGGCTAATGATTTTGTCTTGGTCAGGTCCGAACAGGAGTTTGCCTTTGAAGGGGATGGAAGTCAGGGACTTCTTTGAAGAGAAATAGGCTGACCATAACTTAATCCAGAGAGATCTGTGAGCCGCCACTGAGAGCAGATGAGCGACTTATGGCTTGGGTGGCATTGAGGGATGCCTCACACACGTAATCATTTGCTTCCTTGATCTGAGAGGCCCATTGAGAGATCTCGAGACGGGATGCTCCAGAGAAAATGGCAGTGAGAAGGGAGTCAGACCAGGACTGAACAGCTCTACTGACCCATGCCATGGCTAAGACAGGACGTATGGAAGTGCCAATGCTGAGAATACGGAGTGTAGAAGGCTCTCTATTTTCTTATCCATTGAATCCCTAAAGGAGGAGGCGTCAGGGACAGGCAGAGCCGTATTCTTGGAAAGCTGGGATACTGGGGCATCCACGGATGAAGGAAGTGACCAAACTCTTTAGGAAACAGGATAAAGTTTGAGGAAACGTTGGTTGGTTTGCAACCATCTCTCGGGAGTATTCCACTCCTGTTGGATGATCTGATCTAGCTGTGGGTGAGAGGGAAACAGAGGAGAAGTCTTGCTGTGATGCTTAAATAGGGATTTGAAAGAGTCAGAAGAGGTCTCAGGTTCTTGAATGTGGAGTGTTTCAAGTACCGAGGTGATAAGGGATTCCACTGACTCCGACGATAGTTTTGAAGACTCTTCTCCCTTTTGGTCAGAGCCTGAGGATAGCTCCCCCTTGAGCGTTCACACTCATCTATCAAGTCAGGCTGCGTTGAGGAAAACCTGGGAGGGGAGAGACTCTTTTCACCTGATGGGGAGAGGGCTCTGCACTTGGAGCCTCACTCTCTGGTACTGTCTAAGCGAGATAGGCGTTTGTCCAGAGAGTGAGCTAATTTGGGAATCCCAGTGGCCAGTTGTGATGCCCAGGGAGGTCTCCAGGGGGAGAGGGAACCCTGTCAGGTGATGCTGGTGCCTGGTTCACCAGGGGTGAAGTAGGTTCTGGGGACTCAGAAGTAACAGGTGGCTTGCACTTACTGCATGGAGGCTCTTTATGCCCTGAAGGTAGGTGTTTGCGGCATCTGGCACAAGTGCGAAATTTTATTGTGGCCGCAGGTGTCCCCCTGGAGAAAAAGCAGTCACTAGTGCCCTCATACATGATGGCGGAATGTAGATGGGACCTGTGGAATGGAGATCCACTGCTGTGGTCCTGTAATATCTGCAGGCGTGCTGGTGTGTGACCCGGGAATTTCAGCAAAAAACAAAATGGCCGCCATGAGTAGAGGCGCACTATGTTTCATGCAATAGGAGGGGGAGCTTGATCAGTGAACTGGGGCGCACAGTGCTGTGCCTGTGTCCCCCTGTTTTGGTGCCAGTAAACAGTAGCTCTGCCTTCCAGAACAGGAGGATATGCGGGACTGTAGCGCTCCCTTCTTCCTGGTCTGCTGTCCCTGCTGGAGTGTAACGAGGTAGCGATAATGACTCGGTGGGGGATGCGTGCTAGCTCAGCATGCAGGGGTGCATGCCTTGTCTCCTGGTGCTAGCTCAGCACTAGTTAGGAAAGGTACCTCTTTCTCCCCCAGTACAGGTATCCTCCTGTATAGCTGTGCCCAGGATACCTCGTACCCCAGGCGCGCGCGGGGGGGGGGTCACCTGAAGCGGGCTAGTGGAGGTATTATACTCACTTGAGCCACTCCTTTCTGTCCTCCAGACAGCTTCTTCTCCACCTGCAAGGAATGGAGAGTGAGTTCAGGCTGGTGGGCCGGTGTAGAGATGACACAAAAGAGACCCTGGAGAGAGATCTCACGCAGGGGGATGCCAGTGTGGTCCCAGACATCCCCTGGTGTCAGAACTGACAATTGCTGAAAGAAAACAATAAAACGAGTATGGGAAATGTCCACAAACTGGACTTGGCTCCGTCTGCCGGGAGTATAGCCGGTGTTTGAGGGGCCAGTTTTTACTTCTGTTGTGTCCTGCCCTCCTAGATGTACCAGCTATACCCCATGGTTCCTTGTGTCCCCCAAGCCGACCTGGAGAAAAACTATAACTTGTTTCACATTTATATTTCAGGAATACCATTTTATGCATTTGTTTTAAACATTTCCTGCACTGTAAACCATGGTGAAGCTAACTTTTCTTAACATCTTTAAACACTTAAAAGGATTTACTAAAACCCCATTTTATTGCTTTAAAATGCAATGGTTCTGCAGTTGTTTGTATTCTCACCTCTACAGCTTTATTAGGCAGTTGTTTGTCAGTCCACTGTTTCAGCTTTATGTCTACGGTGGTATTGAAAGTGCCTGAATTCATAGTCTGGGCCGCTGGGAGGTAGATGTTCTCAATAACATGAGTAGACACTCTTTCCCACAGAGTCTTCTGAAGGATCTCTTCCCTAATAAGAAGTCAGCATAAAAAGAACATGTAAACAGTACTACAGGACTGGTGAAAATGAATTTATGAAATCATAAGTAGAAAATTAGGTTATATCTGGCACATTAGCTAATCCTACACGACTGAATTAATTCTGCACTGGGTTCTATGCTGTATAATGTAAATCTGAATTAATTACTTACATTCTATCATACATTGTATATTGTACAAGAACAGTTCATTGTGCATCAATCCCAAAGATCAGGTTATTGAGATTAACCCAGAGAATATGATGTGAACAATATAGAAGCAGAGAATATATGCGCAATTAAGAGAATCTTTGGAGGCACATATCTTCACTGCAAAAGAATTCAGGTAACATTAAAAGAACAGTAACACCAAAAGATCAAAGTGTTTTAAAGTAAAGAAAATATCATGTAGTGTTGCCCTGCACTGTTAAAACTGATCTGTTTGCTTCAGAAGCACTACTATAGTTCATATTAACAAGCTGCTAAGTAGCAATGGCGGAAATTGAAAAACAGCTACATGGCACAGGATAAGTAATGGATAATAGATAACATTATTTTCTACAGAGCTTATCTGCTATCTGCTGTATAATTTGAACCTTTTCTCCTTTGAATAGCTGCCCTCATGGCTACACAACAGCTTATTTATATAAACAATAGTAGTGCATCTGAAGCAAACACTGCAGTTTTGCCAGTGCAGGGCAACACTGCTTTATATTTTTATTACTTTAAAACAATTTAATTTTTTGATGTTACTGGTCCTTAAAGTAGGTAAGAGATGCATAAAACAAGTCTAAAATACTTTCAAAAGCATTATTTCCCCTTAACAGTCTATTCAGCACATTTATTGAGGCTTACTCACTATAAAATGTTAAAGGGCCACTGAGATCAAGTATTGCACACAAAACACCAAAAATTGTATGCATTTCTATCAAATGCACTAGAAAAATGGTGAAGCATTATTATAGTATATGTAAATGAGATGCTGTGTAGCCATAGAAGCAAGCTTTATAGAATGACATTCTTTTAGTTCTTAAGAAGCCCATAACATAATGATAAAATTGTATGAAAGTTTTGTACATTTTTCAGTATATCAGTTCATCATTCGGACATGTTGGAAAATCTCACCTGCAGATGCTCAATATCTGCTATCTTATGGGGCATCTATCTATCTATGATCTTCTGATATACTAGTATACATGTTTCCACCATTAATACAGGCTTGTAAGGCAGGCTAAAGAATGATCAAGACTGGTTGTTTGTATGCAATTGTAAATCATCTCAAATCTGATACAACAGTCCTCTACTCATATCCGCAACTATATGAGAGAATTCATGTAACATAATGGCATTCATATGCACAATAGATCAGAAGAGTTAATTACCAGTGCTTTGGTGTAACCTGGGTAAGGCTTATAACCTCATCAAGGATTTCATTCTTGGCTTTCTCAAACAGTTCATTCTATAAAAAAAAACTATAATTAGAATAAAGCTAGGGAAAATAAAGAACGTGTACTTAGAATGCAAGTTAAGATCTGTCCTACAGGATTCGCATGCGCCTGCCCCTGCTCAGGGAAATGTGAAGAAAGAAGAAGCCGAAAGACAATTGCCTCATGGTGTTCACTAGAAGAATACTTGGACCGGTGCAGTTTTCTCCTAATAGGTACACTGACCCAGGGTTTCAGGTAAGTAAATGCAATCACTTGGGGGTGCCTAACTTTTGGCACCTTTCCTTCTCCTTTAAGGTCTTATGGTGTGCTGGACAATGTAGCACAGGAACATTAATTATAGCTTGTGTGAATAAGATATAAGCTACTGTAGGACCAATAAACAATAGTTCTCTAGTAGTAAGGCTGAAACTGCAAGAAAATTTAAATGCTCAATAAACCGCACAAATGGAAAGCTGTTTAAAAATACATTACCCTGTCAAGTTCACGCAGCCGTGGATAATTGTTCTTCCATTCGGTCTCAAGATTAAAACGTGTTGCTAAGAAAAGAGTCAAAAAAACTTGTAAGCACCCACATCTTGAACCGATTAACAACTGTATCTTATAAACGTGTGCTTCTACATTATTTCTCATATATACAGTTAGGTCCATAAATATTTGGACAGAGACAACTTTTTTCTAATTTTGGTTCTGTACATTACCACAGTGAATTTTTAATGAAACTTTTCCCAGATGCAGTTGAACTACAGACTTTCAACTTTAATTCAGTGGGTTGAACAAAACGATTGCGTAAAAATGTGAGGAACAAAAGCCTTTTTTTAACACAATCACTTCATTTCAGGGGCTCAAAAGTAATTGGACAAATTTAAAAACTGAAAATAAATGTTGATTTCTAATACTTGTTTGAAAAACCCTCACTGGGAATGACAGCCTGATGACTTGAACTCATGGACATCACCAGATTCTGGGTTTCCTCCTATTAATGCTCTGCCAGGCCTTTACTGCAGCAGCTTTCAGTTGCTGTTTGTTTGTAGGCCTTTCTATCTAAAATTTAGTCTTCAACAAGTGAAATGCACGCTCAATTGGATTCAGATCAGGTGGCTGACTTGGCCGTTCAAGAATATTCCACTGTTTTGCTTTGCTTTAATAAACTCCGGGGTTGCTTTGGCTGCATGCTTTGGGTCATTGTCTATCTGTATTATGAAACGCCTCCCAATAAATCTGACTGCATTTAGCTGTATGTTTCTGAAAACCTCAAAATTAATTTGGCTGATTCTGTCCTGTGTCACATCATGGATAAATATTAGTGACTGCCTCCCAAATATTTTACACATGATGTGGTATGCTTTGGATCATGAGCTGTTCCATGCCTTCTCCATACTTTTTTCTTGTTCTTATTCTGGTAGCGGTTTCATCTATCCAAAGAATGTTTTTCCAGAACTCTGCTGGCTTTTTTAGATGTTTTATAGCAAAGTCCAATCTAGCCTTTCTATTCTTGGGGCTTATGAGTGGCTTGCACCTTGCAGTGCACCCTCTGTTTTTACTTTCAACCAGTCTTCTCTTTATGGTAGACTTGGGTATCGATATACCTACCTCCTGGAGAATGGTGTTCACTTGTTTCAAGAAAAACACAGCAAGTCAGATTGATTTGACTTATTTATATAGCTATACCATGACCTGGATGAATGAGAATCTTAACAAACACACAGTTTCTGTTGATTTCAGGCGACATTTCTATGCATTTCACGTAAGTTAGGATTCAGGGGCTAATTACTGACAGCAGATAGGCTTCTGTATTGATCCCAGGGATAGAAATATCAAAAGCATCTGCTGGTCAGGAATACAACATATAAAGCAAACATTTGTACACACACTTCATATTAACCCAATACATATTGGGAGAATGTTTTAATATCGCTGCAGTTTTGCACACCCCAATAAGGAAATGTACACTGACAGAAAGACAGGGATAGAAACATCAAACACAACACTGGCCAGGAAGAGGCTTTAGTACCACAGCTCATGTGACTTTTAGAAAATCAAGACTGAAGGAAAAAAGAAGCAGCCTCAACTCTTAGCCCTAGGGTTCTACCACAACTGCAACTGTTATACTACTTACATGTAAATGGATATACAGAGAAATACTTTCTACAATGCTACCTGTAAAAGCATCAGCTTGCTGTTCTACCGACTCACGAACCATTTTCCAAAAGCAGTCAGACACAGCCAGACTTAAATTCTTGGTTGTCACTTGGTGAGCCTTTAGCATGCCTTTTCTAGAAAGAAGATCATAAAGCATTTAAGAAGAGGCAGATTTGTAATTTGAAAGAAAAAAATATTTTCGTTTAGTTTTTGTGTGTGTACATTTGTGAAACCTGTAATTTATACCTCAGAAAGTGAACTATTTTACCAGTGATATTACTTAGTGCCAAACAAGTAAGTTAAGTATCTGTAATTCCAAGTCTATCTTGATATACAGTGACTTGCAAATATATAACCACTGACCAATTCTAGTTTTACTGAATAATAAATCATACACTGATATTTTGGTCTCTGTGATATTTATTTTAATCCTGTGGCACTATTTGAAAACTGGGGTGCCCAACATGAACAACCCAGTACAAGTCTGGAGTAAAGAGCTTTAACCACTCCTGAAAAAAGCATAAACTCTGTTTCTAGAGGCCTACAATCTCCCTCCCCAATCATAGAAAGTTCCTTTTGGGTGATTTCTGTACTGCAGGTCATCTTTATGTTCAGGGAAAGATTGTTAATGTAGTTTCAAGGAACCTAACCCATTTAGTCTTTTGGATTGTAGAATCTAAAGGATGATCACACTAGCACAACAGATTTTACCTTGCAACACACAGTGTGGCATATTAAACAACCACCAGCACACTAAAGTCCAGATTGATAATGATTGAAAGGGGCTTTTGAACAGGCACAACAGAAAAAGAGATACCCAAATCACCCACTATTGAACATATTGGCTTCTCCAAAACTGGATTAATATTGATGAGGTTTTGTGCAAGAACTGCTTGTATGTCTCCATTAGCTATGCTAGATGTTAAAAACAGAAAAGCAATACATACTTTAAAAGTGATGATCCTTGAAAAAACTCCTCTTCATAATCTTTAATAGAGTCGATACTTTCATTGCTGTTGCCTATAGAATTAAAGTGAAATGAGTCACTCACAAACCAGTTGTGGATCACCTTAAAAATATGTAGTGGATTGTTATATGAGGAAATTAAGAGACACTGCAGCACCTCTTTGTGGCCATACCATGTGTGGCCTTTTGCATGCTTTGCATCTGTATGACCCATGGGCTGATCGGTTGGAGAATTTTCCAGATTTGCATTTTAATGGCTGCCTTTGCACAAACTTTCAAAAACAGTGTAGGATCTATATTATTAGTACCTTTTCCTGTGACCACAGCAAAGTAACCCAGTGCCTTCATTGGAAACAATTTGCCTTCGATTATTTGTTGAATCTGTATATGAATAAAAGTCTACTATGAGAACTGTTTTTCTGATGTCACACAATATCAAACAATACACCAATATGCAGAATGAGCACTTACACGATTAGGACTTGCTACATTTTTCTCAGCAAGATCTACTTTAGTTAAGACAAAGATAGTGCGCCTTCCCTGTGGGTCCATCTGACTTACAAGGTCTGTCACAATGCTTCGTTCTGCATCCACAGAACCATCTGTCATTCATGAGAGAAGCCAGTTAAGACAGTTTCACAGACACAATGCCCAGACAACAATGATGGGAAAGTACAATTTGCAACAAACGCTTATTAAAACTTTTTTTAGTATTAGTTACTAGAGTAACTAAATGGTTTCCTGAAAAGCAACATACAGTACCATTTAGAACTAGGTATTCAATTTACTCTATATTTCATAAGATACATTAATGCCATTTTTTGCCTTTTAAAGCTAATCTTAGTTGACCTATCTGAAGCTGTCAACGGCAGAATCTATGTATAAGACTGCTTTTAAAACATACTATTGACAGCTCAAACATACCTGCATTCAGCTATAAAAAACAATGGCAAAACCTGAATACTAATTAAATATTGCCCTCAAAAATGTTGTTCTATCATTCTGTTCTAGGCTACAAAGCTACCTGATAAGTACCACTTTGGTCTCTGCTTAAAGGAATAGTAACATAAAAAAATAAAAGAGTTTTAAATTAATAAAATATAATGCAGTGTTGCCCTGCACTGGTAACTGCTGGGTTTGCTTCAGAAACACTACTATTGATTATATAAATAAGCTGCTGTGTAGCAATGGGGCAGCAATTCAAAAGAGAAAAGGCTCAGGTAACACAGCAGATAAGCTCTGTAGAACATAATGTTATCTGTTATCCACTATTTATCCTGTGCCATATAGCCTTTTTTCAATTTCCCCCATTGCTAGACAGCAGCTTGTTTATATGAACTATAGTAGTGTTTTAACACATACATATAGTATAGTAGCATTTTAAGTCCCTTTGCTATGCACCAGATGAATGAAGCAGAAACATCCATCATAAGATCAAAGGAGAGTAAAAGTATGTAAATATTATAAAACAATATTAAAATACCTTGAATGCAGAGAATAATAGCATTTGGATTTTGCATGTAGGCTTTGCTAATCTTGAAAATAGTCTCCTTAGTATCAGGTGCCATTCCAGAGGTTACAGTCTAAAAGAAAATTAAGGTTTTTACAGAATTTGTCATCTGAAAAAAAAAAAGTCCAATCAACAATAAATGTGACTTACACTGATGACTCCAGGTAGATCCACGAGTACCATTCTCTGTATTCCAGGGCCTTTTACACTTAAAGAGATTGTCTACAAAAGACATTTTACAAGGATGAGTACAAAAAAAGGAAAAAAGGCATAACATTTATTTTGCATTTTCTCAAAGATATTCACAAAAAGTTGGCAAAAATGATAAACAAACATAAAATATAAAAATTGTGATCTAAGAGGAAAGTAATAATTGCACAAGCAGTGTTACCTCTGGACTAACAGTTTGACCATTTTTCACACTTTTCCTCATCCGGACCTCTATTTCATCTCTCAGTGCTGCCAACTGTCAAAGAAAAATATTTCTTACAAATAGTTTACTTCATGGTTTTTACCAAAATGTATGTTATATTCTCTAATGCTGTACTAAAAAAGTTGCAAAGTTACACTAAAAATCATAACGGTTTGCCAAAACACCAATTTGCAGTGCTATGCAAACCACTTCCACTTACTATCATGTATTTAAAATGCATATTTCATGCTGAATAATAATGGTTTAGGATAGTCTCTCATTTAGGCAAATCATTTAATCTTCAGTGTTTTTTCTTTTTGCAGAATCTACAATACCCACAACAAAAAGATCACAGTGCTGGTTCCAAACATTCTACATTTAGTGTTGGCTTTTTGATCTAGTGCATGTTTGTTTATATGGCAGATCACAGAATAGATCAAAGAATCAATCATGCGCATGAAAAGGGTTAACATAACTTTTCACATTTTGGTGTCCAGATGTTTTGTCTAAGTTTTCCCACTTGTGTACACATTACACATGTACAAAGATCACGAGGTGTGACCTGTTGGTCAGTGAAGCACAGTTACCCACAGCAAATACTCAACAAATAGCATTTAGCTTTAATCATTATACTACAGCTAAAAAATATAAAAACAACACAGGAGCTGTATACATAGAATAATGCTTATTTTGAAAGATGTGTTCCTTAAAACGCTTTTATTGAGGACAGCAATCTTTTAAGGCACCAACAATATCTAGTATACATTTCCACTGAATTTTTTAAAATGTTATACATTTTATGCATTATTTGGAAACTCGAAATTAATGAAAAGTCTTCACTTTGGCTACTTTTCATTTTTTTCTGTGGGAAAAAGGACAATGGCAGACAGGACACTTTGTACTTGATGTGTCATGTAGCTAACAATAGCAAATGGCATGGGTAGCCCCCATGGTATATGAAAATATAAGGCTAAAGTCTGTGCAATTGCAGTTTTATTGGGAGGACTGCATGGATTTGTCTCCAAATACATGGCTAAAATTTGGGAAAGTTTTGACAGGGCACCCAGTTTTTTTTTATTTAGTCAAATGCACAAGTGTTTGATTGACCTAATTACTCTGTAAAGGGCTCACATATGAACCATACGTATTAAAAGTTTACTGCATGTCATTCTAAGGAAACTGACAATTTGCATGTACAATTTACTGTATGCATTTAGGACCATGCAAACAACAAAAGCCCACAAAGGCAAATTTGGATTACAACCGAGCTCTCATCTACAGATTAAGTAATGCTTCATTTTTACTTACATCTGCCTCCTTGGTGAGGTCAAACTCCCGTGAACTGTCCTTAAACATAGCTACATGATGGGGACCCTCACTCAGAGTAACCTTATAGGGGCAAGACACAGGTAACAAAAGAAAAGGTTAGAAAAAATAGCTCTTTACTGCCCAAATTATTGCCAAATAGGCACAGAAACCCTAAGTTTAGAGATACTTGTCAAAAGTACCTTTACAGGAGAGCGAGTCATCATTTCTCCAGATCCACGAGGAAAGATCCGGGCCTGAGCAATCATCTCCAAGACACTGGTCTTTCCAGCACTCTGATCTCCAACCACCACTACCTGTCACGAGCAATAAATTAAACAATCTACTGACACATGCTTGTTTCTGTTCATGTTATATTTTAAATATAAATTGTTATGTCTTAATAAATAAATGTGCATTCGGGTTGATGTGGTGCTTGTAATAATGCCTCTTAAGCAGGCAATGCTGTAGATATGGGAGATAAATATAAAAAGTCAGCACAACATTTTTCTACTGAGATATACTGTGTTCTGGGTTCAGGAGTCCTACAGTTGGAAAAATGGCCATAGCATTTATAAAAGGTAAATTAAAGGTAATATCCTAGTACCCTGTCCTAATGATAAATAGTTTTCAGAAGAGAAAAGAACAAACATGGCCATTCTATAGCATATTAAAATAGGTCATTTATTTTTTGTTACAGTTTTTGAATTATTTGACTTTTCTTTCCAGCGTTCAAATGGTGTTACTGACCTTTCTAAAAAATATGTTCTGCAAGGCTAAACATTTACTGCTATTGCTTTTATTTTGACTCATCTTTCTATTCAGTCCTCTCCTATTCATATTCCAGTCTCTTATTCGATTAATGCATGGTTGCTATGGTAATTATTTGGACCCTAACAACCAGATTGCATCAATTGTAAACTGGAGACATGCTAAATAAATTAAAAATCACAAATAATAAAAGATTAAAACCAATTGCTAATTGTCTCAGAATATCACTCTCTATGTTGTACTAACAAGTTCATTGAATTCTCTACAACAACTTTAAGTGCATAGTCGCAACTACCAGTTACAACTTTAAAAATGTGTTAATTATACATACACAAATTCTTTTTTTCTTGTATACTACTTTAATGTTACCAGAGGATTCCAAGTTAAAATGCGGCATATATTATATTAATACAGCATGCAGAATTTTGTCACTGACATTAAATTAATTTGCAAGTGCAATGAGCACAATGAACAAAGGCCAGTATATCAATTATTTTATACATACTCTTGGTAAATGGTCCTGTGTGTTGTAGTTAGCATCATAATCAGATAGTATGTCTAATACTTCAGAGTACATATCAATCAAAGCTTTCTGGGGGTAAAAAAGAGAAGAACATTCAATGTAGACAGCAGATTAGGAGTTAATGATATCTTAATACACAACTGGATCATATATCTACCTTAGTCCTCGTTTGTAAAGACTGCATACAAACCCTGCCTTTCTATAAGCTTCAGCATTGCTTTCTTAGTTTTCATAATATTGATATTAAATGGGATCTCAACTAATTTCTTGCATACTGTAAGTAAATGATTCTAAACAACAGTAATTAAATATTTTCAAAGGTTTCGTTGTTAGATCATACCTTGAATAATGTAAAAAACAAACAAACAAACAGTTTTTGGACTCCTTTAAGTCAACAGAAGTGGGTTCAGAAGTAAATCCAACCCCCCCCCCCAAAGAAACAATTATGATGGAAATAAAAACACCTAAAACACAAAAAAACAAATATTGGAGGATAACTATCCTATAATGTTGGAATCCCACTTGCTCTGAAGTAGATTCTTATTGTCTATATTTATTGATTTTTTAGGAGTTATTATGAATTTGAGGCTGCTTTATATTAATTGTAAAGTTTCATTATAAGCATAATCCTAATTTTTTTGTTTTATTACATCCTGCTGTGAGATTGTCAGTCTCTTCCATGGCAACACTTTGAAAGCATCCAACTCTGATAAAGCACAGGCACTGGGCACAACTACATTTTAGGTTGTCTAGAGTTAAATCAGACCACACAGCAGATCAAGTATTAATGATGTAGGGGGAAAATTGCATCCAGAAATAATGGCCATTTTACTACAAGTCAAGTTTGCAGAAAAATACAGTTCCAATGTACAACCTTTAGTTTCCGTTGGTGAATGCCCTTATCATCCTTTTGCAGCACCAACTTCCTAATGTCTTTGTTTTCTTTCTCAAGCCGTTCAAGAATGCGTTGGTATTTCAGCTGGAAAACAATTATACATGTTGACTACTCACTGAAGACTCCATGCCTGTTTAGCCATCATGCTTTGCTATTTTTTATGAATGAAGATGCAGCCAAAGAAAAAAAATGCTTTCAATTGTTCCTGTTTAACCAACCTGGGTTCTTAAAAGTTCTTCTTGGAGTTGATCTATCTTATCCTTGTCCGAGACCTATATAACAATATGCACTTGATTAAAGGTAATAAACATTAGAAATATATATATAAAATAACCATATCAATGCTTAAAGGGGACCTGTCACCCCCAAAAAATATTCAAAATCACATTTTATCACATTAGTCAAGCCAAATGAACTTTAATTACACTATATAAATTATTTGGATCTTGTTTTCTTCAGTCTGGGAATTCATAATTATAGCAAGCAGGCAGGAGCCATTTTGTGGACAAAGTTATTAAGGCAAGCCTTGCATCATCTCAGAATCTTGTTTAAGCACCAGAATGGGGGACCCAATGTCCATCCCCTTGTCCTGGCTACACAATTAAATGGTTAAGAGGAGAGCAGTGACATCTAGGAAGTGCTGAATGGAAAGTGAAAGTAATTGTCTGCCAGCTGAGATTTGTAAATGAGCTTAAACCAGCTAGGAACGCTTTAATAGAAAACTGAAATTGGATTTCATGTTTAATTTGAAAAGGACTTTTGTTATTCAGATTTTTGTGTCTGGGTGTCAGGTCCACTTTAAAATCAAGGCCCCAAAGTCAAGACTAGTGTAGCTGTAAAATACATGGAAATACACGTATTGACGTTTGGTTCCCAGCACCCATTTTTTAGGGTGTACACTTAAACACACAGACACACATTACCTCACATCTATAAATAAAGAATAAAAATATCAGTTCACATTCAGGTTTACCAAGTTAAAGGAATTGTTCAGTATAAAAGTAAAAACTGGGTAAATAG
>CM044439.1:115072950-115087454 GCA_024363595.1 Xenopus borealis
AAAAACTTTAAAACACCTATGGGAGCTTCCCATAGGGTTTTAAAGCAATTCGGTAGGTTTAGTCTGGCGAACTGGCCTTTCAAATGATTTTTTAAAGGGGAAGTACTTGACCATCGAATATTCGAATACAATTAAATTTGAATATTGGAATTATTCAAATTGGTCAAATATTCAAAATTCGATGGACGAATTTGCCTCATTTACATTTTCGAAATTCGAATTAGAATCTTTTTGAAAATTCTATCGAATTTCGAATACTTCATGTGAATTTGATAAATCTCCCCCTTAGTGTCTACAGTCTAGGTTTTATTGTTATTGTTATATGTTATTTTTATTCAGACTCTTTCTATTCAAAGTCTATTAATGTTAGTTTCTAGTTGCTTGTTGCATGCTGGGTATATATGTAAAGATTTACTCATTTGGTGAGGCCAATGGGGTACACATACCTGGGCCAGTAAGCTGTTGTTTTGTTTTGGAGTGCAACTTATATTAGACTATGGACAGCTTTACTGTAGATAAAAGCAACAAAATGGAGCGGTGCAAAACAACACACACACAAGAAAAACTCCTATATACAGTAACATTGTTCATCTCTGTTTTTTCCAATGTTCAGCAATCCGTAAAACTCCACAAACTAGTTGAATCTCATAATAACATCACAGTTTCAGTATATGGAGAAGACAGAGGTAAGCATATAACTAATTGGATGGGTATGTGTAAGCTACATTCTGTTGATGTACATTTCTTTGATTTATTCCAGAAATCTTTGTTCAAAATAAACAATTAAATTCTAACAGAGGCGTACCTAGACTGGACAGGGCCCCACTGCAATGAAATCTTCAGAGTGGCTTAGTGCAATTTTATACTACAACCTACATGTACTCCTGGGTCACGGCCAGCCTTCCATGCTCCCTTCCTCTTGTTCACCACCGCTTCACAATGCAGCCAGTGAGAGGAGATTTTATTAAAGCTGCTTCCTCTTTAGTTACACCAGTGAATCCTAATAATTGTTGTTCTCTCTAATGGGAGAATGGTATTGTGACCATGTTTTTCTTGTTTGCAATATTAACATACATAATAAACAATAATAATACTACTGTATGATGGATATGATGGCCTGCTGAGTTATATACTGGCTATACTGATAAGACCTAGACATTCAAATAAGTGACTTCTCCCAAAACTCCAGGGGGATGGAGAGTGAATTATTCCAAAACAGTAAACCTAATTTTGAATTATGTTAGGTTATACACTTTTAAATACACCCTATGCCTTTCTTCCCTTATATCTTTTCTGCAGGTATATTTGAGCTGGAATCTCGGCATTTAGCTCCTGGCGACATTCTTGTGATAAAAAGAAACACGCTTTTACCATGCGATGCTCTGCTCATTAAAGGAGGGTGCATAGTTAATGAAAGTATGCTTACAGGTACATGCAATCATCATGATTATTTTGTTAGTCTTTGTTCCATAAAAATAGGTGGTTACATTCAATTAGTTCAGATAAATGCTATAGTATTTCACAACAATGGTAACTTATTGATCTGAGCTATAATTATAGGTTATCCTCTGCAGAGTTGGCAGCTTTTATTGTTCCCTTTATGGTCAGCTAAATGTATAAAAATATACAAAATAGCATTTGTAAAATGATGCCCTTTTGTTATACCTTGTACAGGTGAGAGTATTCCAGTAACCAAGACTCCCCTGCCTAACACAGATAATACTGAGCCATGGAAAGTTCACAGCATACACGATTACAAAAGGCATGTTCTTTTCTGTGGAACTCAAGTCATCCAGGTTAAAGCTTCTCATAATAGCCCAGTGAAAGCAGTCGTACTGAGAACAGGTAACAATATACTTCTTTGTGGATTTCTAATAAAACAGAGGTAGGCGTTTTTTTGCATGTAGGAGTATGAAGAAAAAACTACTTGTGAATTTGTGCATAGTTGATAAGGTCACTTGTTTTTTTTGACAAGTTGTTATTTAATTATTACTCAAGCTTTTTATAATCATTGTTTTGTATGCAATAAACATTTTTTTTTTAAATTATTTTTATCTTGCATTTTAGGGTTTAACACGGCCAAAGGTGATCTTGTGCGATCGATCCTCTACCCTAAACCTGTGAATTATAAGCTGTACCGAGATGCTGTCATATTTCTTTGCACACTTATTGGAACTGCCTTTATTGGGATGATCTATGCTGTCTGCGTATTTTCTCTATCTGGGGTAATTTTGCTATCTATTTGAAATATAATTAACCTTTAGCTTTTTGCCTTGGTGTAAGCCAACCGTCTAACTTTGACATATGAGAAATTAAGAAATAATTTATATGATTTATAAACACTGGGCAAATATGCACCTGGGAGTTACTTTTAGCAACCAACCAGTAGATTGGTTGCTATGAGTTACTTCCCTGGTGCAGTTTTGCCCAGTGTTTAAAAAGGAGCCAGAATATAGTGTTTTTTAAATAGAAGATTGCATGTACACACCAGTGAATTACATTTTATTCAACCTGCAAAACATTGAGTATTAAAAGGCAGCTCTGTACTTACCAAAGTTTTCGTTAGCAAACACCCTTTCTATTAATAGCGCAAGTGCAGTGTGCAAAATGAAGTTTTGAGTTTGTCACCATGTTTTTTAACCCATGATGCATTGTTTTTTCTCTTAAAAATTGCATCATCATTTTGGTCCCCAGGTACAATGCACCTAATCCAATTTTGGCTGATACATTTAAACAAGAGCAGTTATGAATATACAGTGATGCAAATCGGATACTATTGCACAAAAAATATTCAGTGTTTTTCTACATTCAGTTCTTTGGTCATCATTTCATTGGGTTATTAATGCAGACTGTGAAGCTGTTGCTGATTGGCAGTGTATTACTTTAATCAATACTATTATTATATTAGAATTATTTAATCAATACTATACTAATATTCTCATTCATTGGGACCCAGAAATCATGGTGCCCCATTCTACAACTTGTTTTTCAAAGTTGGGATGATTTCCAAATCATTCAAACCCTATATTTAGTTGCAAAAAGTACAAAGACAATATATTAAATGTTGTAACTAATGCTATTGTGTTCTGAGAAATCTGAGTTCATTGTGAATTTGATGCCAGCAATACTTTTCAAAAAGGTTGTGACAAGGACAACAAAAGACTGGGGAAGTTGTGTAATTCTAAAATCCCAGATACCAGAGAGGCTGGGTTTCTCGAATAAAAGAGAAAAGATGTGGTGGGGTACTCTGTGAAAAAGTGAGTGGGCAAATATTGCAGCAATTTTGTTTCTCAACATAAAGTAAAATTGCAAAGAATTTGGGAATGCATTATCTACAGTACATCATATCATTATGTATCTTCTCTTTCACTATTGGTCAGGCTGCTGCTGGCGAGGTGGTACTGAAGGCTCTCGATGTCATCACCATTGCAGTTCCTCCTGCCCTGCCTGCTGCACTCACTGCAGGGATAATTTATGCCCAGAAAAGACTTGAGAAAGCAGGAATCTTCTGTATCAGCCCACAAAGGATCAACCTGTGTGGAACGCTAAACCTTTTCTGCTTTGATAAGGTAGGCAATGGAAAATTGTGTTTGTAGCAAAAGAAAAGCTTTAATAAAGAATTAATAGTCGCATGAATTGAAATGAATGAAGGCATTTTTTAGAGATATCAAATATGCAAGTTATTGTTTGCATAGGTGCTCTACGTTATAGCGATAATAAGATCAAAAAAGTTGCTAAATCAATCATTAATCTGCAGGTCAGGCAAATCTGTTCAGACACCTATTTCCAAAATTGCAACAAACTAGGGTAAAATGTATGCTAGACACATTTCCTCATGTTGCTACTAGCAGACCAGTTCAGATAATAATTGTTACATTGTTGCTAAAACGTAACCTTTACTCCATATTACATTAAAACATGTTTCCCAATTCACAGAAAGACATGCTGCTCTATAAATAAAAAGCAGTGCAGGACACTGTCCTTAAAAATACATACAGTTAAAAAACGCACAGGGTGGAACGGTGGACTCCATATACAAAATGTTATAATCTTATTAAAGGAGCTACTCTTACCACCGTCCAACTTATGCCCTTGAAGAAGCTGAGCAGTCGACGAAACGCTTAAGGCAGCATAGGTGGACGGTGGTGACACTAGATCCCTCTTGCTCCCCACGTAGATACAAGCTTTGCGCATGTGAGATCTTTGGAAGGGAGGGTGTGGTTTGTGTTGATCACTCTATTGCATTAATGCAATCGCATATTGGCACTTTAATAACACAGAGTAAAAATTTTATCAACAATGTAACAATTCTCATCTGAACTGGTATGCTAGTTGCAACATGAGGAAATGTGTCTAGTATACGTTTTACTGTAGTTTATTGCAATTTTGGAAATCGGTGTTCTACTTTAGGATGAAATTAAGATCAGAAACTAGAACAGACTGACTGTGATCTCTACCTCGTCTCTCTTGCTTATTATTTTGTCTCAATCTCTCTCTGTCCTCAAGTAGCCAGGGGCTAGGTAGAACAAGAGCAATATTCATATTAAGTACAACATTTAATACACTTCTAGTGAATATATTAGTCCAGCTTTCATATTGTGAGTCACTTTGTGCTTCCATTATCATGGTGGACCATACATTTAAAATATTCCATTGTATATATATCCATGTATTATGGTGCTTGATTGTTTTACATGCTAAACCTGTTTTATATTTGTATGTTAATGTAGTGTGAGCCCTGCAGTACCTCTCCCCCTCCTTAAATCCCTCAATGCACACAATACAAGACACCAGGCTGGGAAGAAAGGGTTGTCCTCAGTGTTCCCTGTGTGTCCAAAGAATATTAACACATTTTATATGCATTCTGGCCTGAGTACACCGTTTTTAAAAATGTGTACACAAGTTTAAAATATTCACACAAAATAATTTTTTGGGGCACATAGTTGAGAAGGAATTAGAGGAACATTGGTTGCAGTGTTTATTAACATGATTTTAACAAATGTTAACACCTCCCCCAAAACCCCATCTACTTTTATTAAACTTGATATCAGTCCACCAGTGAGCAACTGTGAAGAGTTTGGGACCTTGGGTTAATACTGTGAGCATGGCAGCAGGTTCATAGCTCCACCCACTTTTGTACATCCAACAAATATCTTTTAATTCAGGTTGACCCCATGAATATTTGATTAAAGTTTGGTGAGTGTAGACTTAGAGCTGTAAGAGTGCCATCAATTTAAATTTCCTCATTGAAAGTAATTGGGCATACAACAAATATCAACTTTTCACTTCAGTTGACCCCATGACTATGTGATCCAAGTTCGGTGAGTGTGGCTTCAAAGTTGTAACAATGGCAGCAGTTTAAATATACCCATTAAAGTCAAAGGGTGAAATCCGAGTGACTGTTGGCTCCACCCTCTTTGGCTCATACAACAAATGTTGCTGATACAGTGAGAGTGATCATGAACCCATGATTATGTTAGTAAGTTTGGTGAATGTAGCTTCAAAGTTGTAAGAGTGGCAGCAGTTTAAATATCTTCCCTGTCAAAGTCATTGGAAAATGTGGTGTGCTGTCACAAAAAGACGGAAGGCAGAATCGCTTAGAAAAGCACAAGCAATATGCTCTGCTATATGACGAAGAATTGTGCAGAGTTTGGTTGTTGTACCCCTAAAATTGTAGAAGGAGAAGCACTAAGAATAATATAGAAGCATAGAAGTATAAGAATCAGCTGAAGTCAAAGCAAAGTATGTTGGTTTTTCATACCAACATAATTTAAGTGTACCCTCACGAAGCAATCCTTTTATGCCCCCCTAAAAAAAGAGGTATAAGACCAAGGCAAGTAATTCAAAAACTATTAAGAAAAATAAAAGTTGCTATAAACACAGACATTCAAAGTACTGGGGAAAAGGGCAAAATGCTGCAAAACAGTATTTGTGAATATAATCAACAAATGATTTGATTCAAAGACAAGATTCACCTTATCTGCCCTTCAGTTTTTTTTTTAGTATCACAGACTCTAGAACAGCAATAATTATTGGTTACCTTGCTCTCTTGCTTATGTCATGATTAACCAATTATTCCTCCTGATTGAATAATAAATGTTATCATTCTAGCTTTGCAGGTTTCTATGTATGAAGCAACTGAACAGAAATCATGTTCCTATTTCAAGAAAAGGTTTACATAACAGTAGAGATGGGTGACATTTTTCAGAGTTTTTCCGCAAAAATGATGCCCATAGACTCCAATGGGTGAAAAAAATTGTTGTGTGTCAAAAAATTGTCACGTGAAAAAAAAATTATTGTCACCCGTAGACTTCAATGCATTTCTGCTAATTTTTGCATTTTTCTGAATTTTTAGAGAAGCAAAATGGGTCATATTCACCCATCACTACAGCAGTTAAAATGGTCCTCTACCCAACATTAAATTCCAAGCAACCTTCCAAAATACATATATTACAAATGCCCAGTATTTTGAAGGTGAACTGACTCCTGTTGCATTGTTTTGAGAGTGAGAGTCATAAGAAAGAAAGAGAGAAAGAAAGTAAGAAAGAGAAAACAAGAAAGAAAAAGAAAGAGAGAAAGTAAGAGAGAGAGAAAGAAAGAGACAGAGAAAGAAAGAGAAAGAAAGAAAGAAAGGAAAGAGAGATAGTGAGAAAAATCAGAAATAAAGAGAGAGAAAGAAAGAGACAGAGAAATACTGCTTTTGCAATTTACATTTCACAATGACATTTACAAATAACTTTAAAATAATTGAAAATATTAAATAAATTGATATTGTGAAAGTTGTATTCTATCGTTACACAAGAAAAAGTTTTGGGTGGAGATCATATAGAAGAAAAAAAGAAAATAACACTTGTAAATGTTTCTGTTTATAAACGAATTACTTAATGTCTAGCACAGTTTGAAATCTATTTATTTATTTTTAGACTGGAACCTTAACAGAGGATGGGCTGGATCTTTGGGGTGTAGTTCCTGCCAATGGCTACAGGTATGTGTAATAATGCTTGTGAACATATTTGGATAATAATTTCTTGTACACTGTTGTTCATACGTAGGCTCTGAGGTGTTGGTTCTGTTATGCTATGTTTATTGAAAGCAATTAAGAAATAGGTCATTCATGTAACCTTTTGAAATTAGAGCTGGTTGTACTAAATTGGCAAAGTCTTAAAGGAAATCTAAACCTAAAAAATTAATTAGTGTGAACTTATACAGAGCACATTTTCAATTCATTTTCAACTTTTTTTTTTCTTGTGCTAATTCGCCAGCATGACGTCAATTCGCAACCTAGCGAATTTACTAAGTCAGACTCTGGCGAAAATTCTCTAGTGAAGTAGATAGACTAGCGCAACTTCGCACCCTTACACCAGGCGAAGTTGCACACTGATGAAGGGACGTAAAAAGATAAGATAAACATTTTAATGAACGTTACCTCTTGCGCTAGACTTTACTTTGCCAGGTCAGACCTGGCAAAGTTCAATACAATAGATAGAAGTTTGAAAAAAATTTGAAATTCCCAAAAACGCTGGCGTCTTTTACCTTTTGTAGGGAGATAGCCTCCTTCCCCCCTACATTTCCTAACATATGGCAACTCAACTATACAGGGGGCACATGTTTAGGGCAAGAGGACAACTTTATTTAATTTATTAAAGGTTTCCTGGGCTTGTGTAGTGTAATGTAGTGGCTGTAACATATACTTCTATTATACGTTTAACTTCGCGCTGTATGCAAATAAGGCATCGCTAGCGTAAATGCGCTTTGCCTGGTGAAGTAACTAGCCCAACTTCGCTAACATTCGCCGCCCTGAGCACAACTTGGCATTTTAGTGAATTCGCTGTGAAAATTCAACTGGCGATGTGCGGCGAACGTCGGCGAAGCCAACGCTAGTGCATGTACTGTCTATGCACTTCATGTATCCAGATTAACCCTTGGGTTTCTGATTTTCTGTTGATCCAAAAGCCTGCTAATTTGCATCAATTATTTTTTTTTTGAGTTTAGATCTACTTTAAAGTCCATCAGAAGAGTTTTGCCTATCCATGTTTATTACTAAATGTGGGTAAAACAAAAGACCCGTTAAAAAGGTAGTCTACCCTAGACTTCATTTTATCAAGATAATTATATTTTTTTAAAATGATTTCATTTTTCTCTGTAATAATAAACAGAATCTTGTACTTGATCCAAATTAAGATATAATGAATCCTTATTTTTTTTAGCAAACCCAGCTTATTTTATATATTTAATGTTTACGTGATTTTCTAGCAGACTTAAGATATGAAGAACCAAATTACGGAAAACTCTAGGTCCTGAGCATTCTGGATAACGGGTCCCATACCTGTACTAACGGAAAGCTCAATGACTCACTAATTATATTATAATTATACTTCACTTACTTTTTTCCCATTAAAATCCCTGAATCTCTTTTTTTTCATAATAAATTGACACATTTATGAAATAAGATTACTGTCATTTGAGAATTTGTCAAAATATGTTGTACCATTCTCTTCCACTGAGCTCTAATGGTAGCCATACCCATACATGGCCCTCGTGGTATATAAGCAGTTAACATTGATCTTTAGGATTTATCATTGTTTTCATTAATTTAAGCTGAATGTTATTTGCTTGAAAACAGATTTCAGAATGTAATTATGTTATCGTCAGACCCGAGCCTCCCATGGGGACCACTCTTTGGAGCTATGGCAACATGCCACTCGCTAATTGTTCTAGATGGTAATGTACAAGGAGACCCACTGGACCAGAAGATGTTTGAATCTACCTGCTGGGTAAATTGTCTACTGTAATACTTTTGTACTTCTTGACTACAATCTGCCTATAAACTGAAGCTAGTTTTGTGCTTGTGTCATTTGCTTTTAATGAAGGAATGTGTGTTTTGTTATTTCTTGCACTAAACAGGACAAAATCTGAAACTGGTATTAAAGTTACATTAAATTTTTGATTCCTACGTGCATAGTCATAACAAACCAGCCCTCAAGCTTTTAAAAGGAACAGCTCATTATACAGAAGGTTCCCTTCACATATACCCTGCTGTACAATAAATTTCTCTGTAGACACACATAGCAAAAAAGCAGAAGAGATTTGCTTAAAACACAATTTATGGCTTTTTTCATAATGAAATATATTGGCAGTTGTGTAACCAGCTTTTGAGGGTTTAGCTGCATACAAACATGGGGTTTCCCCCCCTCAGAGTGTAGGTGGCTGCTGCATATCTACCGACACAAAAAATAAAAAGAGAGGTGTAAAGCTAACTCAGTGAAAATTGCCCCAAATACCATGTCCATTATATTAAAACAACCCCTTTTCATGTTTGGAATAACATTTTTTGACATACAGTATTGTGACCCTAAGTAGCATTCCAGTATTTAGTGTGGCACCTTAATGTTCAATGAGTACGCCATTAACCACAGTTACGCCAGTAATATCACTGCAGAAATGGCCATTAAGTACTCAGTTAACCCAAGATATGCCAGTAAAATCACTGCATAAATGGATACATTGAAAGCAAGTTTTCACCCAAGAAAAGGAAACTGCAAACAGTGATGTTGGCTGGAAGGTGGGGCAGTAGTGTAAACTTCTTTAGACTATAGTTGCAGCTGGGACCCCTGAGGACCACCCCCTGTGGTATGTGGTCTGTATTTATGCCACTGTATAGCTACGTATGTATATTAAACCATTTATGTATTGTATTTCTCACAAAAATATCATCATAATCTCAAATAATATGGTTACTTAATATTGTTTTTTTTTAACAAAACAAACATTACTTAAATACTTAATTAGACATAAAAGGGGAAATACCCACCACTTTAAGTTTTAATCGAATTATCTGCAACCACTTGTTCAAGTTAGACCACAGTCTGTCAAGGTTGCCATAGACTTGTATAACTTAATTAACATGCACCACACAAAGATTAAACCTCTATAAGAACCAGTTCAAGTTATCCACTACGCTTAAAGGAGAACCAAACCCCCTTGCTAATTAAAAACCCCTACTACGAATTATGTCGGTGCTATAGAAATACATGTTAATAATAGTCCCCCTGCACATGGGTTAACACAAGATAATGCCCCTAAGTTGGTAATAACATCTCCTTGCAGAATCAGCGGAGCTCAAGGGCATGATCCGGCAAATCTGTAATCTTCTAGTCTTTCTCCGACGCTTCAGTAATTCTCGTCACTTTCAGCGCAGTGCAGTTGTAACAAACCGGAATACTGCTCCAACTGCACATGCAGCGATACGATACTAAAGATTAACAAAGTGCTGAAGATGGTCCCCGTGAGCTCCTCTGCGCTGACTATGCAAGAAGGGGTAATCACAGCGCTACGAAACAAGCTGGCGCTATAGAAATACATGTTAATAATAATGTTAATAATAATAACTGGCTTTGGGGCATTACTTGTGTAAACACCTGTGTGGGGGAGAGCAGGAAGGGGGGCTATAGAGGGTAGGGAGTAGGGTTTTGATTAGCAAGGGGGGTTAGTGCTCCTTTAAGGCAAATTGCACTGCATCAGCAATTTAATTTGATTTTCATACCAACTACTCCCCGGTTACTCCTTCGATGCAAGACTGGTTTACTCACGTGTAGACAGTTCTGTGGGCTACTTAAATCCCAGCATGGTAATGTTAAATTTGTGTGGTATGTGGGGGTCTTTCCCCTCACAGAATGCCAATGCGCATTTCACCCTCGTAGGTTTACTGACCTCTTCCGGCCTTGACAAGGAGAGTGCTGCTTTATAGGCTATTTGGTTTTTCTTTAAGACCAAAATTTCTATTGTGAGTTGACCTAGAATCTTAAGATATGACTAAGTAGCCAAGCTTCTGTTTCTGTTCTGTTCACAATGGCAGTGAAGATCCACATACATGACCCCCAAGAGATATACCTTTGAGTAGACACTGAGCATTCCCATGAAGCCATGAGTCAGGGTACAGCTATGAAATCTGTTATCCGGAATGCTTGGAAACCTTTGATTGTCCAGATAAGAGTTTTATCTGTAATTCATCAAAATATATTTATTTGAATTATTTACAGTAAATGAAATCAATTGGATTGTTTTGCCACCCGTATGGATTCATGCAGCTTAGTTACAATCAAGTACAAGCTATTGTTTTATTAATGTATACAAAAGGAAATCATTTTACACATTATTTGAGTAAAGGACAGTGAAAGTCAAAAAATGAATTTGTTGCATTATTGCCCATCATGTGTAGTTTGCTTACCAGCAGCCTGCCTCTCTGCTCCCATCCCTATGTTTGTATAAATACATATAACAAGTTTGCATAAAACTTTCATAAAGTTTTTTCTTTATCTATCTCTCTACAGTATTTGTGCATCAAAAAATCAGTTACCACACGAGCAGTGGTTTACTTTATTTTCTGTGTGCTAAAAAATTTTGATCTAACGCTAAGAGAATATGGAGAGTTGACTGGGTACTTGACAACAATTTTTGATGGTGGGAAGTTTGTGAATAAGGGAACGTCTCATCAACAAGACTTATCACTTTCTAAATATTTTAAACAAGAAATATTTCTGACAAAATTGACATTATTGACACGATTTTCTCCAGGTACTTGAAGATCCACAGGAAGATAACATGACAGAGAATACACAACAAAGAATATTAAAACCTGGTCCCAATACAAGCAGTGTAAGAAATATGATTACTCTTTAATAAGTATTTATTGTATCCACTGTAACTCCAGGAAACTCATAAATTTTCCCTTATTCCTGAAGCGTAGCTGCAGCTGCGGTACTTAGAGCCATAACTGCTCTTTGCATTTGTTCAGACGAATCACATGCAGGTACAACTGTGACAACTGCAACTCTCCCTGGTGGAGAAATGGCACTGAAATGATGGGGGAAATCTGCATTGTAAATTAAAAACACACCAAATTGCACACAAAATTTAACCTCAATAAGTAAGGCCTATAATGTTCACTTAGAGTTCCCCTTGAAACTGCGTAATGGAAGCATAGAAAGTGTAATATAACAATATTCAATACAAATATAATAAATACTACTGAAATTTCAAGTCAAATTTTTATTTTGGTGTTAATATAATAATAATAATAATATTAATTGATGTTACCATTAAAATCCATAAAATGTTTAAAGGTGTTTGCAGTTGTTTTTTCCCTCCATGTCTTAAAGGGGCAGATTTATCAAGGGTCAAAATTCAAACATTTGAATGTAAATTCAACTATTACATTTAACACACTTGGACCATGGAAACAGTCCTAATTAAAATATTTGCCACCTAAAACCTGCAGAATTCATGTACAAGTCACTGGCAGTGGTCTGTTGAGCCATCTGAAGATGTTAATAGCTTCCTGACATTCAGGAATTTCAAGAGAAAAATTTGATTAGAATTTTATACAAATATAATATGAACGAAAACTGTTCGAATTGTTGGGTCGATCGAATATTAGCTATTCTATTTTTTTCCTTAAATAACCTCTCAATCGATTTGTGAATATATTTGAATTGTAAAAAATTCACTTGAGTTCGAAATGTGACCTTTAATAAATGGGCCTCTGTTTAAATATTTTTATACAATATAAAACTAGTTATTCATTTATTTGTACATTCAACAATTTTGTGATGGGAACATCAGTGAGCAAAAGGTTTTTCATGTGTTGTTCAGAAAGTAGAGCTTATACAAAAGTTTATGTAGAACTAATAAAGTAGAAATCTAAAGTAGTAAAAGCTGTGTAACAATGTGTAGCAGAATTGGCTTATGGTAGATTTGACAGTTTTCAGATATTGCATAAATCTGTCATCAAAGAAAGTCATTTATTTAACTTGTTTCTATATTTATACATTGCATGCTGTGTATCTTGTGTTTCCCTAGTTTGCGATTGAAGGCATTGTTATTGTACAGCAGTTCCCATTCTCCTCTTCCCTGCAAAGGATGTCTGTAATCACACAAGTTCTGAATGGTGATGAATATGCAGTTTACATGAAGGGTGCTCCAGAGATGGTGGCTTCATTCTGCAAAACAGAATCTGGTTAGCAGTCTTATATTTAGTTTGACTTTCTAAATAGTACAGAGTCTCCTATCCTAACTATATCAAGTGTGTACAGTATGTTGTCAATACCAACTAGTGGCAGGAGTGGGTAATTTCTGATATCTGTTGAAGGCACAAATCACCCTTCACAAGTGCATTTATGAATTAGAGCCCTTTTGTTTTTTTTGTTTTTTTAAAAAGTCTACAAATATTTTCTGTAAATTCAGGACTAGAATTAAAGGGGAATTCAACCCCTCTGGCGTATGGTTTATTACGTGTAAACTCCTGGACGAGATTCAATTCCAGGAGGAAACTTTTCTCCACATCACTTCTGTTTTTTTCCCCATATACTTCAATAGAGTTTCCAAGTGATGAACAGTGAGATACATTTAATTGCATCTCAAATTGAATCTTGTTCATGAGTTTTCATGTGATAAATGTTTTTCTCACTAAAATGAATCTGGCCCTATATGTGTATTTAAGCAATCCTTATTTTCTAACATAAACCATTAACACTTTGTTTTCAGTGATTTGTTTTCAGGGATTTCAAATAAAAATATCACAGGAAACAAAAATTTCAGTGTTGGATTTTTCAATTAGTAAAATGAAAGAACTGGTATATATATCGCTCTGAAAATTTGTACGAAGACTAGACGGCAAATGTATTACAAACTGAAATTTTACTTTTGCTGCGAAAATTACAGCAAAAATTGTGAACTCAAATATTTATCAAAGAAAAATCTAAACATTTTGAATAAAAAAAATTAATCTGGTAAATCCTCGTGAAATGTATAGAGTCATGGAAAATAAATGGAAAATATGTAATGATTATTTTTTTCCACAAACTAACTCAATTGAGTGTTTTAAATCCCATTGTTTTTCATAAATATGCTATTAAAAAGATCAACTTTCAAAATTAGAAACAGGCCTTAAGATATATTTAATAATCTACTTTTTAAAATGATTATTTTTTTTCTTTACTGTCCAGTTCCAATAAACTTTTCTGATGAATTGGAGTTTTATACCAAACAAGGATTCAGAGTCATTGGGTTGGCATATAAAATACTGGGCATAAAAGATCAGAAAAAAGTGACTACTCTAAAGAGGTAAGAATAAGTATATTTCTATTGGTATTTAGATGAAGCAGCAATAATGCCATTTCACATCTTATAGTTTAGATGCTGTTTAGGCAAACTGCCTTGTGTGTTTATGATTTATACCTTCTTAACCTAAAAGTTTATGTTTAAACTTTGGCTTGTTTCAAACATTGCCATAGTCCTTTTTATATTAGTCTTTATTTTACATGTTAAATGAATTCTGTCTTGCAAACCATGTGGCAAATTCACTAAGATCCAAAAAACAAGTGCAGGCTTTGCTAGCATCCGCCGCACTTCGCCAGGTGAATTTTCGCCAGCGCTATGCAAATTAGCTAAAATGCGAATTTACGCTCAGGTCGGCGAACGGTAGCGTAGTTGCGCTAGTGTTACTT
>CM044439.1:115135413-115149246 GCA_024363595.1 Xenopus borealis
AAAAATTTTCAAGGAAATGTCATGTTTTAATGCAAAGGAGGCATTTCTTTGAATAATGAAGCAGATTTACTCTTAACATCCTACCCAATACAGAAAGGCTTGGTATATCATGACTAATATGCAATTAAAAAACAATAGTAAAACCCCTTTTTTGACTTACAGTAAGGCTCAGATGACTGGAAATTCTCCTTTCTCCTGCAACAAGGAAACCTTCCTTAAATGGATTCTGTCACAGGAAAGCATATTTTTCTCCAGAACTAATCCAGCAGACTTCTGCACTGAAATAAATTTTTGTTATATTTAATTTTAAAATACTAGACATATTGTTAGTTTCCCAGGTGCCCTCAGTCATGTGACGAGAGGGATATCAACCCCCCCTCCCTTTCCCCCCAGCAGCCAATGAACAGAATTATGGGAAGGTAACAAGATAAAAATTCCATAGCACAAGTTAACGCTGTGGTAGATGTGAGAATATAGCTGGCCATAGACGCAACGATCCAATCGTACGAAGCCTATGGCCAGCTTAACACTCAATAGTAAAAGTCCAAAGTCCTTCTGCAACTCCTTCGGTTACACTTAGGGGCAGATTTAATTAAGGCTGAATTTCAAATAAAAAACATTTTTTAAAGGGTATTTTCGAAAATGGATCGAATAGGTCTGTTTTCGATTGAATAAAAATCGTTCCAATTGTTCAAATGCATCGATTCGAACAATTTTGGCCTTTGAATTACAAAAAATTACAAAAACACTTCTTAAAGGTTCCAGGAGGTCCCCCATAGGCTAAAATATCAATGTGGCAGGTTTAAGGTGGCAAAGTGGCAAATTTGAAATTTTTAAACAGACAGTACTTCGACTTTCGATTTGTCGAATGTTAAAATTCAATGACATTTTTTTTCAATTCAAATTTAATTTTGGCCTATGCGATAGTCGAAGTAGTAAAAAATTACTTCAAAATTAAAAAATTTTTAATTTGAATTTTCACTTTGACCCTTAAGCTATTGTTTCTCTTACTAAGGGGCACAATTACTATCTAAAATCAGTTCCATCATGAAGTACTGGCTGTGTATCAAGGCACAATGACCTGAGTTGGCTCCCTACACACCCAAACTCGGTTCAGGAATAACATTAAATTTGGTAGAATTTACAGGGTAGACAGTATAATTTAGAAATAAAAACTACACCATAGCAATCATGATAGAATACTTTAAACCTTATTGACCCTTTAGAGGTCCAGCTTTTTGTTTGCTTTTATGTTGAGGAATTGCTCAACTTGCTGATTGTCAGGGGCATGTGCACCTAGAGCCCATATTGCAAATTTTTAATTGCATATATCTAGTGATGGGCGAATTTCCATCAAAATTTGTGAATTGGCAGAAAAATTCGCAAAATGAGTTGCGGCACGGTTTTTGACGCGTGTTGCGTCGTTTTTGACGTGACGTGATGAAAACTACGCGACAAAAACGACGCGACGAAGACGACGCAACGAACACGACGCGCATCTCGTTTTTTAGCTAATTTTCTCCAGGCGAATTTTTGCTGGCGTTTCGCGAATTTATTCGCCAGCGGCGAATCGCGGGAATTCGCCACGAATTCGCCCCTGGCGAATAAATTCGCCCATCACTACATATATCACATTGGCTAACTTATACTTTATGGTGTTATTAACATATAACTATTCAAAATTACAAAGATATTAGAGGTTACCATTAAAAGTTTATTTAATTTCCGTTCCTTAGTCTCTCTACAAGACATTTCTTATAATAAATGACTATCAGAACTGTAACTTTGGAATGCATTTAATAACCTCCAAAGCTGTTAGAAGTCAGTTAGGTCAAAAAATAAGAGAGGTTATTGCATTTCATTGGAGATTTTAGGAGAAGTGGATACCCCAACCAATATTCTGTGCTATATATATATATATCACTGTAATAGTTCAATAACTCAATATCATCTAACATGCATGTATGCTGTTTCATAGGAAATATTTGGATACAGGACTATTCTATGGCGTAAAGGACTTTGCATTATGGGATACATCTTTTCCCTTGGATTGCTATGGCTTCTGTTTTATTGGAAGCCAGAATGGGAGGTCTGGGCATACTGTGAACCCTGTTTGCTGGAAAATGCAAATGCTTTTTTGCTGAGGTCAACGGTGAGCAACCAGAGTCTATACGATCTTTATAATTTTTGTTTATGTATTTTTGAGTTACCTAGAATTGTTTTTAGACATTGTACAAAATAGGGGGTATGTGGAAGCACTCTAAAGGCAAAGTTATAGTGTATTTAAGTGTAATGGAAGTGCTAGTTTTAATGCACATTCCCTGTGCCCCTGTCTCCAAAGTAAGTTTGCAAAACAGGGGTTTTTAGTTACAAAGTTATGATCATAAAGTTGAAAAGCCGCCATACCACGTCAAGGTAAACCCCACATGGCGGACCCTAACATATTTACCTTTTTTTATCATAGTATAAGGAGTCTCTCTGCATAGTAGCATTATTTGTAATCAGTGTCAGTAGAACCTTGGTTTCAGTATAAAGGATCGATCCTCCCCCTCCGGTATGCGGCTTTTAAAGGGAGAGGAATTGTCCAAACCAACGCCCATTTTTAAAGGCATAGGGCCACATCTAGCTCAATGGGGGGTATGGGGTGCTATTAAAAACCACATGAAGCTCAGCCACAGCTTCTAGCTAAAGTATAATGTACAAAATACCCCCTATTTTGTACATTGTGTTTTTAGACATTCTATCATTAGTTATAAATTATAAAATCTTAGGGCCATGTCTGACACAGCGGTTTCTCTGCTGTGCGTCAAATGGCACATGCCATGCCTTTAAATGCACAGTGATATCTGGGTGGAATAAAGTGACAAAATGTCCCCCCCCCCAGCATAGATACTCCAGTGGAGAAAATGCCTCACCTCACATGGTTTTTATATAGGGTTAGAGTTATATTATGGCTAAGGTATGCAATTGAAGTGCTGTAAGTGAAGGATTGTTTATGAAATGCTGATAATGATGTGTATCATGTTGCTGCTGATTAGTGCACAGAGCACTAAAGGAAAGATTGGTGCAGCAGAAATATCTTGCATGCCACAAAGCAACATTGACTTTTATTAGTCTACAGGAACCTGTGAAATATACATGGCAGTCCACAGATGTACTGTAATCCCTGTTTGCTTGTGTTATTTACGGTTTACTTTTATCAACAGGATGAATTTAAGAAATGCTCAAGAAAGAATCTTTTATGGACTCATCTTTTAGAACCAGATTCCATTCTAACTGGGACATCAGACAAGATCAACATGAAAGATGAACATTCCATTATCAATAAATCAATTATGATGCCAGGACATAAAGTATTTATTTTTCATTTTATATGTGTTTTATGTGTATGGTATATTTTGAATATTCAGGTCACTGGTTGTGACTTTGTTAGCACATTTGGTGCAAAAGAACCCTGAACTCAAGACTCTACTGTGCTTTGCACCAGAGATGCTTCTTCTTGCATGTCAGTAATGGTTATTTATTTAGGTCTATCCATATGAATTTTGCACTTATCCAAAGATCAAAGCAATGTGTGATCTACACCTTGCACAGGTTATTTTTTTTTTGGCACATGCAGCCAGGCCCGGACTGGCAATTTGTGTGTTCGGGCAAATGCCCGATGGGCCGCTTGCTTTGAAATGTAAATGAGCTGCTCACCTAAAAATGCAAATTACGTCTGTCTTTAATATCTAAGTGAGTCAATCACTTTAGAAATTTAAATGAGCTTTTCATAATAGCCAGCCACAGCTAAGCCAATGCCTGCATTTGTTGGTACTTATACCTGTACTGACATATGGGAGAAACCAGGAATTCTGACCAACTTCATTTAGTAATTAGAGTTGTTTGCTATATACTCAATCCCTTATGCTTATGATAGGTATGTTGACAACAGGAGGATCCATGCTCGGAACAATCACTTCAGCCTGTATATGGAACACTGTGATATGTAGCATTAATTGCATGAGACAGCCTAGTCTATTCAAGTATGACACACTGTGGCCATGTGATACACATGGTAATTAAAGTCCTCTTATCTGCCAGGGCACATGGTCTAGTTGGGGGCACACAAAGGAAAATTTTGAATATAATGTAATTATAGGGATATTTCAGATATTTGTTGCAAGGACCAGTTCCAGCACATAGGGTATATAATATTGCTGGGGATAATATGGTAATGGACTCTTAAAATATCTATTAATAAACACTAGTTCTAGTTAACCTTGGGGTTGGAAATATATATCATGCTTTGCATACGTGGGAATACATGGGCTGCTTTGATACTTTTGCCAGGGCTGCTTTTTCCACCCAGTCTGACCCTGCATACAGCACAGGGTGTAGTGCGCATTGCAATTCATCAGGCAGTAAGTGCAGGGCTCTCAATGAGCCTTACACCTGTAGGTGCTCTTTCTTGCATGCCAGTAATGACACCCACATATACATATGGACCCTATGGGCTGCCGCTTTGCTGACAATTTTGTGTCAGGTTCATCTATGCCTGCCAGTGCTCCTTTCACAAACAATCACAAATCTTTTAATCTCACATTTGAGGTCCATGTGGTTTGCACTTTACAGCAATTATTTGTAAATGGGATATTTTATGTAATGGTTATGTCATTTTTAGCTGGACATTGTGGCAAGGATTTCAGAGAGGTTGAACCTGTCTGGTAAAAGGATTACAATTATTTAAGACAGCTGTGGGAGGTGATGAAGACATCTGAGAGAAAAAAAGAATATTAAAATGTTTGCAACTTATGCAAGTGTGAAACTTGGTGGAGCTTGTAAAACAAACATTAAATTAAAGGATGATACTATGCATCTATTCATGTTTCCTTCTTTGAAGCAATATATTGATGTATTCTCATTTGATATGCAAGCTGACATATACAAATGTAAATCTAGGCACTAACTCATTTCTAGAGATATGAACGATATGGAACAATAATCTTGAGTCATCGTCATTATCCTTAATTTGCACAAATCAAATCTGAGTAATCTATAGCTTACAGTATGTTTTGTTGTCAAACTCTGTAGTAATAAAGATGTTTCTGTTTGCATTAATTGCATTTTAGGCTTTCAATGTTTTTATTGTTCATATATATATATATATATATATATATATATATATATATATATATATATATATATAAAATTTATTTATTTAATGTGGGAGTATATATATATTTATTAAAAAAAGAGAGAGGGAGTGTATTGCTTGCTTTGTATTTTACCTAGAAATACAATATCAACATCATCTTTCTAGACAAAAGCAGATGACCCTGTTCATGTTAGTCTTCTTCAGATTTTATTTTTCTATACTAGCTGAATATACATTTACTCTGGAATTGCATCTGGCTTGGTTTCCAGATGGATACTCCTAAAAATGCTGCTATGAACATATTCTATTATGATGGTCATTGCTCTCTCACCACTTGTCTCTGTAGTAAAAGCACCCGAAATACAATATTTTTATGCAAATGCTGTTGTCTCACCTAATGCACAGAAAATCACCTGTAACTTAGGCGAGTGTGTGGGGCACATGTAGTACTAATACTTGGGTAGGAAACTGTTTTGGGACAAGTGATAATGTCTAATTTCTGCCCTCTAACCCACTGCTCTTATAAGACAAATGTTATTACTGAATCCTGAATGAGAAAACTGCATATACTGCATATTGTGTTTGCTTTACTTTAACAGGTTAGATATATTCGAGTCCAGAAGATAAAGTATGTCTGGCTACTTTCAGAAAAAAAGTTCCAAAAAGCTGGGTATGTAGAAAATCAGTGGGACTTAAAACACATAGAAAAGTGAAACACATTATATTACAGGGCTCATTTACAAAGATAGTAAAGGGCTTTTAATTTGTCAACTATCGTTCATCTAACGCCTTGCATGCTTCTTCACAAGACTGTTGGGTTCTGCTTTTACATTCTATTGCACCAGCATTATTTGCAAAGCACTCATTTTACTTAATATGTAACTATTTTATGTTAAGAAGGGAGCTTGCCTTTACACAGTGAGATGTATTGATCAGTCCATAAGTCTATTTACACTACCATGTAAAACAAACCAGTCCCATGCATGAAAGGGGGCAAAATATAAATGTATTCTTCCATTTACAGTAAATATTTTTGCTATATTTTGCAGAGCACTTGAGGATCTCTATTCATGTTCACAGATACATTCAAGGTTTGGTTCTGGTCTTACACAAGAAGAACAATCATTGAGGTACCTTTATTTTTTTTTTCAGGTGGCTCTAGCACTTTAGCAAATCATAATGATATTATACGTATATATTATTAGGTATGAGTGTGTGCGTAAAGGTAAGTCTGTATAAATATGTGTATTTTTGTTTACTGGGGTTTGTTTGGATGGGTTGAACTTTTTTCAACCCAGCTTCACTATCTACATTTACATTTAATCATTTTTAACTGGACTTCATTAACTTATACTTGGTTTCAGGCCAGTAATCCTTGACAACCAATCAACTTTTCTCTAATGAGAGCAAATATTGTATTGATATATTTTATATTAATATTGTTTAGTGCATTGGTTGCAAACGTCCTTTCCTACTGTCATTAAACAATCACATCTGTCTGTGCTCTCTCCTGCTTTGTGATTGGTCTGCTTTCTTTTCCAGGGACAGAATTATTCACTGACAGGTTTTGTCTGTAATTATAATAGTTAGCAGTTTATCTGAGGCATGAAGTGGATGATTGAAGCCATAAAAATGCTTTGTTTTATCCTCGAGGTGCCTGAGTAGTTAAAAGAACAGTTGCTTGCTCTTTCTAGAGTTCTATAGCGTTACTATGGAATTCAATTTTGACAAGTGGTTTTTAACGAGGTGTATTAACTTTCCTTACTGAATATATGTAAATCTGGACAGTTATTACCCTAGTACCTTGGAACCCACTGTGGTGTTAAAGGGACTTGGAAACCTTGTACTTAATTGCATATTTGTAGTGTCTTCACCTGGACTTCCAGTGGTATGCCCCAATAAGAATAAAAAAGCTATCAATCTAGCTGTACTATAACGGTATGCTTTATATAAGAAACTGAAAATAAAAATGCTATAAAATCAGCTCTATTATAATGGTATGTTTTATATAAGAAAAATAAATAAATAATAAACATTGCATTGACTACAACAATACAGTCTTGCTTGCCAAGACTCATATATAAACATATTACCATAACATATTGGACCTCTTAGTAGGTTAGGTAACTTGCATGCAAATTATTTAATGAACCATAATTATTTAAAAACCAGCAACAACAAAAAGGGTTTTAAATATAATTTAATTACCTTGCACTTTGTGTGTTTGTGTTTACTTAGAAACAACTCTATTACAGATAATTAAGCTACTGTTTAGTTAGCCATGGGGGGCAGCCATTAAAGTTGTACAAGGCAAAATAATGGTTTTATTTATAATACAGGAAGATAAAATGGTTCAATCATGGTTCCTGTAAAACTATGAGAACACTTTTCATATAAAGAAGGACATTTGTTCCCAGTAATAGTTTGTTAGCAATTTCTAAATTAGCAAATACAGATTAAAAAAAATTTTAATTGTTTTTTAAACAAGTTTTGGTTTATGATGCTGATGGTACTCTAATATGGTGTGGACAGGGGCGCTCCGCCAATAAGGTGGGTTGAGGCACTTGCCTCAGGCGGCAGCGCCCCCCTGGTTACCACTAGCGCCGTGGACCCCCCTTACCCCTGTACAGTGCTGATAAATTGAGCGCCATGGGGAAAGGGGGGCGGCATTTTACATTTTTTATTTGTGGTCCCACCAACTTATAATACATTTCCCTGATTTTAAGTAATGTTTTCCCAGATTTTACATCAAAATTTTTTCCTGATGTTCCCAAAAACTGCTTTTTTTCCTCTATGAATGTTATTATTTGTGAAATAAAGACATTTAAAATACTAACCAGATGTATGTTTTGCCATGGTTCTTCTTGTAAACGGCCAATTCCAATTAGTCAGCCACTTATACAGTCCTCCACCAATTACTTTAGCTTTAGGTTGTTTATGTGACTGACAGAGAGGCCTTGCACATGCCCCCCATAGTGTAACATTAACGCTACAATGCTTAACCCTTGTTATTAACACAGGTAATATTGTATCTCAAGGTAAAATGGACTCCTGTGCTTATATCCTTTCAGTACTTTAAAGGGGATATAAAGTCAATTTTTTTTATCCTCATTGCCTTTGTCCAATGCAAATAAGCAATTTTTCAATAGCAATCAATTTTTTCTAGGTTTTTTTTATGCGCATCGTATTACTCTATTGCAGCTAGAGGCAGACAGGCCATGCAAAGTAGACGGCCACGGGCCGTGAAGTTTTGTTGATCTGATAAAATGAGCGGAATACTAAACGCTGACAGTTTAAATGCTGTGATAACGCAATACTGGCACAAAAAAATGGAGTGCTATTGAAAAAATGCTTATTTGCATTGGACAAAGGCAATGGCGGTAAAAAAAAAATGACTTTATATTCCCTTTAACACATTTCCCTGATTTTAACATCTTTCTTTCCTGGTCCCCTGAAAAACATAAAATGGGGGTTCTACTGTATATATAATATATTTTTTCTATGTATTTAATGTACTTAACCAAATAACAGATATTCATGATGGAAATTATTATTATAATTATTATTATAAACATGATTGTCATGTGAGTGATGACTTGACATTAACACTGTCAAATTAAATGTGTGCCTGTTAGTTGTCCTGTATTGCTCTTAGCTGAAATACATAGTCTGAGAGATTATTTACTACCACACCTTGTTCAATTACAGCTTGTACACGTTGGCAGATTTCACACTTTTATTATTTGTCATGAAGATAATGTGTCAGTGGGTTTAATATCATAAGTAATGTACTCTTGCATACTAATTATTTTTCTCTGGAATGTTGAATGGTCAAAAAAAGGCAACATCGACATATATTATACGCAAACAAGTTAATGATAGCTTCTGTTTAGAACAAGAAAAACTGATTTTATGAATTAGGTAAAAGTGTTAGCAACATGTGATCTTCGCAGAGATGTACAAGGACATGTACGTCACTCCAGGAGATTTTACCGCTCACACCCTGCCATTAGGTTTCAATGACTCCTTTGTGTGGCAGCAACATTTTATTTGTAATCTACCCTTAGCTACTGCTATAGTAAATAATGGGCCTTTCAAATGAAAGTATTTGGTAACAAAATAAAAAGGGAGATGTGGAAGCACTCCAAAGATAATTAGGTATTAGTATAGCAGTCATACTGATGATTCCAGAATGTCTCAGTTAAACTTAATACATAACTATGGTCTTAACCAAAATAATTTGTAGTGGTTATGCTGAGAATGGTTTTCCCACCCATAAAAACACTCCTGTAAGTATAGTGCATGCAGTAAATGGGCAAAGTGCAATTTTCAGATGATAATTGCCACAGTTTTTACCCCTAAAGCAAAATGGCAGTAGCTCAAAAGTTCCACACAGTCAATAGAAAAGACAGGATGGGCACAATAAGGAAGTGCAAAGAGCATGTTTGGATGCAATTACCTTTAATAAATGGCATCACTAAGAGCAAAATGTACATACACCTTTGTATGAGTGCATTCCAAATTACACTTTATTGTCATAAGCAAGAGGCACTCTACTAACAACTTTTGTAGAGTAGAAAGGGACCCCACAACTGTATTGTTATAATTAGATGACTGACTCATTTGTAGGTAACTTTATTTTGCAGCCTTGTCATCGTAGGAAAGCCACCTCACTCTGTCATTAAACCATGCGTCTAAACTTGACATACATCCCCATATGCAGTATGGTGGTATCTACTGTCACTGAGCATATGGGGCAGACTTAATGCATAAAATACAAACACAAGTGTTTCATGGCTGAAATTTGCACCATTTGAGCAGTGACAAGATACTGTGGATGTCAGTGACAGCACATATGGAGCAGCATTGGGTGAAACAGGTCATTTTGTATTTTTGTAATTTGCATTTTTCATAAGCTGAGAAAGTACCTAGTCTGACATTACTATAACTGCTGAGTACCAAGGGGAAGCATAACTGAGTTTTGCAAAATTATTTTGATAATGCTTGTTCAAAACTAGTACACTGATATAAATCCATAAAATTATAATCAGGGAATTATTCAGAGTAATATGCCATCAATAAGTAATTGTGTCAACAAAAATATCAACTTAAGGTGAATTTTAAGCTAATTTGCTTAATTTTATAAACGTAAAATGTAAAACTGATTATTGGTTAATATTTTTTACAGAAGGCAAATTTGCGGTCAAAATGCAATTGAAGTTGACGTTGTTCCAGTTTGGAAATTACTTTTTAAAGAGGTTAGGCTTTATCCGTATTTAATATTTTCAGTTCACATTATTGTTTGTATTGTTATAGCATCATTATAAATATCAAATGATATTTAAATCTTACAGCTGCAACTGCTAAACTGTGTAAAATGACATGAATGCTTTACAGTTCCATATATCCCACCTAAAGTGAAGGTATCCATTAGTACCACCGACTCAGAGCCATTACATAGATCAGGGCTCCACTGGCTATATGGTATTGGGACTAATGTAGAAAGATACTTGCTTCCATCATTAATAAGTTCATAAAAGGGTGCACACCTACAGATGGCTTACTTCTAGTATTTTCAGAACTCCCAAATTCCTTAAAATGTTTACCTTAAAACTATGGCAGCATGACAGCGTTTTGAGTCACACTGCACTTGTCAAGAAAAATAACATCACAGAAAAACCCTATTTAATGTACAGTTTCAATTAGTGCCATCTAGTGGCATCTCATTCAAATACAACATTAATAATGCAAATAGCACAATTATCTATTTGATCAGTGCCAATATAGATAATCAAACTTTGAAACTATTCAGTAGTATGTTCACTATTTTTAAAACTATGGCACATTTCACAAGATGATATTGTCACTATAAAAGCCAGACTTTTTTTTAAAAAACAGAATTATATATATATATAACAAATAATTGTGTTACAGCAACAAAAAGAACCTGCATTTTGATCTTCATTTTAGGAAGATTCAAGCCCAGATATAATAATAGTCTTAAAATAAAAAGCTTCTTAATTTATGTGCTACTTATTCTCATCCAATATTCTCTTTCTTTTTCACAGGTTTTAAATCCATTTTACCTTTTTCAAATTGCCAGCCTTAGCTTATGGCTGTCTGAAGGATACATTGAATATTCTATTGTTATAATAATTATAACCCTGATTTCAGTCATGCTTACTGTATATGATCTTAGACAGGTATGTCTCATTTTATAGAAAAATTAACAATATTTGTATTTTTACTGCCTAATAAAATATCATTAGTTTTGTTTTTCTCCTCATTATTCTTTAAGATACTCAGTACTGATCAAAAATCACGATCTTTTTCTATTTGTTTAAATGCTTGATTTTGTTTTTTCACGGTTATCCATATTTTATCCTCAGCAATCGGTAAAGCTTAACAGACTGGTTGAATCCAATAACAGTGCCAGTGTCACAGTGCTAATGAAGAATGGAGGTAAGTATTTTTCTAGTCTTTTGCTAGTTCGCAAGCCAAGCAACATAAACTTAGTTCTCTAAGGGGCTGATTTACTAATGGTTGACTTTCGAAGTTCAAATTCCACCATTACATTTTTTGGGGGGGCCATTTTCGATCGAATATGGCCGTTTTCTTCAAAAACAGCCGTATTCGGTTGAATGAAAAATCCTTCAAATTGTTCTATTTGATTGAACGATTCAAAGGATTTCACCAAAATCCTTTGATTTCTCAAGACTTTGAAAAATTTTCAGGACAAGTTCTGTGAGGTCCCCCATAGGCTAAAATGGCAATTCGGCAGCTTTAAGCTGCTGAATAGTCGAAGTCAAAGGATTTTTATAGGGCCAGTACTTCGAAATTCAAATTTCAATTCAAGACAAATTTTGGGCTATTCGATAGTCGAAGTAGCCCAAAATTACTTCGAAATTAAAATTTTAAAAATTTTAATTTTATTTGAATTTACACTTCGACCCTTAGTAAATCAGCCCCTATATGTTGCACAAAAGTACATTTTGAGTAGTGTGTCCTTGTCAAGGGACTAACAAGGAAAGAGTTACAACTTAATAGTAAGTACAAGGGAGGATAACAATAGCTATCTTAGTGTGGAGCTGGCTCAGAGATGCTGCTCAATCCTATCAATCAATTAACAAACATTTTTAAAGTTATTTAAAGTTACCCACAATTCAACATCCAGTTTCTACTATAGTTATCACATTTTTTATATAGTCTTAAAGTCAGATAGGACACATTGGTGTTGAAAAATATGATTTTTAATTATAGATTATTTGGATAATTTGAATTCATATTTTAGGAGTACTATTTGTTTAAATAGATTATAGTGCTATATATTCATATTATAATTAAACACAAAAGACCAAATGAGAAATGCTTAATAATGAATGTGCAGGCAGAAGAGAAGATGTGGTAGCACAACCAAACATTATACTGAGTTATACCGTACAACAATTCACTACATAACTACAAGAGAAACAAACAGTAAATGATCACGAGAATAGAGGCTTTGTGATTCTTTACTGTATTTATTAGTGCCTGGGTAGGAGCACAGGAGGTAAGCGATAAGAGGACAATTTATTGTGTACACTGCTACTACTGAAAACACATTATTGGACAAGAGAAACAAACCAGGTTGGTCCAAATCCTAAAACTCACAGGGCAATGGTGTTCATACTCATGGGAAGAGAACTATATTTATGTATCATCAAATAATATATCAGTGCAGCTAAGGATACAGTCTCTCTCTCTCTCTCTCTCTCTCTATGCTCCTTACAGCTATGAAATTATATGTTAAAAAACAAATGAAGGGATTTTGTTTTCATATTTTGTTAGACAGTTTTGATGTGGAATCCCGGCAGTTAGTCCCTGGAGATATAATTGTCCTCACAGGAAAGAGATTTTTCCTCCCTTGCGACTGCATCCTGCTGAAAGGCAGCTGTATTGTAAATGAAGGAATGCTTACAGGTTAGTAGCTCACATTTCTGCATTCAAGTTGTAGACTTGAACTGCTTCTGAAACGACATCACTTGTGGTGTTCTCTGACCAGGTAGCTGTTCAATGACTGCTACTATCTCTATCCAAAAGCAATTTCTAGCTGCTGTTAATATGAGTCACAGTGGAGGAAAAGAAAATATAATATAGACTGAAAGGGTTAAACAATGGTGCACTATGTATATAAATAATAATGTAGAAACAGGTGTTATATTTTTTTATTTACAGTTTTTGAAATAACTCTTTACATATATTATCAACAGTAAAACGATTCAAATGTAAATATTTGTGAAACTGATTTTGAACATATTCCATATAGTTTAGCAGATTTGTAAAACATAATGATGTTCCCCCTTATTATGTATGAACACAATCAACATCAATTCTAGCACAGAACTACGTTTTTATAAGTACAGAAAATGCATCTGTCTAGCAAACAATACTGTTTCTCTAATTACCCTAAAGGAGAAAGCATTCCCGTCACAAAAACTCCCCTAGACTGTGCTGAGAGCTCCAAACCATGGAAAATCCACAGCGGGGAAGATTACAAAAGACATGTGCTGTTCTGTGGGACTGAAGTCATTCAGGCAACATCATCTGGATCTGCCCCTGTCACTGCTTTGGTGATGCAAACAGGTTGGTTTAATACAATAAGCACAGTACATTAAAGTGGACCCGTCACCCAGACACAAAAATCTGTATAATAAAAG
>CM044439.1:115159513-115182011 GCA_024363595.1 Xenopus borealis
AGGTTGGACACCCCTGCTGTATAGTCTGCTCATCAATCTGCAATATTATGCTTAGCATTGTGTACTGGCAGTTGCATTGTTCTGCATTTATGCATCAGTTTATTGTATGTTCCTATGTAAAATAAATGTGAATGTATATCAGCTCTGATTTGTTAATTAGCTATCTTGCAGAATGTTAATTCAAATTTTTTTATAGCTGCCTGTAAAATTCTGGTTTCTTTTCCTGGAAGGGAGGAGGTGGAATGCAGCCTTACATTTCTTGGCCTTCTCATATTAGAAAACCGGTTGAAAACTGAAACTATCCCAGCATTAAATGAGCTGAACAATGCGTTAATCAAGACAGTGATGATCACAGGTACATTTTATATTACCTATTTGCCAAACTAAACTAACTCTGCATTTATTATGAGGGTGTGGCATGTAAAGCTACCATACAGCTCTGCCTTCATGATTGATTTGTGATCAAATTACGCACTTAGTTGTGTAACCATCACCTGTGTTAAAACTGGTTGGTATCCCACGTACCAGCATAATTCCCAATTTGAAATAGCTTCATAAATGATATAGGCAATACTCATGGTGATATAAGCTGCTTATTGGGGCCAAACTAAAAACCGGACTGTCCAGTGTCTGACCATCTGTCCATCAAGAATGCTTAAAAATGTACTAAATTCCACAAAAGCCCATGATGCGATCCAATACCAATGCATGGGCCACTATCATACAATGATCATATTTTCTGTTTGTTTCCATTTGTTTCCATTCTAGGAGACAATCTTCAGACAGCAATAACTGTTGCAAGAAATTGTGGCATTGTACAAAGTAATGGTAGAGTGATACTAGCTGAAGCCTCAGAGCCAAATGAAAGTATACCGGCCACCATTACATGGAAAGAAGTGGATACAATTATCCACAATATGCATGATAACCAAGTAAGTATTACTGCTCAATAAATACCATCCTTGATATGTTTGACACAAACACAGGTCCATGAGAAAGGTCACAATGTAGTAACAGAAATGTTGGACTTTGCACTTGATTACAAAAATTTGCCTAATACCCATAAGCACAGAACTTTGTTGATTTTTTTATATATTTCCTGTGTCCCTGTGTTGTGTTTAATATATACGTATATTGTGGTCAGGTCACTATCAGGATACCTGGGAAAGTCCAAGACAGAGCCTAAATATCTCCCAGGTTCTTAACGGAGTTGTTCTGCTAGTCCAGCCCGGGTGTTTTAGGTCTACCTGAGGCATCTCAGATGGATAATTGAAAAGGTAGCTCAAGCCAGAAGAGAGAGCTCCAGTCTGGGGGGAAAGACACATGGGAGAGTCATGCTGCACATGCAATAAAAAGAAAAGACACTATAGGTTGAGTAGAATAAGACTTCAACATTTATTAAAACTCAATAATGTTCATTAGTGCCAAATAAATGAAAATGAGTCTCAACCTCATTCAACTCCTAGCCATGAATCCTTTGGTTAAACTTCAAATTTTCCTCCATGCTGTGACAATTTTTATTTTTTAATTGGTGAAAGGATATATTAACATATTTTGGGAGCTTGGGTGGGGGGTTCAAGTGAGCAAACTTTCTAGCCGCAAGGTATGTGCTCTGGCACCCCTTTATACATCCCTGCAATTCCCACTCTTAAGAATACATGGTTCCAGGGTCTAATCCTGTCCTGAGATAAACTTGTCCTTTTGAGATCATAACCCTAGCAACTATAGTTTTCTGTGGTAACAAAAAAGTAATAGCTCTTATACAACAATAAGCAATGTCAGCAACACTTCATGCAGTCCCAGGGGAAAATGAATTCCCATGTACCTCACAGGAAAGCTGCTTTGTCAGTTCACTAAGAAGTTTGGATTCACAAACAGGTTGGGAGTTTGTGTTTCTCCGTAGTAGTAGGCCTACTCCTGGTTAGTTAGGACAACTGACCTGTGTAAGTTTAGAATAATAATAATAAAGCCAGCGGTGCACGTTAAAAAATTGCATAGACAGGTCAGGAAGGATCAGCACTCAGGAAGGATCAGCACTCACTGTATTCTCTGGTGAAAATGTGATTCTTTTATTGCAAATACATCTTATTCTGACGTTTCGGTTCCACCTTGAAAAAGGTTCCCAGGTGAACCGAAACGTCAGAATAAGATGTATTTGCAATAAAAGAATCACCTTTTCACCAGAGAATACAGTGAGTGCTGATCCTTCCTGATCATATACAAAAAACAGAGGCCTTATGCACTCACTAATGAGGGTTATTGCCCTGGTGCTAACAGAATAAGTATATATAAATGTAGAAAAAAGCTGTTGCACAACAGGGTCTTTTGCAAAAAATTGTTAATTCTTTATTTAACAGATCGACGTTTCGACGTATCAAGATACTAAAAATCACAAAAACTAAACTTTAAATAGGCAGACTCACCAAGCCACACCCAGTCACCAACCCCCACCAAGTGAACAAAGTTCATAAAGATCAGGCATAGCCTTCCCAGCATGCTCCTTTAACCCCCGTGGATACCTAAGAGTGAAAAAACATATTACCATAAAAGGAGATCAGTTACATCAGAATAAAAACAATAAATATGTATCAAACATTAAAAATACTCCATCAACGGCTATTTAAGAATGATGCAAAAGAACAATATTCATTAAGGCCTTTTGGGGATTCAGTATTCAGAGTCTGTATCCAAAAAGTTTCTCTTTGTAGTAATAATTTAGACCAGTCCACCTCTTCTGGGTTTATTAACCATATCAATACCCATGAAGCGAAAGGTAGGAGGACCATGGCCCTTTTCAAGATAATGTTTATATAAAGCAATATCACTTCTGCCAGTATCGAATGCTGCCCGTAGTGATGAACGGTGGTTTCCCATCCGTTCACTCAAAGTGTTCTGTGTCTTCCCCACGTACATGTAACCACAAGTGCATTTAATCATATAGATAACATGAGTACTTGTACAGGTAATGCGATGTTAAATAGGAATGGTTTTGCCTGTATGCGGGTGTTGGAAACCTGAGCCATTTTTTAAGGGGGCAATAAGGAGGGGCTGCCTTTCATAACAATGTTGTGGATCAGAGGGCATCAAGATGTCTTTTAAATTTCGTCCTCTGCTGTATCCCCATAATGGTTTATGGATAAGTGTTTTGGGTAAAGTTTTATCACTACCCAAGATCTGCCAATTTCAATCAACTATATCTTGTATAGATTTTGATGCTGTGTAGTGTATTGTGATGTAATCACAAATCTTTCCATATTTGTGTTTTTTTCATGGGTTTAACCACATTAGCTTTTGCACGTAATAGGGCCTGGTCCAACAGTTCACGTTTGTACCCTTTTTTCCTTATAATTTAGGAAAAAATTGAATGTAAAAAAAAATACTTTTTTTTGGTGGAAACCCACTGGAAAAAACTTGAACATCATGAAGGCTATTAACATCTTCATATGGTTCAAGGGATGGTGTATATACAGATTTGAGCTATTTTAGGACAAGTCTTGTGCTATAAAAATTTTAAGGAAATGAGCTGAATGCTAGCAGGATACTGACACTATTCCAGTTAAATAATCAGATATTTAATGAGTTTGTATGCTGTTGCAGCTGATATCCTGTTTTATTTGCCACCCTACTATATATATAATGCTTCAATCAATATTTTAATTTCTTTGTTGTCTTGAAGTTACACTTGCAGTAAGAGACTTGAAAATACAATATTTAAATCACGTTTTTTGTATTATTAGGACAAGGAAATTGACCCAGAAAAACACAGTGAAGCTCAGAGACGCTGCTCATATTATTTTGCCATGTCTGGGAAAACATATGGAATTATAGTTCAGTATTTCTACAGTTTACTTCCAAAGGTATGCAGGGAGTTTTTAAATAGGCAATGCTCGAATCAATGGAATAGTGGGTTATAAATAATAAATATTTAGGAACTGATTTACTAAGGGTCAAATTTCAAGGGTTAATTAACCCTCAAATTCGGCCCTCGAATTTTTAACAAATTAAAACCCCTCGAATTCGATTTTAAAGGGCAAGGAAAGTGTAAAATAGAATGAGGCTAGACATGCTGTATTTTGTATACTAAACATAAACATGAACTTACTGCACCACAAGCCTAATCAAACAAATGATTTATGCTTTCAAAGTTTGCCACAGGGGGCTGTCATCTTGTAACTTTGTTATACATCCTTGCCTGACACTGGCCCTGCACATGCTCAGTATTCCCTCAGTATTAGGGATCACCATAAATGATCAAAAAACAAAGCTGTTTCAATTCTGCATGGCTGGTAAGTAAGGCAGGGGCTCCCCCTGCTGTTCATAAGTATGATTGTTTCCCTGCCAGAAGTTAGGGTCCATCTGACAATTCCTATCCACAGCTCTAAATGAAGGGAGAATTTCACTGCATACAGTCAGGTTTCTTATAAAAACTGTACATTTTTTAAATTAAAGTTAGATAGATTTCTTTTTCATTAAAGAAAGCAAAAATGTGATTTTATTTCTTTGCCTTTCCTTGCCCTTTAAGCATTCAATGAAATTTTTTTTATTCGATAAATAAAACTTGTAAAAATCCTATGGGAGCTTCCCATAGGGATATTGAATTACTTAGACAATACTTAGACTTAGACTTAGACAATTGAATTAAAATTTTCGAATTTGGCCAATTCAAATCGAATTTTGGGCTATTTGATAGTCGAATAAGCCCAAAATAAATTCAAATTTAGAATTTTTTAAATTCGCATTTGATTTGAATTTTCACTTAAAATCAATTTGAACCTTAGTAAATCTGCCCCTTAATATGTAGTTGTAGCAACTGTTCAAAAAGGCATTGCTCTGGTGCTAACAAAACTTAAAGAAGCATCCATAATGAAATCAAGTGAACAATTCAGTCCACCCTGGGACCTTTATGACAATGAAGTGGAAGCAGGGGGGTAAATGTGAGTATAATACAAACTCACCACATATAGAAGAAGGCGGAGGACTTGAACTTTACTAATATTTGGAAGATTACCTTTATTCGAGTGCCTGCCACCAGATTTGTTCACACTTTCTCAAGAAAAACAGTGCAATTGAGCCCTATCTACCTCTTAAATTATTTACTTATTTAAGGAGGGATATGTTATATAGATATATATTATAAATACATTGATTCCACTATTTTGGGATTTGTCCAAATCCAGAATCCTTCATGAAATGTTGGTCCAAATCCTGAATGAATCCAGTTAAAGAGAGATAAAATGGCAACTTCCTTTGTGACAAAAAAATCACTTTATTTAAAGGACTCACATTCAGTTTGGTCAGGAATTTGGATTTGGCTGAATCCTAATACTGCTGAAAAAGGCCAAATCCCAAACCAAATCCTTGATTTGGTGCATCCCTAATATAAGCAATAGAACCAGTCCTTCCATTACATTTATTTAAGCACATCTTGTACATGGACATAGTAGTTTTTCACCGCATGAGAGTGCATCTATTTTTGACATTGTTTTCTGACTAAAGAAGCAAGGTTTTACTTAGCATGCTTTTCTATTTTTTCTTTCCATATGTAGATGCTGCTAAATGGAGCTATATTTGCAAGGATGTCCCCGGGGCAGAAAGCAAACCTTATAGAAGAATTTCAGAAATTAGAGTAAGTGCCATTCTTTCTTACATTTTATAGAATAAAGGACAATGTTAACCATGAAGCAGTTTTGTTGATATGAAAATAGTTACCCCTCATTGGTTGTGTAGAGATCACAGCTATACATCAAGGCATTTTTATGATTCATTTGTATTCTATTCTTGCACAGACAGGAGTTCTGAGTTTCAGAAAATCAGAGTTTAAAGCTCATATTGGTAGAAATGATTTCAAGTAGGTGAAATGCTTCTCACCACCAAAACGGCGTATAAAAAATATATTATTGGAAACCATTACACATATAAACTAGAATCTTTCTGCCCAGGTTATTTGGGAACCCCAGATACTGTTGCTTTCTTGATTTAGTATTTTCTTTATATCTTTGTTTTGTCACATGGAGTTTGTAACGTGGTCTGGTAGGAAATGTAAATGTACAGGCTTCCTGTAGGAGCAAGAATAGGAATTGACAACTCTTTCTGCCATTTGCTGCTCTTTGTGGCATATTACAATCGGATTCTCTTGAAGAGCTTGGGATGTGTTGCCACTGTATGGACTGGGAATAGCTACATTTTACATTCCAGTAGACAAGGCCAGCAGTAATTCAATAAAAACAAGGTATTGAGTATGTTTCTTCTACAACAGATAGTCACAGTAGCCAACAATATGGCTCAGCGATGTATACTTTAGGGCACTAAAAATGTTTTTTTAAGAACCAAACATAAAACTCTTGTTTTTACAGTTATTACGTTGCCATGTGTGGAGATGGTGCAAATGATTGTGGAGTAAGTGAACTATTTTTTATATTTTTATGACTACTCTGAAGCAAGCTGTTGCTGGTATTGAAACTCAGACCTTTTTTTACAATCCTATCTATTTATGTTATAGGCTTTGAAAATGGCCCATGCTGGAATATCCCTTTCTGAACAAGAGGCCAGTGTGGCTTCACCTTTTACTTCACAGACAACAAATATTCTCTGTGTGCCCCAGCTTATCAAGTAAGGATTCCTTGGTTATGCCCAGGCTGCCGTTTGTGGTTCTTTTATTTGTTCTTATGTAACTAAGTCTTTGGTAAGCGGAAAGACTTTGTAGTGCATTACAAATTTTATACCTGAGGCAAAAAGTTGGAGGGAGCACATGCCACTGCAGCCAAAAACTGTTTACATTTTATAGTTCCTGTGGTGTTTGCCCCTTTTTATTTAAGGTCTTACTGTGGTAGCCGTTTGTGATGGTGGTCAAAAAGGTAAAAGTGAGTTGGGTGAAAGCTATTTAATCATGCAGTCAAAATGTACAGGATAGTCCACCCAATGCATAAAAATAGAGCCAAACTTGGGTTTTTGGTTTAAATATTGTATGTATTTGTGTTTCTAAACAGGGAAGGCAGAGCTGCTCTTGTGTCTTCATTTGCTGTTTTCAAATATGTAACCCTGTACTCTATGATACAATTCATATGTATGCTGCTTCTTTATTGGGTAAGTAATTTCATATTTTACCCAACAGTGGAGTAGTCATCACTGCCCCCCATACAAAATCTTAGTTATAAAGTGCTACTGTTTATTGGCTAATATAGTAGATTATAAAGTGCAAGGTTTTGGGGCTGTCTAGGTCCCTGCCCTGTGCGTGGCATCATACAGCAACTCAAAGATCATTACATTTATACAATCTGGCACATGGTAAAAAGACAATCCTGTTTTGCTTCCCTTGGTGGAACATTAGGGTGGCTGGTAGAGAAGCTATGAAGGCAAGATGTCTTCTATCATTTTATCTTTAAGGGTGTTATTTATTAAGGCATGTTTTTTTGCTGCGTCTGTTTAGACACAGAGAATCTGAGAAGTGTGCTAAAAAAAATAAAAATTTTTTTAGATTTATTATTTAATCTGTTCCAAGTCCACATCTGAAAATACTCCATCTAAAACCTGCAGAATTCATGTAAAAGTAAATGGCAGATGTCCCCTTAATCATTTAAGATGTTTAAGATTTAAGATTAACCATAACAAGAATTTTCAGGGTTTGACCCTGGTTTTTCCCACAATGTGAATAATAGTTTATAATCCTGTGCAAATCCGTGCTTTTATTAGTATATTTAAAATGTTGATATATTGTTTATTGCTTACTTGTTCCGTTTCCATTTCTTAATATTAAAAAGAAAACTTCTAATTGTCATTAATTTCTGTAGGAACTGAAAATGGTGGGGCTTTACCAATACCTTGTTCAAGATGTGGGAATCACCATACTGGTCTCCTTAACATGTAAGTGCATTCATCTGCCCATCATCCAGCATTTAAATCAGAAGCAGTAACGATTGTGAAACTATTCTGCCTAGACATTCTCTGATCTGCTTCACTTTGGCCACTGGCCTAAATACTGTACAACATACTGCGCAGGGGAACCTGGATGATAATATACCCTGGCCCTCACAAGCAGGACAGGAGTACAGGTATGCATTAGAGGGGGAGCTGCTGATGAAGTGCGAATGGATTGTAGTAGGACTTTTTAGTTACACCACTGGTCTTGGCCATGGTCATCCAGGGTCGGACTGGTGGGCCTCCAGCTCTTGCGGGCCCTGCCCCACACCCACATGTGCCTCTTAATGCCGCAACGCCATTTTTCAGTGAAAAAAAAAAAAACCTTTCTGTGCACTCGCTCAACCTATCGCGCGCATGCACCTAAATGCTGTGTTGCACACATCTGCCGAAATGTGGCGCTCACACACCTTCACAGCCATGGGGCACTGGGGCAGTAGCCCCATTGGGCCCCAGTCCGATCCTGGTCATTCTCCACTGATCCCATTACATATGACAGATACATACAGTGGGGCTACTAAAACATATGCCATGAAATACCTCTTGGAACAAGGGGGCTCATTTATCAACTATGGGCAAATTTGCCTGTGGGCAGTTACCTATAGCAACCAATCAGTGATTAACTTTTTAAAGCCAGCTGCTGGTAGAACAATGAATGCAGCAATTTGATTGGTCTACATGGGCAAATTTGCCCAGTGTTGATAAATGACCCCCACAGTGTTGTCTTCTAGTCCTATGAAGGGTGGCACTGACACAGCAGGGATTATACTATGAGCAGAATGGAGATCTTGCAATAAATGGTATATACTGTACAATAGAATATAAAATATACAAATCCCAATAGAACTAAAACTGGTGCAAATCCATCTGTTCCACACAACCAATAATGTAAAAAGACAAATTCATTTGTACAGGCTTTTGAAGATTCTTTCCAAATTTTTTTGAGATTGTCTTTTTAAATTATTGGTTGTGTGGAATGGATGGATTTGCACCAGTTTTATTTCTAATGGGATTTGTATATTTTATATTCTATAGTATATACTATTTATTGCAAGATCTTCACTCTGCTGACAATACAATGACAGTATAATCCCTGCTGTGTCAGTTCACACTGGGAAAAAAGTTAAATTAAAATTTTCTTCAAAATGCTATGCTCCAGCATTGAAATCATTTGTACTGGCTTTTGGTGATTTTTTTTTCAATGTTGGAGCATAGCATTTGAAGAAAAATGTAATATAACTTTTTTCACAGTGTGAACTGGATCCAGAATATTACAGTAAATGTGGGTGCAGGGTCAAATAATATATAAAAATCTTCTCACGGACCAGCACTCCAGAATGTGGTTAATCAAATTGCTTTTATTGTGTACCTTTTATACACCAATGATTCGGCCCACAGTAGGGCCTTTTTCAAGGATATATATATATATATATATATATATATATATATTTTTTTTTTTTTAATGGGTTAGTAAATAAAATACAGCATCTTTTCTTATTTCAGTGAGTTTAACCCATCCCTACCAGAAACTGGCTCCCTATAGACCTCCAGCACAGCTTATATCTCCTCCACTGTTGCTCTCAATTATCTTCAATGTTCTTCTCAGCATGGCCAGTCAAGTTTGTGGCTTTTTATTGGTACAGAGGCAACCATGGTACAGCACATCAAACTACAGGTATGTAGTATTTATTACCCCTTCCAAATGCCAGATATTTTGGAATAGTGGGACCACATTAGCAATTCACCAATCCCTCAACACCATTCCAAACATCAAGCAATCCTGAAAACTTTTTGTTTACATGTTGTAGTCTATTTTGAATTGCCTCCTGAGTCATCAATACTTCAATCGTTATTACAGTGCTGTGAAATATGTTGGTTCTATATTAATACATGTTCATAATAATAATGATACAGGTATGGAACCCATTATCCATAAACTCATTGTCCAAAAGCTCCCAATTATGGATCCAAATTTGTAAAAGTGATTACCTTATTTTCTGTAAAAATAAAACAGTACTTTATGCTCTTGTACTTTATCCAAGATAAGATACAATTTTTAAGATACAATAAGATACAATTTTTAAGAAAAAAAAAAAGCTTCTCTGCCTTTTCCATCCTCCCAGCAATCAGTTGACATCCCTCTGATAATCAGGGTCTCATCCCTTCTTGCTTCATTTTATTATTATTTACATATTAAATGGATAAATGTATGACTTTGACAATTTTAAGAAGTTATATAGCTAGCTCTACAGGCAAGTTTAAAAACCAAAAGCCTATGTTGCACATTAGATTAAAGAAGAGTAAACAGTAATATGTCTACACTGTGCTTAGTACAGGAGAATAAACATATAAAAAAGGGGGTGATCAATGCACATTCCCTGGTCTCAGATTTTACTGGAGATTAATTCCTTGCAGAGAAATCCTTTCCTGTTGTGGCTTTTTATATGGGAGATCTTCAAGACTATAGCACATTGTAAAGGCATACTCTTTCCACCATTAAGGTGGAGGTTAGGGGTGGTCACCAAATATGCACTTTGAAAGAATTACTAGTTAAACATGGGGCCAGGAATCCCCATTTGTTAAGGAGAGTACCACTTCTGCCTTCTTTTAATTTAATACTTACAGGAGAGCTATAAGATTTTTTTTTTTTTTTTTTAAGTTTTAGAGCCTAATGAAAACAAAGCAAGATCAAAATATGTTTATTTAATGCTTACTATTTCCATGAAATAGAAGTAAAAATAAAAACATGAATGTATAGTTGTCTTTCAAGGTGCCAGACTTTATAGGAACAGTTGCCACAGAAAACATGAGAAACACTTGTGTAGGATTCATGCATGGAACTGCACATTTGTTGAAATAAAAAGACAAGCTCTTAACTGAAAATAATCTATTTTCAGTTGTTATGATATTGATTGATAATATATTATAAGGATTAATGTGCTGTACATATTTTAGAGCCTGTGCACTAACAACTACAAACATTACCACTGGTGGATTCAACAACTCAGACACAAACAGTATCGAAATTGAAGAGAATACTGAATTTGAAAACTATGAATCTACAACCCTATGGCCAATAACAACAATCAACCTCATTATTGTAGCATTTGTGTTCTCCAAAGGAAAGCCTTTTCGAAAACCAATCTATACAAACTGTAAGTATGCTGCTCTAGATATTGCGAGGGCCCCTGTAGCTAATAACATGGTTTACAGATAGCAACAAAGAAAGCACCAATCTGCCCTGAAACAACCCATGTTTTTCCACTTGCTAATTTGTAGTATCTGACACTCCAGAGCATGTTTAGGTTATTACAATCAATCAATTTATTTCCAGCTCTTTTTCAATTTTGGTACTTAGTATATATACAGAAAATATTGTATTTATGAATGCCATAATTGTTTATTCACATGACTTCAGAAAATTGGTTTCTTACCACAATTCAATTTGTAGACATAAGCCACAAAAAGGATAATAGTAACTTGAAACTTTCCTATCTGAGTGTACACTAACTTTGACCTTTGCCCCTACAGATTTATTTTTTATTTTGTTGCCAATACAGCTCGCTGCCTGCCTTTTCATCCTTTTTGCCGATTTAAAAGGTCTTTACAGAGCATTTCAAGTAAGTAATCATTATACACTACACTAGGCCTCACCTTTCAAACAAGCTGGTCTACCTCTGATCTTATACTAGCAGAAGTAACTTATTTACGCAAGGGACCTATTATCCAGAATACTCTGGACCTGGGGTAAGGGGTCTTTCTGAAATTTGGATCCCCATAGTCTACTAAAAAATCATTAAAACATTAAATAAACCCAATAGGATTGTGTTGGGTCCAATAAGGAATAATTATATCCTAGCTGGGATGACATACAAGGTACTGTTTTATTATTAAAGAGAAAAGGGAAATATGTTTAATTTTTTTTTTAATTATTTGATTAAAATAGATTCTATGGGGCAAATTCACTAAAGTGCGAAGCGTCTAACGCTAGAGCTAATTCGCCAGCGTGACGTCAATTCGCATCTTCGTGAATTTACTAAGTTAGACTCTGGCGAAAATTCGCTAGCGAAGTAGGTAGACTAGCGCAACTTCACACCCTTACACTAGTCAAAGTTTAGTGAATTTGCGGCGGGCTGGTGAAAATTTGCCTGGCGAAGTGCGTCAAACACCAGCAAAGCTGTCGCTAGCGCATTTTCGGGCTTTAGTGAATTTGCCCTTATATGAGATGGCCTTCCTGTAATTTGGAGCTTTCTGATTAATGGGTTTCCAGATAATTCATGTATTTAAAATGTCGTAAGGCATGACGACTGCGTGCTATGTGAAAGCAACAGACTTCAGCAGGATTAAATAAAATATTATTTTGCAAAATATCGGTTGTCAGGTACAGTCATTTTGTACAGAAACAGATACTGGAGCTATTTTCCCCTCACACTCCATAATATTAATGAAAATTTTACAGTATTTAGCCCTACTAGGAAGAGCTAATGGAAGACAAAATATCTCCTGAATATTTAGAAAGGAAATCCCAATACATTAGGTCTGCCTTTCTTTGTTATAAGGGAAACCTTAGGTTATTAAGCAGGTTAACCTACCAGCAGCCAAATCCTTATTGGGGAATATTACTTTATGGTACCAGGGTGCCGTATATCCCGGTTTTATCCAGGTGGCACACTGTACGATTCGCAAGAATGTGAATTACCGGCAGGATGGTATGCGTAGTGCTTCGTTTTCCAAGGTCGCCCAAAGCTGTCTGATGAGGAAACTTGGGGCAACTTATTAAAATGGAAGGACTATGTATGCCATCCAGCTGGCGATTCACATTCGTGCAGGCAAGAAGGCATTTTGGGGAGATTATTCGCCTGAAGAAGAGGAGATTTGTCTTGGTCATATTGACTTCTTGCTATGTGAAAGCAACAGACTTCAGCAGGATTAAATAGTATATTATTTTGCAAAATATCGGTAGTCAGTAACAATCATTATGTACAGAAACAAATACTGGAGCTATTTTCCCCTTACATGCCCTAATTTCAATGACAGTATTACAGTATTTAAGCTCTACTAGGAAGAGTTAATGGAAGACAAAATATCTCCTGAATATTTAGAAAGAAAATCCCCATACTTAGAACCGTTTATAGTTTACCTTTTTTGTTATAAATAGTGATGGGCGAATCTCCCGAGATTCGCTTCGCCGAATTTTTCGCGAATTCCTAGAGAAATTCGCGAAACCGCGAAAAATTCGCGAAACGAGTCGCAGGACGATTTTGTCGCGCGTCGCGTCAATTTTGTCGCGCATCTGTCGCGCGTCGCGTCAACTTTGACGCGTTGCGTCGTTTTCGGCGCGCGTCGCGTCGTTTTTGGCGTGCGTCGCGTCGTTTTCAGCGAGTAACTGTAACCTTAGGTTATTAAGCAGGTTACTCTACCAGCAGCCAGATCCTTATTGAGAAATATTACTTTATGGTACCAGGGTCCCTCATATCTCGGTTTTAGTCTGGTGGCACACGGTACAATTCACAAGAATGTGAATCACTGGCAGGATGGCATACTTATCGCTTAGTTTTCCAAAGTTGCCTCAGGAGGAAACTTAGGGCGGCTTCGGAAAATCGAAGCGATATACAGTATGTTAGATGAAACATACAGTAAATAAAATGTATATGTTGGGGTTACTATATGTTATGTGTAGTGGATGTCGATTATAGTGTTGGAATTAAGAAAACATGCTATGCATTGTGGGTAAAAAATATGATTTCTTCACAAATGCACACTGGGCACATTGCATGTATTTATTTATAACTCTTTATTTCTGATTATATTATTTTTAGCTTATCTGCACTCCCACTATATGGAGGATTTCCATTCTTATTATTTTACTTATATGCTTCCTGGTGTCTCTTGCTGTAGAGGTAAGTGAATGGTTTTCAGTGCTGTTTTGCTAATATGAATGAATATGGATAGTGATAGAGGACAAAGTGATAGAGGACAAACTTTATGTTGTCATATTATAAATGTATAAATCATTTGAAGAAATCGACGCACATAATCCTTGTTTTAGCACTATGTCACACTTGGCACTTTGTTTGTCAACATAAGTGTACACTCTGTATTAAAAAAAATGAACTTCTTTTTGCAGGAGCTCTTCATTGAAAATAGACGTGTCTGGCTACACTTAAAAAAGATTTTTAAATACCATTCTCACAGCAAGTACAGGGTGTTGTACAGGATGATACAAAATGACTGCAGTTGGCCACCGGTGGATGCAAAGCAATTTGCGGACTCAAGCAATACAGAAAGCAGTTATGCAGTCTATGCCAATGCATGCTTTATAAAGGATGAGAATTAAATTAAATAATACTCAGTTAAGAAAGGAAAAAAACAACTTTTATTTACTGTATTACATAAGCTTTGGTTACTTTGTAAGGACCATAATTAAATGGTTAAGAGAACGGGGGGAATGTGTGGGGAGGAGTGACAACTAGGAAGTGCTGAATGGAAAGTGAAAGCAATTGTCTGCCCCGCCTCTATGCCTAAGGCATAGAGGAGGGGCAGACAATATTTGATTGACAGCTGAGATTTTTAAATGAGCTTAAAACAGCTATGAATGGTTTAATAAAAAATTTTAATTGGATTTCATGTTTAATTTGAAAAGGACTTTTAGTATACCGATTTTTGTGTCTGGGTGACGGGTCCACTTTAAGGCTAATGCCACACAATTAGTTATTAAAATCACCAGAGCAGAAAATCTAATCCACTGCTTTTATCCCCGAATGTTTTTGCAATGTCGGGCACAGGATCAGCACAGACAGGGAGTGAAAACACTAAAGTATGCATATTTGAGCCAAAATTCACCCTGTGTTCATAGACAGGCTAATGGGTGCTAAACTGCAGTAGCCGCGGATTAGTTCATTTGGGCAACTGCTGTTGTAGAATTTAGCAACTACTAAAGTCTCTCAGGAACAGAAAAGTTGCACATTTACAGTATCTCAGTTATATGCAGCAAATGAAGACTTTCAAAGTTATTTATGTAAAATATATAAAAAGCAGATATCTTTCTAATTCTGCTTAAAATATATATGGCACCTCTGCACTTCAGTGAATACATATGTAAGATATGAAAACAACTGGTCATTTAGTAAAGTATTGATTCACTATACAGTAAGGGGCAGATTTACTAAGGGTTGAATTCTAGGGTTAAAAAACCCTCAAATTCGACCATGTGAATACATGAGTATAGTCAGGAAAGTAAAATCCTTTGAATTCGGATATCGAATTTCGAAGGATTTTACAGCAATTCTATTGGTGGAAAGATCAAATAGTAAAGATTGGATCGATCGATTTTAACCATTCGATGGAATTTTTTATTCAATCAAAAAAATGAAACCCAATTTGGTAGCTTTGACAGTCGAATAAAAATTTAAAATACTTTGACTGTCGAATAGTCAAATATTCGAACAGATTTTTATTCGAATCATTCGATTGCATTTTCAAAATTCACTGCGGCTGAAGTGGTCTTCCAAAACATTTGAAAATTCGAATTTGAATCTTTTTAAAAATTCGATCGAACTTCGAATCCTTCATGTGAATTTAGTAAATCTGCCCCTATATGTATATGGAGACTTTTCTTGTGATAATGCCCTTATCCCTATCCCTATATAATTACTACAGTCCCCATTTATCACATGAATCCGTTTTTGGACGCTGGTGCAAATTTGCACTGGTGTAAAAAAAAATTTATGCTGCGCCCATTTTTTTCCACCAGCGAATTTTCGTAGGCGTTTCACAAATTTATTCACTGGCGGTGAATCATGGGAATTCACCTCATGTGTGTATTACACATAAGAGTTTACATATAATACATTTAACACTAGCTTTTTTTAGCTTTTTTTAGCAATAAGATTAAAAAGCAATAGCTACTGCAAAATACAGTATATGCCTGTTTAGCAAATTAATTCAGGGTCAATAATTTCTTAATACAGGTATAGGACCTGTGATCCAGAAAGCTACCAAATACTGAAAGGCGATCTCCCATAGACTCAATTTTATCCCAATAATTCCATTTTTTAAAAATTATTTACTTTTTCTCTGAAATAATAAAACAGCGCCTTGTACTTGGTTCAAATTAAGATTTAATTAATCCTTATTGGAAGCAAAACCTGCCTCTTGGGTTTATTTAGGGACAGATCAAAAGTCAAGGTGAATTTTCTAATTAAAATTTCGAATTCGAATTTCAAGCTTTTTGTGTGTTTCTCGACTAGGGAATAGTCCAAATGCGATTTGAATTTGCAAAAAATTGGAAAATTCAAATTTTGACATTCATCATGTACTGTCTCTTTAAAAATTCTAATAAGACCATTCACCATCTAAAACCTGCTGAATTGCTGTGTTAGCCTATGGGTGACCTCATAGAACCTATATGGAATCAATTGGTAGACTTTGAAAATTCTAAGTTTTTGAGGGGAAAAACTTTGAATCGAATGCGCTAAAAATTCAAATCGATCGAATATAGACCTATTCTTTTTGGGGGGGAAATCGTTTGAATTGAAGGATGCAATTAAACTATTTGAAAATATTTTAATGCCCCAAGCATTCTGGATAACAGGTCCCATACCTGTACAAATAAAAACACAAAAAGAAACAGTATTTAGATCTTAAAGAAAATGACGAGTTGTCATTTAAATACTTTATAGGTGTTTTTATATACCCAGTATTAAATATAAGTTTAAGTTTACTCCACTCACCTAAATACGCCATAACAATAAACAATGAACTATGCAGAAGTAAAATGAATTCGACCAATCTAATTGTGGTCGAATTGAAATCCTTCGAATTAGAATATCGAAGTTGAAGGATTTTACCGCAATTCAACCGAGTAGAAATAAATCGATCGATCGACAAGTTATTTGACTGTCGAATATTGGAATAGATTTTTTCAAAATTCGATGTGGAACTGGTCTTCAAAAACATTAGAAAATTCAAATATTTTTGAAAATTCAATCGAATTTCGAATCCTTCATGTGAATTTGATAAATCTGCCCCATTGTGTAGGATGTCATAAGTAGTGTCTGTAATAGTCTTGTCCGCCAGCAGAAGGCCTGAGAAGAAATCCAACAAGTCAATTTATACATTGACTAACTCCACAACAGTGCCAGCTAAGACTTATTGGGGGTCATTTATAAAGTTTGCACAGTACATATTTATTCGCAAATGGTTGTTATTCCCATGCTTTTTCCTGAATGCTAAAATATTTCACTTCTGAAATGCCAGATTTTTGCGAATTCACATTGTGAATACATTTTCGCAAATGAGATGCGTCTTTGCATGAGTACAGGCACTTTGTGCAGTTGTTGAGGAAAATATTGTAGACAGTTACTTAAATTCGCAATTTGAGAAACTGTTTTGCGAAAATTTGCATTACCACAGTTGTGGCATAATTGAAATGCTCTTATAGAATGTGCAAAAAGATTTATGAATTTGTTTTTCACAATCTTATTCAGCTTTATAAATATAACCATTTAATAGGGCAAAAATACATCGTACATCTTACGATTTTTCGTCCAACATTGGTCTGATGATTGATCGGCCAGGTTAGAAAATCTTTATCGGTCCCTATGCAATCTACCTATGTTTGCAGGGCCAAGCAGCCTGCGATCCATCAATATCGCCTGAAATGGTCTTTTTAGTTGATGGACACTTCAAGCAAAATGATCGTTTTGAGACAATCGCGGTCTCACGATAACAATTGGATCTTTCAAAAATCTTTACGTCTATGGCCAGCTTTACATATGAACATACATGCTTCCTCTTATATCTGATTTCTTCTGACCACCAAATACTGATTTTAATTAACATCAAGCTATTGCAATACACAGGAGGGTATTCTAAGCAACCAGGTAAAGCCGGTATGGTAATACTGTTATTATTATCGTCCTTTATTTAAATATAGCCAATATTAACCCCATTAATACCAGTAATGTTTCCAAAGTAAAAGTCTGTTTCATAATTTTTTATATGAGTGTTTTACTTAAAAATCCATTTAGTACGTTGCAAAAGTCAGAAAAATTGCTGTCAACCCCATTTACTCCTATGTACAGTATCTCCATGTTCCATTTAAAGATCTGGTGGAAACCTCTTCAGCGCTGAGGTGGCAAAATGAAAGAACATCATATACAAAAAAATCAGTTTACAATAAAATGCATGTCTTGTTACTGAGACTTGTTTTGAAACAAGTTTGGGAATAATCTCTGAATAAATCTATTTTGCAAAACTGTAAACGTTTTATCTAGATTTGATTTGGCTTTCATTCAAAGGAATAAAATCAATTATTCTCATCTATTAACAATGAGGTTGCAACTTGCATTCTGTGTGTTCTAAATTAGAAGACAAAGTGGCCGTCAGACAGCAACACCCACTGGAAAAAATATAGTATTTGACAATCACAACAAAAAAGTCTGCTCTAAATTGTCTTTTGTTCTTTATTTTTAAAAGCAGATTATTTACTGTACACCATTCCCATATATTCATAGACTATAGTCCATAGTTTCTCACAGCTGGGTAAAGAACAGGCCAATTTTTGTTTCTGATTTATTTGAAATGAAATAAAAAGTGTTGCCATGAGTTCTAAAGAATAAGTGTTTTTTTCTGTTAAAACAAATTAAATATTAGGGGGGCAGAGTTATCAAGGGTTGACTTTTGAAGTGAAAAAAACTTTCGAAATTTGACCATTTCGTTTTTTTGAGCAAAAACGGGACATTTTCGATCGAATTAAAATTGTTCAAACTATTCGATTTGAACAATTTCCTTTGATTTCTAAACATTTCAAAAAGCCTCCATAAAGGTTATAGGAGTACTAAACTTTACAAACTCAATATTTTACAAATGAACTTACCTTATATTGACAACAGATCTGGCATTTCCTAGATTTCTTTATGAAGTAATTGCTTAGAAACCAATTTGTTTTAGCTTTTGTTACATGTGATTTCCTGTGGTTAAAAGTTTACATACACTGTGTTGATGGTTAGTGATGGGCAAATTTTACCCAGTTTTGCTTCGCCGAAAAACATGTGAATTTCCAGAGAAATTCGTGAATTGGCGAAAAATTAGCGAAACGAGTTGCGGCATGATTTTGACGCGTGCCGCGTCAACTTTGACGTGTCGCGTCATTTTCGTTGCATCGGTTTCATCGCGCGTCGCGTCGTTTTCAGTGCGTCGCATCAAAAACGGATTTATTCGCCCATCACTATTGATGGTCTCATTAGGGTGATGGCATACAGAAAGATTTGTTGCCATTGGATAGTTGTACTTAACACAACAGACACGAAGGCAATTTCCAACAGTAGGCATGGAACGGAAGCAGACTGTAGTGGGGAAGCCGGCACAGGACAAGCCAGCTGGAAGAGTATGTCCAACTTCAACAATATAACCCCCATGGTAAGAGCAGTTAATTTCCGATTAGACTCCAAACGAGACATGATATTCATCATTCTATCCAGGCATTGGAACATTCCCTCAGAGTTTTGTGGCCAGTTCATAATGTCACGCTCAGTGGCCCAAATCCCACACAGAAACAACCAGAAGGGCCACTGGGTTAATATTTAAAGGGTCCTGGGGCCACGGGACTTGGCAGAAGCCCCCCCTCCTGGGGCCACAAGACTCGGCAGAAGCCCCCCTCCTGGGGGCACGGTACTCGGCAGAAGCCCCCCTCCTGGGGGCACGGGACTCGGCAGAAGCCCCCCTCCTGGGGGCACGGGATCCGGAGCTGTGGGCAGCGGAGGCTGCAGGGGAAGCCCCTCTGGAGCTGTGGGCAGCGGAGGCTGCAGGGGAAGCCCCTCTGGAGCTGTGGGGCTTTAAATAAGGGCCCTCTACTGGGAGTTAACTAGGGAATAGGCTGCACCTTCCAGTTAGTGCAGCACAAGGGATAACCATTGGGATCTCAATACAAGGTGAGCCCATGCCTCTAGCCTGCAGAATAGGGGAGAGGTAAGGGAACAGGCTAGAACACAAGAAGGTCCCAGGTTGAAACCCAGCAGAGGGATAATTCCTTACACACGTTTACTTCTGGTAAAAATGACCAAAATAAATATAATGACAGCTAATACAAGATTCAAGCCCAATAATGTATATTTTGCTATAGATTTCTTCATTACAATTGATTTAGACTTCCTCATTGCACTTAGACTTAAATAGCTCAGGGAGAGTAGTACCGATTACTTGCGCTGACATTCAGTAAACTATTTAACTTACCTACCAGAGACTCCTCACATGCCTGGAAATCAATGAATCAGGGCACTATAAAATCATACCAGTAGGGCTTCATGACTCATGTCTAGCCATACTTTTTTATCTTATGTGAAGATCATTGGCGGCACAGCTTCTTGGGAGGCCCTCGGCAGATTATCGAGTTACGGGAAGAAAGATACAATAAGGGGTAAATTCACTTAAATGCGGAAATTTGCTAGTGACGCCTTTGCCACAATTCGCTGCACTACGCCAGGCGAATTTTGCCAGTCCACCACTAATTCACTAAAATGAATTTACGTTGAGGGAAGTGAAAAGTAGCAAAGTTTAGCTACAGTTACTTTGTCAGGCAAAGAGCATTTATGCTAGAGATGCCTAATTTGCATACGGCGCAAAGTTAAAAGTATAATAGAAGTATATGCTACATTACACTACACAAGCGCAGGAAACCTTTAATAAATTATATAAAGTTGTCCTATTGCCCTAAACATGTGCCCACTGTATAGTTGAGTTGCCATATGTTAGGAAATGTAGGGGAGAAGGAGGGTAACCCCTCAAAAAATTACGCTATTTTTCACACTGGCGAATAAGCGCGTTAGTGAATTTGCCCCTAAGGGTGATAAACTAAAGTTAATTTAGATGTCAATCAGGGATGCACCACATCCATCCAGGATTCGGTTTGGGATTCGAACAGGATTCGGCCTCTTTCAGCAGGATTTGGCCAAATCCTTGTGTATGGCCAAACCGAATCTTAATTTGCATATGTAAATTAGGTGTGGGAAGGTGTGGGTAATACTAGAGACAATTTGCCAGCATTACTATCTGCAGGGTCATTGCCTATTCACTAACAGGCGCTGGCATCAATTCGCTAGCAAAAATGATTGGTGCTAGTGTTCATTCACATTCTATCACCAGGCTCTTATCAGATTGGACTTCACCACCTAGACCAGGCAAATTGCTAAAAAGAAGCTAGATCTTCCTCAATCTTCTGTTACTTAGATCATATCCTTTGTGCCGAAAATGCATTAAAGTTCAAAAACACTGGCGACTTTTCCTTTTTTTTTTAACCAGGATTGCCTGCAAAAGTCCTAACTTTTTTGGGCTAACTGGTTTCCTCCAAACATTTCATAACATAGGAAACATTCATTTTACAGTGGGCGTATGTGTAAGGCATTATATCAACGCTCTTGTCTTTATTAAGGTTCCCTGGACATTTGTAATAAACAGTGGCCACTTCAAGCATTTGCGCCAACTTTTATAATAAAGACCTCCATACAACTTCCATACATGTTTATTTCTTAATAAACATGTATCATACACATTTCTTATTTCTGAATATCCATAAATCTACCTGCTATCTCTAACAGTGTCTTTGGAAATGTATGTAACTGGAACCATGCAAGAAATAATACATTTCTAAATTTACATTTATGAAAGAAGGCTAGTTTTACTTGTTCTTATTTTATGTTTCCATATACTGCTAATATTGCTCATGTTTATATCTTGATGGTATACTTTGAATAATCCTTTATAATTAAATGTACTGTAGTCTTACACAGATGCCTATTTGTGCCTGCAGATGATAGACTTTTATTTGGAAAGGTTCTTCACAAAGGCATTCCTAAATTGCATATATAAAAGCATGAAATTAAGGGGCAGATTTATCAGGGGTCGAAGTGAAAATTTACATTAATAAAATTCAAATTTCGAAGTAATTTTTGGGTACTTCGATTGAATTGAAAAATTTGATTTGAATTGAAATTTTTTTAAGGAAATTGTTGGAATCGTTCAAATCAAACAAAAAAACACTTTGAATAAAATTCAATGGTCAAATTTCTAAGTATTTTCACTTCGAAATTTGACCCTTGATAAATCTGCCCTTTTGTATAGTGTAACACTTTTTTTATGTATTGGATGTACAATTCCAAATCTTAATCATTATTTAAAAAAAAACAAAAAACTTGCATAATGAAAAAATATACTGAGACCTACTAGTTTTTATCCTGAGAGATCAATTAAAAGCTAACTAAAAAGTTAATTTATCCAGGTAAGGGTGTATTACATTAGATGACATTTTATATGAACAGGAGTCATTATACATTATGCAACTATTTGAAGAACATGCAAAGGAACATAAGAAGAAATGACTAAAATTAGAGCAGTTACACTGGTTATCTCTAGCAAGGATATCTTGATGGAACCTATCCCTGCCATAACTGCATGATTTCTAGTTGCATTATCTATGCACAGGTAGTGATTTGCCCTCAGAAAGACAATTCATATCCTATAAAATAGTGGCATAAATGTGACATGTGTGGCCAGAATCTCTTTCAATCTCTTTGAAATAGTGAAACAG
>CM044439.1:115191464-115202531 GCA_024363595.1 Xenopus borealis
CCTTTTTCCTCACTGAAGGTAAAAAAGTGCACAGGGGTTCAAAACTATAGATTAACCCAATTAACTATAATGATTATGCTAAGAGTTGTTGAGTCATCCAAAGGGAGGGCATTCCAGGAAAGAATGCTTGGCATATTCTGCAGATCTTAAATAAAGATAATAATAATAATAAAAATGTTCTGTTTTGCTGGTCACTAGATTCACTACTGGTCCCTTGCTGTACAGCCACTTGTTACAAAATATGCCCTATATGTTTACTGCAGTTAAACCTAATCAAATATTGTATAAAAATTGCAAATATCAAAATGTTTGACTTGACATAGCATTAGTTTCTATCATGCACATATAAAGTCTCTGTTTTTCATTGATACCACCTCTGCTATGTTTAGTTGCCTTTTCTCTGTTGCCAAAATTAATGTTTTTTAAAATGTCTATTGTTTCCAAAAGTTCTGACTAAGGGGCATAAATTTTAAAGATATGTTAAAAAAATAGTGTTAGAATACATATCCATATAAGTTTTTACACAACAATTCCCTCTCTACCTGAAATTGTCTTATTGCCATGTCTGTGTTTAATTGGAGTAAAAATCAAATATTAAAATACACAATTTTATAATTCACAGTTTTTAACTTATCAGTCTGTGTTTTTCTGTTCACTCATGATTTAAAGGGGAAATGTTGTGATAATGAAACTATAATACACGATTCATCTAATGCAAATGAGAAACTTTCCAACACAATCAATTAAAAATTCTGTACTGTTCCTGAAATAGCTACTCTTCTCAGTTTATCTTTCAGCCTCTATCTCTATTCTCTCTTCAAGCAGGAATCCATCAGATTTTTATTCACAGTTTAAGTCTAGTACAGCTTTTAGGGATCACTTCTAGCAGATGTATTAGTGCTAATGCTTTCAAAATAACTAGCTACGACGCAAATTTTGTCTATCTACATCCAGGCTTTGTGCCAGTTGATTTTGTTAGCTTTTGTTTGTGACAGAATCCATTTTGTGAGTTATCTTTAAACACCTTCTAGGCAAGGACCCTCCTAAGAGATCGAAACATCATTTTTGTACTGATTATATTTAGAAAGTTCCTTCTTTCTGTGAGACATTAAATTTTCATTATAACAATAATTCCGCATTAAATCATGAGTAAACAGAAAAACAAATATTGATAACTACCCTTCTTAATTTATCATATATTGTAGAAATATAGAAAGGCAATTTAATTTTTCGGTGTTACAAACCATAAAACACAAACCCTTACCTGCTTAACAACATACACTTAATTTTTGGCATATTCCCTATATACTGGTGCTCTTAAGCTGGCTTTCAATTACCTAATTATTTCAACATGTATATTTTTGGCAGTTGTGTTTGGTATGTAGCCAAATTTGGCAGGTAGTTAGATAAGTCATTATGCCAAGTGTCTCTCCTACTTGATGATCTAATAAATGCCTCAAAATGCTAAATGTTAATAAGAAAAGGTGTGTTGCTGAGGCATTCTCTATAAATACACTAATGTAAGAAGGAAACTCTTCTGAACCTCAAAGTGAAGCTATTAAAGATCGGTTTTCTTCAGACATCTCTTTTGCTGAGATTCAAATGGGGGAAGCCAATGAAGATGGCTACATGACATTGCTCAATGAAGGAACGGAAAATGAAATGGTAAGTTTTAAGTTTTTGTTTTCTTTACACATCATAATTAATGTCTTTATACTATGCAAATATTGGGTTATGTATTATTCTAATTAAAGCAATGTATGAAGAACTGGGGAAGGCAGTAGGTTTCGTGGATGGTACACAAATTCAGGCATGCACAAACAATACACTATTTAATTTATAATTCATATATTTGTGGAGTACAGTAGAACAATGTACAGGTATGGCACATGTTATCCAGAATACTCGGTACCTGGGCTTTTCTGGATAAGGGGTCTTTCCCTTATTTGGATCTCCACACTTTAAGTCTTCTAAAAAATAATTCAATCATGAATTAAAAATAATAGGATTGTTTTGCCTCCAATAAAAATGAATGAAAACTTAACTAGGATCAAGTACAAGGTACTTTTTTATTATTACAGGGAAAAATTAAATCATTCTTTAAAAAATGTAATTACTTGTTTAAAATGGCAGATGGCTTTCACTTTATTTGGAACTTTCTGGATAACATGTTTCTGGAAAATGGATCCCATATATATATATATATATATATATATATATATATATATATATATATATATATATATATATATATATATATATATATATATATATATATATAGCTATGGGATCCATATAAATAAAGTAAAACCCTTATATGTAGCTTGTTTACCTATATTTTGTAGGTTTTATTAGAAGTAAAAGCTGTCTATAATTTGTCAGTTAAAATAGAAATAAATCAGTTTTAAAAAATCTGACTTATTCACGGTCCTTCTATACTAGGGATTCTGTTGCCATGCTATTGAGATGGGTTAATGTTATTCCCTTTAATAAAGTGGATTCCCCCCATAATGAAATTTGTAGATGATGCTAATTAAAAGTATGCACAATAACAACTGCTTTCCAGACTTTGGGGCAAATTTACCATTCTTATTTTCCTGACCAGTAATATTTGAAAAATTCTAATACTTTTCTGGTGTTTATTCTAAAAAGTAGATTTCATCCTTAGTTGTCTTCTTGAGTAAGTACAACCCTGATAAGAACTATATCCTGGTTTAAATTGCACATATATATTTTATTTTAAGGCTATTTCATGAGTAGACCAAAGGAGTGTGCATGTTCTTAATAGCCCTATTAAATCAACTACTGATAGAACTGATCCGCAGTGGGGAAATCCAGGGTATAGTTAGATACTGTTGAAACATAATAGGGTGTATTTGTTTTTTCTCTTTCTCTCTCTCTCTCTCTCTCTCTCTCTCTCTCCGATCTACTACCAAATGAAAAATGCACTGCTATATTCAGGACAAAACTGATCTCACAGCTCTCCAGTTACTGATTCCAATGCAGTATACTAATTGAAAAATAACAAAATGCCATTCTCATACAGTACAGTACATAATAACTGCTTCAAAGTAAGTGCTGTACAGAAAACATTATAGACATATTAAATACAGTATCTTCTGAACTCACACATGCAACTAATGCATATCACAAAGTCTGTGGTCACCTGATTATGTAAAAAAAACTTTCAAAACTGGAAAATCATGGAATAAGTAGCAAACGAAAAATGTATTGTTCCAATAAATCTCGATTATTCCATTTTTAAAAACGGAAAAGCATGTAAAATCTGTTTTGTGCAGAAAAAAAATAAACTCATACAGGCAACTAAATACCTATCATAAAGACTGGAAAACTAGTAGATATAATGCAGACTATTTTATTGTAAAAATACGAATACAATGATAGAAGGCACCCACAGCCACAGCAAGTTACCCATTTAACATGGATACTGGTGCAAGTGGTGCACTGCATACATTAATGAAAAATTCCTTGCATTTTGGGTAAAAACAAGGTACAATAATATGAAACATAAATGAGGGGATATGGGCTAACTGGGGCCATTTAGTAGGCTTGGTTATAACTGGTTAGCTGATAAAAATTTAGTAATATTTATGTCAAATAAAGTATTTATATATAATAATGTTGTCCTCCTTATATATATGTGAATTAACTCCATGTAACACAATCACTGAAATAATATATACAAATAACTATTTGTGCTATTTATTAAACTGTGTATTTTTTTATGCCAGACACTGAAAATGACTCCATTATATTACACCACCTCAGACATGATGTATTGAATCAAAAGGGACAAATTCAGCCACTGTTAGTGATGAGTGTCTTGAAAAACACAGGTCAATTGGCATTTTCTTTCAATGCATTAAAGTAAATGGGCATTTTTTTCTCAAGTTTTTTCTCATGTCAGATGCATTGAAGGGTGTTTTTTTGCAGTAAACTATTCTAAATTGATACACAAGTGTATACACTTCAAGTTGTAACAGTTCAGAATCTAGACCTGGATTACTGAGCTGCCAGACTGAAACACCAGTTACATTACACTTGAAAAAAAATCTAAATTGAAAAAAATGTTTGCAAGGTAAGCAAGCCCTTTAACCAAGCAATACAGTGCTATGAGAGGTTTCAGTAATATTTCTCGATAAACTAGAAATTCTGTACAGGAGTGCATACTCTGTACTGTGCCCATTATTCCCCCCAGATAGGCTAGCAAGAGATTATCTTTGAGTATGATAGTTCTTTATATCTTTTTATTAATATCTTTTCACATACAAAGTTTTTTAAAATATAAGAAAAAAACAATAAACAGAAAAGGAGCCATCACAATTATAACAGACCAGTATAGCAGTGGATAAAATAAATTAAGGGTTGAGGGAGAGGGTAAGAAAAGGAAAACAAAAAAGGGAAGAATTTTGACCCACAAATTGTATTAATTTAGCTTGTAACTAGTGATGGGCGAATCTCCTGAGATTCGCTTCGCCGAAAAATTCGCGAAACGAGTCGCGGGACGCTTTTGACGCGCGTCGCGTCAACTTTGACGCGTTGCATCGTTTCCGGCACGCGACGCGTCGTTTCCGACGCGTCGCGACTCGTTTTTCTGCGAATTTTCGCCAATCGCAATTTCGCTGGTGATTCGCGAATTTATTCGCCAACGGCAAATCGCGGGAATTCACCGCGAATTCGGCCCTGGCGAATAAATTCGCCCATCACTACTTGTAACATCTGTAGATTAAAGCCAAATTGTCTGAAGTTCGTAATGAGCATGTTCATTTAAGATGGTCCAGTAGTAAAGACCATGTGAAATGTGGAATTATAGATGGTGTTTTGCAGTTGTTTGATAGAGGGAGTGCCAATGATATTTGTTGCCTAGAACATGGAAGACACGCTTCCACTAACTGCTACGTGCTGTTATGTGCTACTTATAGGGGGCTAGTTATAAAATTGGAGTTTGTGAGGTTTTTTTCTACCTCAATTAAACTCTCAACTTGAATATTTGCTTATTTATGAAAAAAAAACAAATGTAAAAAACTTTATTGAATGCAAACACGTGGGAAAACTCGTGTTAACTGACAAAGAAACCGCAAATACCTTGAATTGATCGATTTTTTGAACGCAAATCACCTAAAGAGCCTGAAAATCATGAAGGCTAAAATCATCTTGAAAAGGTTCAAGTGACCTCTGCCTTTGACTTCTGCATTACTTTGCAGTTTTTAGCTGGAGTATTTTCAGATTCTGGCTTTTTGCAACTTCGGGGCATAATAAATCTCCAAACAAAAATTTTGGTTTTTACAGAGACGATCCTCAAAAAACTCAAATTTTGAGGGAAAAAACACAACTCGGCCTTTAATAAATAATACCCTTAAAGTGGTCCAACTGCAAGGCAACACTCTCAGAGAGCTTAATAATTATTATGCAACACAGTAGCAATTACTAGCATGCTTAAATGCAGACACCTTGGCAGAAGAACAAGGAAAGGTGGAGGCAACTATTTTAATTGCGGCTGACCAGCGATGTTGCAGAATGGCATTGTTTTTTTAAAGTAACCTACGTGCAGGGTGCAGAACAGGCACTTAGTATAACTTCTAGAAATTAACATTAACTTTAAGATCTATAAAATCACCACATCTCTGACAGTTTCATCATTAAACACACACTAGATTCAAACACTATATACTGTGCTATACTGCACTATAAAAACATTGGCAAACAACACCTCTAGGCTTTCTTCTGTCAATAACTGCTGAAATGCTTTATCATCATCATTTAGGTAATCATACAAGCAGCAATCTAGGCTTCAGCTATAAATATTAATGTTGAACTGATTTTAGGATTTGGGTTGGGATGTAGCTGAACCAAAGTCAAACCAGTTTTACAGATTTAGCATTCAGCCAAACCTAATCTGCATATGGGGCAACGTAATAAAAGCTAAAATTATAATTAAAAAAATCACAAAATGAAGTATAATAGTCAACTATTATAGCAGTTTGCTATGTTCTATTGTTCAATAATCATTACACTACAAAGTTTCAATAGCCTAAAGCTATTTGTTATATAGCACTCGCTGTACTTTGTAAAAAGTATTTGCTTTGGAAGTTCCTCTGGGGAGACTGGTTTTAAATTTCAACATATTTTAATACAAGTAAGTGTTTAAGTGTTCTTATAGTAGCATAACTATGTTTTGCACCTTTTGGAAGAACTGCAATATGATGAGATGGTTAAGTAAGCTTTGAGTGTTTGGGAAAGTGTAAATGGTTGTATCAAATTGTAAATGGTTATTGCACTTTTTTAAGACCTGCTTTAAGATGTCTTTTGTTTTAGTTGTTCATTTTTTTTAGCAAGGAGTTTTCCTGCTGGAGGATGAATATCTTTGTGGGTTCACAAAACTATTAAATATATATAAAATATTAATATCTATGTATATAAAATATGAAATTATCATTGCTCACTATTTTTTTGCAATTCCTTCTCAGTTTGGCTTGGTAAGATACAACAAATAATGCACTCTTTTCATTTGCTCCAACTAGAGAGGGGTGCAATTAGTTTTATTTACAGAAGAGACATATTATGAAGGGCATATGGGAGGAAGCATTTAAGCATCCTCCCTCCTGCGCCCTACCAATCTCCTATGGCTAGTAGTGATGGGCGAATCTCCCGCAATTCGCTTCGCCTACAGATTCGCGAATTTCTAGAAAAATTTGCGAATCGGCGAAAAATTCGCGAAACGAGTCGCGGGACGGTTTTGACGCGTCGCGTCATTTTCGGTGCGTCGCGCCGTTTCTGACGCGCGTTGCGTCATTTTCGGCACGCGTCGCTATCGACGCGTCACGTCAAAAACGACGCGCAACTCGTTTTTTAAGCCAAAATTTCGCTTGGCGAAATTTCACTGGTGATTCGCAAATTTATTCGCCAGCGGCAAATCGCGGGAATTCGCCGCGAATTCGGCCCTGGCGAATAAATTCGCCCATCACTAATGGCTAGTGAAAAGGACAGGGCAAAGGTGCACTCTACTATTCAGCACAAGGTACATATCTCACAAGACCCCAGACAGAAGTGCTCCATCAATGAGCATTAAATGTACACTTTGCACTCCTAAGTGTTCTTGCACTTCTATCCGGTGTCTTTATAACTTACCCCTATTGTTAGCATGTAATTAACTAAATAGTCTTTGCATGTATATGGTGACATTGACACCACTTGGTACCACTGTAGCAAATGGAGATTTAACTGTCACAGGCTGAATACCAAGTACCATTGCTCTGGTAGGTTATAGGTTTAGATGCTTTTGGTGATAGAGGGATGATTACTACCCTCTACTGCAGGGCTGTCCAACTGGCAGCCCGCAGGCCCCCCCCCCTTGTGTGGCCCTCCATGAGAGTCTGCCTTCTGTGCCTGCTTACCATGTGTAAGTTTTAAAATATATTACTACAGAGTGTAACTGGCCCCTGCATTGTTTTAGACTCAAATTCCCTGTATTCTTCACACCTGTAATCCCCCTGTATTGTTCACACTTGTAACACCTCTATTGTTCACACCCCTAAAGCCCTGTACTGTTCATACATGAGACCCAGACTGAAACTGCCCACATTGTTCACCTGTTCACACGTTGTAAAAAATTTGAATGGGGCACCAGCACTGTGTCACTGTATGTAGTACCTCTTAGCGTGGTCCTGATGGGTTTCCCTGTTTCTTGCTCTGTTCTGTCTTCCCTATGATCTCTGTGTGCCCTGCTCTGCTTGCCCAGTGTTGCTTGTGTGTGCCATACTCTGCTTGCCCAGTGTCACTTGTGTGTCATACTCTGCTTGTCTTGTGCTGCTTGTGTGTGTCATTCTGTTCTTCGCCAGTGCTGCTTGTGTGTGCCATACTCTGCTTGCCCAATGCTGCTTGTATGTGCCATTCTCTACTTGCTCAGTGCAACTTATGTGTCCCATACTCTGCTTCCTAGTGCCACTTGTTTGTCATACTCTGCTTGTCTAGTGCTGCTTGTGTGTGTCGTTCTGTGCTTGACCAGTGCTGCTTGTGTGTGCCATACTCTGCTTGCCCAGTGCTGCTTCTGTGTGCCATACTCTGCTTGCCCAGTGCCGCTTGTTTGTCATATTCTGCTTGCCCAGTGCCGCTTGTGTGTGTCATTCTGTGCTTGCCCTATGCTACCTGTGGGATGTAAGCCTGGTAGAGGTTTGTTCTGGGTGTTTGTTAGCATTTTGAAATAGTTATTAGGGGTCCCTAAGGGGTTTAATCATGTGTTTGTGGGGTTCTGTATTATCTACAGGGGAGGATTAGGCTTGTGGCATTTTTCACATATAAGTGAGGAGGGATATCTCTGCAGTGAGCACCAACCATTAGTTTTTTTGGTGCGCTACTACCGTTAATGTGGATATGATTTTAAAAGTTCTTGTGGTAACGTGGGTGTGGTTTACAGTGAGCGTGGTTTAAAAGGGGGAGTGGTGAACACTTTCTTCCATTATCGGCCCTCCACCACGTCGGCCAGAAAAAGTTTGGCCCTCGGTACCACAGAAGTTGGACAGCACTGCTCTCCAGCAATATATTCTTATGGCCCTCAAATATAACATCAGTCCTGGGCCCCACAGCAGTGTTTTGTGTATGTTGGTAACTCACTGTGTAAGTGTTTTCAGACGTATGGGATTGGAATATATTTAGTGATCAATAGCCATGTAAATGTTAGAAATATGGGTTACATCAGAAGAGGTTCTTTAGTCACATCCTGCAATGCTTGCAATCTTATTCATTCTGGGGTCTGCAGGTGATGGATTTGATTAGGCACCAGACAAAAGCTTTGACACATTTCAATATGTGACTTAATATTCTAAATGTTTATAAAGCTGTGACTTCTGGTGCCTCTTATTTCCCACAACATTTTGGGCCAAATTTACTATTATTCACCAATTCCAGGGCTAAAAGCCCTCAAATTAGTCCGAAATTGGATAAGCATTCGATAAGAGTTTTGGGCTATTTTTACCTCGATATTCGATTCCTCAATGAAATGGTACCGATCATTCGATTTCAAGAAAAAAACGTAAAATTTCCTCAAATCGCTCGAAAAATTTGAACGATTCGAACGATCGAGGCATTCGATCGTACGAATGGTATTCGAGCAGGTGATAGAGAAAAAGCCTATGGAGGGGCTTCCCATAGGCTTCTATTGCAATTTGGTAGATTCAATCTGGCGAAGTAGGCAGTCGAATAAAATTTTAAAGTGAAAGTACTTCGATCATCGAATGGTCGAATTATCGAATTTCCGATCTATTTGATCTATTCAATATGGTCGAATTTCGGTATTCGATGATCGAAGTGGCCAAATTTGAATATCCGATTTAATCTTACGATCGGAATTCGATTGAATTCGATCGAACTTCGATCTATTCACGTGAATTTCGTAAATCTGCCCCATTGTGTCCGGTCTGGTTATTTATTTAGTATTATTTATTGGTTAGATGGAAATATTTATGTTTCAGTGAGAACAGACAGGCGCATAGAACATTTAGGCCTCATGAAATATATTCTATTCCTCCATTAGTACTTAATAGATACTGTATTTCTCATTTAATGGGTTTCTAAAGCAGAAAAACAAATATTGATTTTTATGTTTATTTTTCTAAAAAGAAAAACATACCTCCAGATTAATTAATTTAAAAATATTGCGCCTATTCAGAAATAAAGACTATAAAGACAAGATTGTACTGTCACCACCTCGCGATGCTGTAGAAGTTTAGTGCAGTTTTTCCAGAGGAATTTTTGCTCAGGTGAAAAAGTGTTTCTTACCCTTTTCAGAAAAGTCTATTTTTCTAGGTTGTGCCTGGCAAATTAATAAGATGAAGCTACATCCTCAACATTATTATGTCAGTGACATCATATTCTATACTCCAAAAAAGTAATAAAAAAGCAAAACCACTGGCATTTCTTATAGTTAATGTGGGATTATGTTTACAAGTAGTAACTGTTAAACATATATTATTTATATATTTGTAAACATTTGAAGCTCATGTCACATTTGCTTCAGGGTGGGCACATGTCTAGGACTTTATTTTGCTTCCTTGGACATTTTTAATAATAAGTGTTTCACCATCATCACTAATAAATAAATAAATATGACTTTTATATACCCACTAAATTTAAATAGATGTAGGCATAAGTAAGTTAATGAAGTTCTGCTAGGAAAAAAGCAACTCTAGATAAAATTGGATAAGAATTTTTTGTGCTAATGTAACGAATCATAACTGATGAAAGTAAACCAGCATTCTCTCGCTGAGATGAAATTGTGCATTTTGATGAAAATATTTATTGATCACGAAATAATGTCTGACTTAGTTGAGTGAAATATGGAGGAACCTTTCAAAACAAAAATTCGCATTTAAGTAAATTTACCCTAAAGGGTCACCTACAGTAGCCTCCTAGTAAGTGGCTCACAATGGCTCACCTAGCCTCCTAGCCAGAAAGCCATTGTACAAGACTACGTGTATACATACATACACAGAAAAACATACACATGCTTAAAGACACATACTGTATATACAGAGGCATCTCCAAAAACTTTTTTCAGTTCAATTGTTTTCAGCTCACCAGAAGAAATTACTTTTTTAAAATATTTTTTAAATTTTTTCCAAAATCTAACTTTAGATTTTTATGTCCCTGTGTCTGGTGTTTCAATCTGGCAGGAATTCAGGCAAATGTGCTAAATTGTTACAATTTTAAAACATTTAGCTGATACAATTTTCAGCAGCATCTCTGGAGTCTGAACTGTCTAAAACCAACTGAACTGAAAACAAAAAGTGTTGAAAGGTGAGCAACTCCTTTAACATTTTTTGGAGTTACCTCTGTATATACAGTATGTGTCATTTAGGGGCAAATTTACTATTATTCCCCAAAAATAGTTCGTCCAAATTTGATATTCGATTAGCATTTGATCATCGAATGCTAAACAAATGGTTTTAGGCTACCGTTTATTCGATATTCGATCATTCGACGATCGAATACTAGTGATGGGCGAAACGGGCGCGTTTCGCTTCGCCGAAAAATTGGCGAATTTCCAGAGAA
>CM044439.1:115206562-115218205 GCA_024363595.1 Xenopus borealis
GTAGAACACATGCCTCTCTATCCATTCTCTTTCCTCAGTAAGTCCTATTGTGTCCATCTTTGCCTTCCCCTAAACTGTGCAACTGAATAACTTTATCTCATTAAAGAACTGAAGAAACCAGCTGGAGGCCCTGAGTACTCATCTCATTAACAATTGCTAGGCTCAGCCCTGTGTGCAGAAATGGGCCCAGAATGATTCCCATTTAAAGATCATATACTGTACAAGCATTTGCACATTATTGTGTTAATGTATACTAATATATTTACCAATTTGCAGGTTGCACCTATTTGTATGATATACAAATAAACCTTGTGCCCAACACCATCTTTGACCTGGCATAAAATACAAGCCTCCATTTACATTTTTCTAACCCTTGTAAGGGCCTTTCCTTTCCTCGCAGGTGCCCATTTGTGTTTTATACTACAAACAGATTATGGAGGGGAGGTGTATATTTATCATCTCATTTATTTTACTTATATCCTTAAGAAGCTGCATCTTAACAATAGCTTTCCTGCTAAACACTTACTTGGCACTGGAAAATGAAGCAGCGGCAGTATCTTCTGTAAAGTAGGAAATTCTTAGTATACAATGGTATACAATATCCCAATATTTACCAGTGTGTGAATGATATTGACCAAGAACTAGCAATTCACAAAATGATCCTATTTGAGTTATCGAAATGTATGTTGTTTGCTCAAGAGCTTAGTATTCCTAAGGCTCAAACCATACAGACTTATTGAGATGAAACAGAAGCAATCCTGTCCAACCGCTTGTTTCTGTCCAATTAATAAGTGAATGATATAGAGCAGTGCTGGCCAACTTCTGTGGTACCGAGGGCCAAACTTTTTCTGGCCTGCGTGGTGGAGGTTGGTAATGGAAGTCAGTGTTCACCACTCCCCGTTTTAAACCACACCTATGTTACCACAATAACTTTTCAGATCATATCCACATTAATGGTAGTAGCACACCAAAAAAACTAAATGGTTGGTGCTCACTGCAGAGATATCCCTCATCACGCATATGTGAAACATTTAAGTCAACCATATGCCTAATCCTCCCCTGTGGATAATACAGAAACCCCCCAATGCATGATTAAACCCCTTAGGGACCCCTAATAACAGAACAAACCCCTACCAGGCTTACATCCCATAGGTAGCATAGGGCAAGCTCAGATTGACACACACAAGCAACACTGGACAAGCAGAGTATGACCCACACAAGCAGCACTGGACAAGCAGAGTATGACCCACACAAGCAGCACTGGGCAAGCAGAGTATGGCACACACAAGCAGCACAGGACAAGCAGAGTATGGCACACACAAGCAGCACTGGACAAGCAGAGTATGGCACACAGAAGCAGCACTAGGCAAGCAGAGTATGACCCACACAAGCAACACTGGACAAGCACAGTATGACCCACACAAGCAGCACTGGGCAAGCAGGGTATGGCACATACAGGGAGCATAGGGATGGCAGAATAGAGCAGGATATACTACATATAGTGACACAGTGCTGGTGCCCGATTAGCATTTTGAAAAGGGTGTTAACAGGTGAACAATGGTCCACAGGCCACCAGTTGAACAGTCTGATGTAGAGCATACATTGGCTCTGGGTTAGATTTAAATCACTTTAGGTGCCAACCCCCTCAAAAAAACTTTCTATTTACAATAGAACCCTGTCTCAAAAATAGGTATAAGCCCCTACAAGAAAAACTATCCCTAAATAAATAAACATTCTTTATCTGGACAGGATCTCCCCTGATTATGGCAATCAGCCAATCACATACCTCCCAAGTGTCCCATTTTTCACAGGACAGTCCCAATTTTGACAGCTGAACCCGCAGTCCTGGGTTTATTACTGAATGACCACCACTCCATAGCCTTGCCCACGTGATGTAGCATGCCCCATCTGTGACCTCACTGACCCGCCCTGGTGATGTCATGGCCCTGCCCAGATTGTGAGCTGCACAAAGGTTGAAACCCTAGACAGCTCCCAAATTAGCATAAATAAATTGGGCCTCAGATAACATGACTACTTAGCTGAAATGTCCCACAGGCTACAGTTGATCTACAACACTCAGCATCTTAAAATCATTTTGTTCTTTACACTTTCAACGCCTAATACAAACCTCTGTTTAAAACATTTAACTAGAAGCAAACCATCACATATGTTGCCTTCCCAGCTGGCAACCATTTTTTTATGAAAATGATTTTTATTGAGGGCCTTACTTTTATAAAGCTTATCATTCAGATAAAGATAGGTAAGGCAGTTATATCAAATAAAAAAAAGTATTATGGGATATTTCCCTTGAGAATTTTCTGGAGAAAAAATGCTTAGCTACATGCGTAGCGGTAAAATTTTGTGAATATTCTTGCGTAAATTTTGTCTTTTACACATTTCACTGTTTAGTAAACTGTGTGTTAATGTGTAGGTAGCGTTATTTTCAGCAAATACGATAACTGGTGTTCACATATTCTTGCGCAAGAAAATTCACAAATTTATATTTGTGAAATTTCTGAAAACGTATTTTCCGACAATTTTGTCTATATTTTTACCGCAATTTAGTAAACCCCAAGTGACCCCAAGTCAGTAAATATAGGATCCCTGATGCAGGAGAGTGAAGTGGTTAATTTTGAATGCGTAGGAGTGAATAACACTGGTCTAAAATATATTAAAAGTTATATATTGCATAGTGGTCAAGCGAGTTTTAAAAAGCCATATAATATAAACAAGGGATTAGAGATGCTTGAATAAGCAATATTTGAATGCAAATAGATTAAATCTCATAATCTACCTTAATTTCCTGTCAGTATGTAAGGATTCCATCACATTCTCCTGTAAAGGAGGATTTGAAAGTATGACTCTTACGATACTACAAATCCCAGCATTCTCAGATAACCAGGCAAAGAACGGCTAAAAAAAAGTATGTTCAAAAATATATATATTAATGGATAAAAGGACCAGAATTCCAAACATAATGCTTCCTGTTTTTATATTTATTATCCTTGATTTTGCACTCTTACTAAATCCACAAAATAAATCTACAATTATTGTATCATGGAATAAATTGTGGTAGCTTCTAATGGACGTGCATTTGTGCTGTAATATACAACTTTTTCTTATATTTTATTGTTTTTAATGCATGTAAAACTTGTTGCAGAATGTGCCGAGCTCAGCACGGGGCGTTTGTACATTATCACAGGCCTAGATAAATGGTTCTTTTGAAAAATAATTCTTTTAAAAACACACATTCTGTAAAATTTTTAAGCAATTCTTTTGTATTTTATGAAAAATATGCAATACTAGGTATTATGACACCCCAAACTAAATATTTACATCAATCTCAAGTTATCATTTTTACTTAAAAATATTTATAAAAAACATATAAAATTGTCCATTCAATAAGCTGGCCATAGACGTAACAATTACGATCTTTCTCGAAAAAGATCTTTCCAAGAAAGATCGTTCGTTTCAACACACACGTGTAGAGCTGAATCGTCAAATATACAGATAGAAACAATAGAATTCTACTTGTATCTGACGATTCAGCACTAACAATGGCCGATGTTCAGGGAGCTTTCAAAGGCATCCAATCAAAATTTTCCGTCCAGTCCGATCAACCAGCCGACCGATATCTTAATCCTCTGACGATGTCGGTCGGCTCATTTCCCAACATACACGCACCGAATATCGTACGAAAATTCGTTTCGTACGATATTATCTGTGCGTCTATGGCCACCTATAGTCTGTGGCTCCCTGGATGTGGCTGAACTGAAAGGCTATGAGACTGCTGGAAGTTGTAGTGCAATAAAACACTTTTAAACCACCAGAATCCTTACAGACTGACAGATTTAATCTGAGACTGATGGAAGTTGTAGTGCAAAAAAAACACTGAGGCATGAGTTCTGATCACCTTAATGTAATAACATTTTATTTTTTGTTACCAAAAAGCCACAAACAAAAACTGTAGGGATGCAATCAATGTTCAAATGACAATAGCTTAAATTCTGGGCCAACCCAATGTGCTCCAGTAAAACAATTTTCTGATGGCTGTGGTCTGATTGAGTCAGATCTGAGTTGTACAGGATCCAGATCTCATCAAAGAGACACTACTGTTGGACTGCTTGCTCTATGTGAACTAATAGCACCATATGTACACAGAGTACCCAATCAGATGATTGCTTTTCACCTGCTGATTGGCTGGTATGGGCAACTATACCTGGTGCTCACTTTGTGACTTTTATTACATTACACCCATACAGTAATGTTGTGTGTTAAAGAAACAAAATGATAACAACTTGCAGCAGAGCTTATCAAAGGTTTTCTTAGGTCAGAACATAAAAAACGTGCCCTTAATGTTTAAGTTGGTATCGATAAATCCTATAAGAATTTTTTAGTACAACAAAGGAATAAAACGTGATATATATTTTTTTCTAAACTCTAGGGCAGGGCTCCCCAACCTTTTTTAACCGTGAGCCACATTCAATTGTAAAAATAGTTGGGGAGCAACATAAGCAAGAAAAAGTCCCTTGGGTTGCCAAATAAGGGCTGTGATTGATCATTTGGTGGCCCCTATGTGGACTGGCAACCAAGACTACTTAACACTATACTTTGTTTTTATGCAATTAAAACTTGCTTTCAAGCTTGGAATTCAAAAATAAGCACCTGCATTGAAGACCCTGAGAGCAACATCCAAAGGATTGGAGAGCAACATGTTGCTCACGAGCTACTGGTTGGGGATCACTGCTCTAAGGCCTCACGCCACATGCCCGGCCTGAATCATGGCCCTTTAAGAGAAAGGCAAATAACTCTGGTCAGTCAGATAATAATTAACATTTTAAAAACAAAAAATCTGTAAGTTGGACATCAGTGTTTTAAGTTGAATGACCATCTTGGCATACACTTATATGGCCATTCACCTGACCACCAATTGCTTGGCTCATCATATGAGGCCATTGTAAGGCCACATTTCAATAGTCTGAGTGGACCTTCACTGCATTCTCTTTAATTATTTCAGGACTTTTAAGCAATTGGCCAGTTTTAATAACATGGGACTTTTCCAGGTTTGTAAATCCTTATGACCAAATACCTAAACACTGACATAGGCAAAATTGTTCTCAATGTGAACATTTATTTGCATTCCGAACATTTTTTGAATGAACGACCTATATTGCATTTACCCATAATATATTTCTAGCGTAAGCACAATATTACAGTGTAGGCTTTTCTGTGCAATATACTGGCAATAAAAAAATATGATGTAACAATGATGATGATGATGTCCCTCACTGCTCTAAGCTGAGCATCTTCTCTCCTGTGTTCAGGCACATAAGCTACAGGTAGTACACAAAGCAACCAATCAGCTGTCAGGTTTAAAAAAAAATGCTTCTGGATGGAGTGGTACTCGGTCCCATGAAGAAGAATCTGGAAATGACTCCCGATGTGCAGCATTTCCAGCACGTGCAGGTTAAAGAGCTGTGCTGATATCAAAATTGTGCCTGTCGTGTGCTGTGATTTCCATATTTTTATTTCCCTCCAGATGTTGTTAAAAACTGTTTTAGCTTGACTGCAGAATGTTTATAAAATATGAGCAGGAAAGAATAACCACTAGGTAACCTAGTAACTTGGTAGTGTGCTAGGGGCCCAGAAACTGTATCTCAATGAGTTTCTAGGGCCTGCACAGAAGGAACATGTAGCTGGCCCAAAAGGGCAATGCTGCCCCCCCCCCCAAATGCTTTATCTTTCTGTACCTGCATTCTTTTTCATGCCAGCAGCATGGAAACAGCTATTCTGTTCTTCCATTTGTTCTGTTCTCTGTACATCAGGAAGTTGTAGGGAGCTAATGGGTGTTAAGGTGGCTATGCCCCAATCCCAAAATTTAAAAAATTGTATATGCTCTCACTTGATCTGCAACCACAATCTTTTTTCATGCTTCCAGCTCCTTCAGTAAGCATTTTGCTGTCAGTTGAATGAGCAGAGCTTTTCCTGATATGCCCCATACATTGTATAAAAACAGTGACCAATGGTCATATAGAACCAAATGCAGAGGGAGAGAAAACGTGAATAAAGGGATGGAAACAGTAGTGAAAAGTCTTCAGTACCCACGGGGCAGCCTGGGTAACAGGGGGGGCCCACACCACAGGATCTCTTGCATTGAAGCCCTCTCATACATATAGACGAGTGGGGATTGCCAGGAGGTGCAGTGCAAGCAGGCCAGGAGGGGACCTGGGGTGGAGGACCCAATTTAAGGCACAGTACAAAATGGGGTGAAAAAGCTAGAAAGTAGAGCTTGAAAGGAAAGATTGGGATGAGAAATGAGAAAGCAGAGGAAAATATGGGAGGGATTAAAAAGAGGAGGTGTATTGATGGGTGAATCTCCCCAGTTTCGCTTCGCTTTTGATGTGCGTCGTGTCAACTTCGACGCGTCGTGTCGTTTTTAGACGCACGTCGCGTCATTTTCGGCGTGCGTCACGTTGTTTTAGATGTGCGTCGCGGCATTTTTGGCGCATTGCGTCAAAAACGATGCGCGACTCGTTTTTCCGGCGAATTTCCGCCAGGCGAAATTTCGCTGGCATTTCGTGAATTTATTCACCAGTGGCGAATCGCGGGAATTCGCCCATCACTTAGGAGGAGACATGGGAGGAAAAAAAGTATACAGTAGGTGGATTTGGGGAAGAGACTCCAGCCAAAAGTGCAAGGGCACTAAGAAGCACAAAATCATGCCTTTAGTATTAGGGTTGTCACCTGTATTCTACCAGTCTGTCTTACATGCAGAATGAAATTACAAAAACATAGTGGGTTGAGTCCATTTTTTTTACTATCTACCTAAAAATGTAGCCATATAAACAAAAGGTTGCTGAATTATTTTAGGGTGATAGTCTGAAAAATAGTGTAAATTTTGGGGGGTTACCCTCCTTCCCCCCCCCTACATTTCCTAACATATGGCAACTCAACTATACATTGGGCACATGTTGAGGGCAATAGGAGAACTTTATTTTATTTATGAAAGGTTTCCTTGTGTAGGGTAATGTAGTGGCTGTAGCATATACTTCTATTATACTTTTAACTGTCTTCAAATTATGCATCACTAGCGTAAATTCGCTTTGCCTCTCTGAGCGCAAATTCGCATTTAAGTGAATTAGCGGCTGCCTGGCAAAAATTTGCCCGGTGAATTGCGGCAAAGCTGACATTAGCTAATTTTCGGAGTTTAGTGAATTTGCTCCAAAGTCCCTTTACCAGGGAGTGTAAAGCACATCACTTACATAAAGGTATATGAAAAAAAGGAAAATGTACTTTTCACTAAAACCCAACTAACCTGATGCCCTGATGGCAAAAAAGAAGTGTTCTGCGATATAAATAAATAATACTGCTTTAAATAGCAATTACATTTGTAATTAGCTTGAAAGAAATTGCAAAGTTTTAATTTATGTATATTAGATAATTGCTATGAATTAAATTTTATTTTATTATGTAAAAAATTATTTACAGTAGCTATACACACAGAATTAGTAGGCAGATTTAGAAAGAAATGTCTTACAAAACATTGGAAGATAATGGTTGTAATTAACAGTGTGGTAACACAATTAATAGGCAACAGAGCCACAATCAGGTGTTCACCAAGCAAGTAAATAGAGCTTTATGGAAAGAGAACTGACAGCCTCAGTAAATGAAAAGGATAAGATGTTCCCAATTGTACAGGATTAAAGTGTACTAAGCTGCTTTCATCAATCTTTATTACTCAGGTGTATTGTTTGTATGCCTCTCAGTTACATTTTTCCAGAAGGTTCAGATTAACAAGATGTGATATGAACAAGATTACTTGCCTGACAATTTCACAAGAAAGAATGCCATCAGAAGGATAAGGGCACATGAAGTGTATGGAACACTTCTCACTGCCTGCAGATTCTGATGAGGTGGAGAGAAACAGATCAGCTCTAATCAACTCTTCCTCTATCTGTCATGTTCAAGTTCAGTTTGCACTGGTGTGTGGCTACTCAGAGTGGAGAAACTTGAGTGAAATCTTGAATACAGGCATTTTCAGGCAAGTCTCTGCTCCATGTAGCTGTATGCAGGTAGAGGCTTTACTTTTAAGGGCAGATATAGGAAGCTATTCGTTTGAGCTGATCCGCTTCTCTCCACCTCAATAAAATCTGCAGATGAAGAGAAGCAATCCATAATCTTTGTGTGACTTGCCCTAAAAGTGTAAATAACATGAAACCAAACAGATATAATCAAGCTATACATGTGTTACTGATGAAAAAAGGCTAATGAAAAGCATTTTGGAGCAGCTCGGATATCATACAAATGGTTTTACACCAGATCTTAAAAAGTGGGATGCCAAATTGAGGTTTGACTGTATGTAAGTTCAGGTAATCATTACTTAACATTTTCTTAAGTTAAGTTCTTGATGCACCTAGTTAAATGTAAACTTCCACGAACAACTCACAGAGAATAGCACACACTTTAAAGTACATTGTTTTTAAACAAAATAGCCATAAAAGCCACAATGCAGTTTTTATAGCTAGTTTTGTAAACACTCAATTTTCAGAGCTATGCTCCATAACCTTCCATTATAGAGGAATGTGAAGTTCATTTTCCCTTGTTCATCAAGAATACAATGAATAGGATTTACCCTGTAAATACGTAGTTCATGCACATTGTTTTAATTATGAAAAATTTTGTTTTTTGAAGCAATAGTCAATAGCATATTCAATATATTCAATATTCAAAAGTGATGGGCAAATGGATTCACTGTGAATTTTTGGATTTCACCACCTGCAGTTATTTTCACAAAAATGCTGTAAAAATTCACTGGCAAAAAAAATCCACTGCAACAAAAAGTTGTATGTGTAAAAATTGTGGGGCACACAAAAATTGTTGCTCAGCTAAATTATTTTGATGCCTATTGACTTAAATGCATTTGGACAGAAAAGCCATGCATGTTTAAATTTTTTGCGAGTCAAAATAATTTTGATGCCTATTGACTTCAATGTGTTTAGTAAATTTTTCGCCATTTAGCAAATTTTTTGTGGAAGTGAAATGGGACAGATTACTTAGCTACTAAGTTTGGTTCTGAATCTGAGAATATGGTACTGATCCTCCGCTCACAAGGTTGCTCCATGTACACTATGTTTTACCAATCTTGCACTGATATTGCTCTACCCCAGAAACTTGAACAGCTTGCAGTTCAGGAATGACCCATTGTGGCATCTCATTGTAGGGAAAGAAAACTTGCTTAGCTAGAGGGATGAAGTAACTTTTGTGTTTGGAAATAAAGACTCTCTATTAGCCTAATACTATATATTAGAATCTTATTCACTTCCTTGATTTCCACCCAAACCACCTATGGTTTAATTTAAAAGGAAATAGATAAAGGTCATTTGGATGCAAATCATGACATGGATCTTGTATTCTGAGTCAATTTAAAACCAGTTTGTAAGTTTCTGAAAAACCAATAATTAAATGCAGTCACAAAGTGAAACAAACTGGTTAAACGCCTGTAAAGCATTATGATGGAGAACCATTTTCTAGAGAACAAAAGTATACAGCAACTCTCTAAAACTTAAAAACTGAAACCGAAGCCTCCTTAAAGGGCTGCTCATCTTCAGATTATCAGTTTTATGTAAACAGCATAAGCCCCAAACTATTGGAATTCATTAAAAGAATATAAAAAGCATGAATGGAAAAAGGCAATGAACAATCCAAAAAGATAAAAAATTCTTCCAAAATTTTTAGTTTTTGTACAATTACTAGCAAAAAAAAACCAGAAAAAAATCCCGCATTGATTAATGAAGGTCAGATAGTATAATCACATTCCCATTGACTTATATAGGACCTTGACAAGAGTCTTGAAAGAGTTTTTGTGGTTTTTACACTTGGGGATTATTTACTAAACTCTGAATTCATCTGGTCGAGCTTTTTGGGGCAAAACTCAAATTTTTATAGACTTATTAAAGCCCGATGCTGCAAAATGCCTGAATCAAAAAATCCCTCAGACCTGGGAGGTTGTGTATAAGTCAATGGCAGAGGTCCCTATCCTACTTGGAAGTTTCTGTGGTCTGCACTGAAATTAGCCCAAAAATCCGACCATTGTGGGCTTTCTGTGCAAAAGTCCAAAAAAACAAGCAATTCAGGGAAAAACCCCAAAAATTTTATGATTCAGGTTTTCGCTCAGTTTAATCAGGTTTTTACCCGAAACAATTAAATAGAACTTTATAAAACAACAAATAAGGTAAAATTGTTTATGAGGTTTGGTTGAGTTTTTTTCATTTAAATAATATGATATATTTTGATTTTAGTAAAAAAACCTAAATAAATCTCAAATGTTGAGTTTTAAAGAAATATAGAAAAAACACATTTTTAGCATTTCATGAAAAATAAAAAAAATTTGAATGTTAGTGAATAAGCCCCTTACAGGTAATCTGTTTGTTTGTTTGTTTGTTTCTGGGGTTAGAGACCCAACCAAATGGCATTTTTAGTTGCAGGCTGGAAAAAGCCAGAATAGAAAGGCTAATGATTCAGAAGAGAAAGTTCTAAACTTTATGTTAAACAGAGTAAATACCAGTCAAACAATTCTTTTTTTATTATGCGTTAAATTAGTATAACATCATTTAAAACTTTATCTTTCAGTAGTTTCCTCCTAAATTCAAACATGTTACAGTAATTTCCCCTATAAGTAGTACATGAAAGGATAAGCAAATTGGGTTCAATTTAAAAACCAATTTCATGGAGAATTTTAGATTATTCAAATGCAAATTTTAGTTAAGATCTATTTCAAGTAATTTCAAAACCAGTTCTCAAGTTTTGGTTTGCGTAAATAACCAAAAACAAGGCGTGGTCAGTAAATGCAGCAAACAAGTTAAACAGCATGTGAGGTAAGGCTTCATACTGATGTTATGTGACCTTCATGTTACCAGATTATTTGAAAAATCGCTGGGCTGCACTTGACTAGAACCTTTGTTGCATGTTTTGTTTGCATGATCTGATCACCAGTAAAAATACTATTTTTATCTGTATCAGTGAGCAGAAAGGTAAGGGGTATGCCTAGTGCATGACTTGCTCCGAATCTTTAGCATCATTGGCTCCTGTATAAAGGTAGTGGAGGAGCAGGTAATTTAGTGGGACTCTGTATGAAAATGCTTACTTTATAAGACATTTTAAAAAAAGTCAGATATATCACAGATATAGGATCCTTTATCTGGAAAATGTCCTCCATTAAATCTAAAAAATTTAAAGCCATCTCTCATAGTGTTCCTTATAAGTAAACAGTACTTTGTACTTGATGTCCATAGTGGCACCAAATGGTTCTGTTAGGTATTTGATTATGAAATAGTGATTATGGCAATAGTGATTAGTGATAGCGATTATAGAAAACTACAGCCATTACAGTTCGTAGATTTTGTATTTGTAAATTTTTTTTATCTGAACGCATTGAGTACCACACTTTTTATATCAAAGAGAAATCTATTATTGTCAGGGTTGGGCCAGAGGGGCGGATTCAGGGAGATTTAGTCGCCTGGCGACTTATCGCCTCTTCTGCGGGGCGTCAAACTCCCCGCTCTGCCTTGCCTCTTGTTGAATGAAGAATTGCCTGTGCTAATGCACTCGCGGAGCTTCAGTTTCCAAAGTTGCCTCACAAGGAAA
>CM044439.1:115218432-115251716 GCA_024363595.1 Xenopus borealis
TATATATATATATATATATATATATATATATATATATATAATGCTCACTTTTTTCAAAAGGCTCGAAATACATCATATGACGTATGAAAAATTGTCTTAGGAATGTTTAGTTAGATATACCGTAATCATGAAATCTAATCAGTCTAATCAGACAACTATAATAAATAAGTAAAGCAACTAAAGGTCTTATAAATGAGCTGCAACCTGTACTGGAATTCTAAAAAAATAGGTGTAAACTCATTGGATAGAAGTTTGCACTAGCTGATGCATTTAGGACTCTGAAAGACCTGTATTGTGAGTGACAGGAAGGGGGAGTTATCTATGCCCATATAGAAAAGAAGCTGTAGAGACTTTAACCGACATTCCACTAAAGTGTCTGCAACAACTAGAATAGGCAACTGACCCTCTACATGATTTCCACATTTTTCATACCATTATTTTTTATTGGAATTTAACAGTAAGAGTGGGTGCAGCTATGGGAACACTAAAAGATAAACATCATGGGATGCTCAATGAAGGCTCAGAGGATGAATGTGTAAGTACACTATGTCATTCTGAGTTAAAATGATTATCAAGTACTGTCCACATATTGCATCGCTTCAGCAGAAATTTCAGTTCCATTGATGACAGTTCAGAGCCACTGATTGAGCTATTGATATGTTGCTATGAATTTAAAATTGAGTTATTTAGAAAAGCAATGTATTGTATGCCCATAGTCATATTGAATGCAGCATATTGTCTTTGCAACTAATGCTTGAAGTCTGTGTAAACTTTTGTGTGTTTATATATATATATATATTTATATATATATATATATATTCCATATAAGTACAGGTACGGGATCTGTTATCTGAAATCCATTCATACCTGAGGTTTTTCCAGATATGTTGTATTGTCATAAACTGGTTTACTATAACATAAGGCTACTAGAAAATATTTTTAAAATGATTGTTTTGCCACCGATATGGATTCATGCTTGATTAGATACTATCAAGTACAACTTACTTATCCAAAATTAGATATTGTTTGGGGAATGGCATTCCTGTTATCTGAATAATTGGTTTCTGGATAATTGTTTATATACACTCATCTGTCCTACAACTGGTGCTGCTAACCAGTTTACAAATGTACTCCTGTAGTACTCTGTCCCCACTCACACTCACTTTTAATGGATCTGTCCATGAAAAAAAAACCAACATGCAGAAACATTGTTTTCAATTTTAGAAAGCTACAGTAACTACTTTTCCAGCAGTGTTTGGTACAAACCAGAATGTTATTGCAAGATCCACCATTATACCCTCCTCCATCTATGAAAATGTGCATGGAAAGCTTGTTGGACCTTGTTGGTTCCTAACATTTTTGTTTATATTTTTTCTCTTATGCTTTTCATCAACTTGCTTGAGACATGATTTCTCAACTTATTTATAAAATTCAGGCAAGTTTAACCCACAAATGGTCTGGTGTTAATGATGTAAGAGAAAGCAAAAGAAAATGTAATGTATTTTAATGTTTTTGTAATATTATATACAGTACATCCATACAGGCACAATCTGTTTCCATGTGAACCTAAACAAAATAATCTCCCAGACAAATCCACAAATAACAAACACTACTGCAATATGAAAATCTTTTAAAAAAGGCTTTTTTGCATATTTGTTGTTTTTGTTACCTATAAAAATGTATGTAATAAATTATAAACCATAACACAAGAATCATAAACGATTGTAAACAGACATCTTGTAATTTATGACCAGAAGTTTACTGGTGCGCCATTAGAATTTACAAGTTGATACATCTTGTAATTTATGACCAGATGTTGACTGGTGCTCCATTAGAATTTACAATTTCATACATCTTGTAATTTATGTCCTCTTACTTTAGAAAGTAATGTTAAAAACTTCAAAGGTTACCTGTAGCCAATTTACAATTAAGTGCAACACAGCATGTTTATTATTTGATGGTTTTTCTGCCACATTTTTCATAAATACATTATCAGAACTGTCATGTTTTGGTAGTTGAGGATGAGCAGGGTATAACAGCAGTAACTCTTACTTTCACTTTCATACTGTAAAGAAAGTCCTGAGTATGCACAGTGGAGTGAATACAATCACTGTTAGAAGGAATGCTTTGTAGAGCTCAATCTATTCACTTTTAGCATAATTGATATTTTTAACATTGATAAATAAACGGTTAACTGAACATGTATCAATAGCTCCATATTTAATAACTTTTGGTTGCAGGAGAGTGAGATAAAGAAGTTTATGCAACTGGCAAATTATAACAACATTCAAAAATACATAAAATTAGTTAAGATATAAGAACCCTAACATAGTTCATGCAGTCAGCAGACAGGTTATTAGTTTTATTAACTTGTATCTAGTAAAGTAGTAGATAACATATGAAATGCTGTGTTATAAATGTCATATTTAACTTACATCTCTTGTAGATTAGTGGGCTCATAAGCAAATAAGTTGTATTTGATAGATACTTCCCATATGTTTAAGAAGTTTTGGTAAAAGAGACAGGGGCAGTAATCTTGTATTCTTTTAACAACGGGGTACAGTTGTGGTGTCTAGAACTATAAATGTACTTTTTTGGACCAAACAGATTTCCCTTTCACTAACTCTGTCCCTCTGAAATTGGCTTTACTGGTTTGTTTCTGTCTCTGTCTATCTTTAGGTAATTGCACTTATCTGTGGTTCTGTATCTCGTCACATCCATTTCTTCAGCCTGTCAGACTTGCTTCTCTACTTGCCACTATTTCTCATTTGACTGTAACTGAGATCTATCCTGTAGATGCTTTCTGAATTTCTGGCTTTCAATTATGTACTCTTACTCCGATTTGTACTTGTCCTCTGCTTTTCTATGTACCTTTTCTCTTTTTCTGTTGTTGTAGATGGATGGGGATGCAGGACAGGTGGATGTAACTGGTATTGAATCTGGTGTAAATAAACAAGGTGTGAGCATATTTCTATCCACGCTGCAGATATTTCTTCATTCTAGATGAAGTTTAAAAACTGGGATTTCTGGACCCCCCCCCCCTTTAAAGGGAATGGGATATCTGGATTTAGTTCTCATACAACTTGTTCTGCAATTTATAGCAGACAAGCTCTCTCTTAATTTAAAGAGAAACAAACATTAAAAATAAAAATGGCTACAAATGCTTTATTCTGTATACTGAACTAAGCTTGCAGGTTGCCAAACTAAAAATAAGCTTTGTCTGCTGCAGAATCAGCTACAGGGCTGATTCTAAACTGTCATGTACTGTGAATCTAATTTGATTTGATTAGTTATCAGCCTTGTATTTATATTGTTAGGTGTAACGTTTCCCTGTAATGTGCTTCCAGTTCTGCAGATTGAGACTGCATAAGGATATCTCTGTCTGGAACACCATACACTTGTAACTTCTGACCACTTTAGCTAAGCTTGCAATCAGAAGACCATTTCTCACAACTACTGAAAAAAATGGGCTGTAGTCTTACTTTGTAATTCTATAGTATCAATTCACAAGGGTAGGAACAATTGCCCTCACCCCTTGCTTGATTTATGTCCTCCCATCCCTCCAGCTCTAGTTAATACACAACAGACACAAATATAATTACATTTGCAGGAGGTAAAGGAATCATATTTTTCTCAGTAAAATCTCAGCATTACTTCTTGCATTCAGCTCCCAGTATTCGTGTAGGGCTTTTTTTCCTATGTGTTCTACTCTTTGTCCTCACTGAGTGAGTGGGACTGATTAACTAACATAGGAGCCAGTGGCATAACTAGAAGTTACTGGGCCCCACTGCAAATTAATTTTAGGGCACCCAACATATCCAGAGGTTGTCCTTTTTTATCAGTATATGGTGAAAGTGCTTATTAATTAGGGCCTTATTTGGCTATTTATACCTCCTGGGCCCTACTGCAGCCACAGGATCTGCTTCCTCTGTAGTTTGCATCAGTTCAGTTATCAACCAATCATATATTTGCTTTCATTTTCTTACATGTAGTTATTAAAAACTAATTTCTGACTGGTTACTGTTGGCAACGGCGCCTGTAAAATTAGCACATATATTAAATTAACCGCCATTTTTGTGAGGCATATCTCAGTAGGGGTATTTTATCGCAAGAACACTTGCATTACCATGTCAGGCAAATACTGTATCTTTCTTTAGGAGACATATAAGACATATATATACAACATACATGCATAGCTCTAAACAGAAGATTTAAAAAGATAATATGGTGCTTAATGAATTTAAACATGCAAACTTTAGTAAAGCCAATTTCAGCATCAAACATCAACATTGTATTCTCTTATTTATTTAACAGCACGTTTTTGGCTACAAAACAAAGAGATGGAGACAAGTCTTGTGTTATTTGGGATATGTGCTGACACTTGGATTGACACGATTGCTCTTTTATTGGAAACAGGAGATGTATGTCTGGTTTGTTTGTAAGCCTTGCATCTTGGAAGAGGCTGATGTTTTACTGATTAAAACTACTGTAAGTAGTACCTTTGCTTCAGTGCAATGGGTTTAAAGTGGTAAAAATATTTCTGCGAACAGGTTTAAGAGTTGCCTATGTATAGAGGGGAGGGTGTATTTAAAAAAAAAAAAAAGATCTAACGTTACATTATTCATGAACCTTTCTGTGTTTAGAATGAATTGTGCCAAATTTTGTTTGTCATGCATACAGAACAGTATATACTGTCCTGAGAAGAGTATCTCTTGACTGGCTACATTTATGAAACTGTCCTTTATTTTGACTTCAATACTTTTTAGTAGATGGGCTATATCCCATCATATTTGAATTTCCTTTTGTATTTACTTGTATTTGTTTTGTGAAACAGTAATGATGGGTGAATTTGTCCCATTTAGCTTCACAGAAAAATTTGTGAATTTCCTGTGAAATTCGCAAAAAGACTTTTGACGGCGGCATTAAAATTGATGACGGCGACAATATTGTTTCTGTGACAATTTGATGTGCGTCCATTTTGTCCTATTGTGTTAAAGTCAATGGCGCACAGTGAATTGTTGCCAGGGTCAAAATTGTTGCTGGCGTCAAAATTTTTTTGACGCTGGTGAATTTCCGCCTGGGATTTTTTTCGATAATTTCGAAAAACATGGAAGTTCCCTGCAAATTCATTCATCAATATGAAACAGTCCTCCTCAAGAAAAAAACACAAGAAAATTTTAGATAAAGACCATGATCACATTTTATTATATAGACAAAATCAAACATTGACTAATAACAAACCTGCCCCCACCCTCTCTCTCTGATGGTGGAGTATTTTGCATGTAATAATTTCGAATGCAAATTTTCTGCTGTAATATATATAAACTAATTTAAACTAAATTAATCTTTTTCCAGGATGAACAGAAAAAATGTTTTACCAAGAAAGTAAAGTCATTTCATGTTGCCAATTTTTCCTATATTGCATTGTTGGATAATAACACTGCTGAAAAACAAACCAGTAAAGAAGTAAATACTGAACTGAAGGTTGGTAAATTATAAATCGAATGAAAACCCGAATCATAAGATTTTCTCAGAGGTTTTTCCGGAATCATGCAAGTGCTTATTTTTGATATAGAGGGCAAAAAACAAGAAAAACTTGAATGCCAAGCTTTGCATTCAAAATGTCATGTAGTCAATGGGAGCTGCCATAGCCAAAATGTAAACTACAATATTTATTCAGTTTAAGTTTTTCATTTTAACTGGTATCTCAAGCATATAATTTAGAATGTTATTATGACTGGATATTTAAGTATCTAATATCTAATTTTTCATCCCTTTGTGTATGAATATTTTTTTCAGGTTCGATATATGTATGTGCAGAAGATAAGATATATTTGGAATCCATTTAAAGGCATTTTTCAGAAAAGTGGGTAAGTTGAACAGACACGGGACAAAATACATCCTGTGAAATGTTAGAAACACATAAGTGATCTGTAATTTTTTATTTAAGGGTTTTGGATGACACACATTCATGTTCTGATATACACACAAAATTTGGTTCAGGGTTCAGTAAAGAAGAACAAGAGAAAAGGTATGTAAAACCTGGTGTTTTTGTAGATTCATGATTTAATGCTACCTTGTCTCACTAAACCAGGGGTGTCCACCTTTTGGCTTCCCTGGGTCATATTGGAAAAAGAAAAATTGTCTGGGGCCACACATGAAATACACAAACTCTTTTTATTTGTAAAAGTAAAGCAAATGCACAGAAAAGAACTACAATACCAGTAGGATAACCAGATGGAGCTATACACTGGAATATGGGATACCTGGATATTACACAGACTTATTATTATATTATTATTGCTATTACTAAATGGACAATGGGCAGAGTCCCCCCTCCTACCTACTCCTATATCCTTTGAAACATGATCTTTCTTTGGGAACAAAGGGTTTCAACCTGGGTCACATTCATATCCATCATGGGCCGCAGGTTGGACACCCCTGCACTAAACCATTTAGGTAGAGTGCACAATGTAATGACTAAGGCCAAAGTATGACCTTTTACATTCCTTGGGGTGCAAGTGCACAAGATAACTAAGCTGTATTTAAAATCAGGTGCTCAGTTCAGAGAGCAGAGTCAGGAGGAATTTAGTGTGCTATGGGCAGCTGCTGGGAACTTTGTTTATTTGATGTAGCATCAAGGTTAATATATTAACATTAATGTATTCTGATTTGGAATACACTGGTGTCTGTGCTGCATTTAATGAGAAATATTGAAATATATACTAATACACTGACAGCAGCCAAGAACATGTGTTAAGAAACAGAAAAAGAAAATGGCAAACAAATGCACCTTTGGAGACACACATAAAAGGCTTGTCTTGGCTTTAGAAAAATAAAACATATAAATAGCATTTCTAGGGGTGAATTCTGCCATTCTCCAATACAATAATAATGTTTTTTCTGATGCACAGGCGGCAAATTTGTGGATCAAATTCAATTGAAGTAGAAATAACTCCGATATGGAAGCTCCTTTTCAGGGAGGTAAGAACTATATAGCGATAAGTAGATTTTATTTGCAAACAGTATTACAGTATGTCAGCAGGATTTGGGGCATATGGTGTTAGCAAAGGAAAATTTCAACAAGGGCAGTTTAATGTGAAAACAAATAGTAAGTTAGTCCACCGTATTAATCCACATTTTTATTGAAAGACGTACTAAATGTTTTAAGGCTTTAGCATCTTGCAGAAATTGAAGAGCCAATGGATTTTATTAGTTTTAATTTGTCTGGACCTAGGTGTAATGCAACTAAAGTTATATTGTTTAGTGAGATTGTCTGGTTTATTCTGAAAAGTACTTCCTTCCAGTGTTCTCTGAAATTACAGGTATGGGATTTGTTCAGTGGCTTAACTAGCTGCAGCGGGGCCTGGGTGCAATATGTACACCTGCACCCCCCCAAACTTGCGCCTGCTGCATGCTCTGCTGAAAAATTCCCCCATCCTACCATATGCGATTTGGTTATTATGGTTCCAGCGGGCCCCAAGGGGGTGCACCATCTCTGGTAGTTACACCACTGGATCTTTTATTCAGAAACCTGATGTCAAGAAAGCTCCAAATGACTCGAAAGCAATATTCCAAATAATCAATTTTAAGCAAATAAGTATATTACATTTTTTAAATGATTCAATTGTTCTCTGTAATAATAAAACAGAACCTTGTAATTAATGTTAACTAAGCTGTGTGGATCTATATTGTTTGCAGAACAATCATGTTAGATTTATTTAATGTTTAGTATGGTGTGTTTCTACCATCTCCAGACAATCTCTCCAACCCATCTCTGATCTCATAGTGGACAATCATAATGGCACCTTGTGGCCAATTAGTAGTTCATTTCTAGGGTTCAAGTTGCACTTTGTAGCAAATTTCTTAAGGAGTTCTCAAGTGCAAAGCAGTACTCACTCATTCAGCAAACACTTATGCAAAGTGTGGGGTAGGATGCAAATGTATAAAAAAATGCTGGTTTGCACATGTATTTTGGTTACTTTGAAACTTGTGAATAAGGAATTTTATATTTGTGACCCCATCTTTATTGATTGCGTTTTTTGCATAATGAAAGAAATTCTAGTTTACATGAATTAAGAAATACAGGTATGGGACCTATTATTCAGAATCATCGGGACCTGCAGCTTTCCAGATAACGCTTCTTTCCATAATTTGGATCTTCACACCTTAAGTCTACTAGAAACCCAATAGGCTGGTTTTGCTTCCAATAAGGATTAATTATATTTTAGTTGGGATCCAGTACAAGCTACTATTTTATTAGTACAGAGAAAAAGGAAATAATTTGTAAAATGTTGTATTATTTGATTATAATGTATTCTATGGGAGACAGCCTTTCCATAATTCTGAACTTTCTGGATAACAGGTTTCCGGATAACGGATACCATACCTGTACCAGCTTTTGCTTATTTGCAAAATGTAATTGTAAGCAGTATTTGTTTTCTCAAGCTAACACTAGAAACAATGTAGCAGGGCATGTCCCCTTAAGGAGTGTTAATCAGCTAGCTTCTTCTACATTGTTTCAGAAGTCAGAGCCAGAATTGTAGAGATTGTTAAAATCTTCAATTCCAATTATACAGTATTTACAAATAACTTAAAAGATTTTATGCATATTTAAAAGTTGGTTAACATGCATCACATATTTTCCATTCATGCTAGTTCTCCTTTAAGTAGTATGTATAACTAATAGTAATTTTAAAATCTCAATACAAATATATAACTGTACCAATTTTTCATTGTTTTAAATAGATTTTCAACCCGGTTTACTGTTTTGAAGCCTATACATTAATTCTATGGCTTTCTGCTGGATATATTGAATATTCCATGGCCATCTTAATTCTCACCATCTTGTCTATTATTGCTACTGTCACCTTATTGCGGATGGTAGGTATCAAAGCATTTATTTTACTAAAATCAATTTAATATCCTTTTTTTGTTGTATAACATTTTTTTTGTCTTACAGCAATCTGTAAAATTACATAAAATGGTTGAATTCCACAACAACATCATGGTTTCTGTTCTTCGGAAAACTGGAGGTGAGAGAAAGTTATGCATACATACAGATGGGTGATAATTCATTTTTCAGATTTCATTCAGATTTCATTCAGTATGGCGCAAATAAATGGCATGAAAGATGTTAGCTACTGTTTTAGGGCTCATTTAGGAGGGCAGGGTGCTAAAATAGAAATTGTGAGCTTTGAAGCTATTCACAAACGTACTTTGTTCCCATGAACACTTATTACAGGATACATGTAGTGCTCTGACCAATCGGGCACATGTGCGGAGCACAGGGTACAAGTTCATTAACACCTATTATTCAGCTGTTGTTAATGAAAGGGTCCCTCTGTAAATTGAGTCTACACCTGCAACTGAATTGCATTGTGTGATTAAAAAAACGTATGTTAATGTGATTTTAACGCTTTGTTCATTGCCCTTTGCATACACAGGATTCTGCCCCATTACAATATTCTTGTTGTTAGAAACAATACAACTCTGGAACTAAAACAATTGGAACTGTACAGGCCTTCAAGAAAAGCTAAAGAGAAATATTAAAACAGAGGGATGTCCAATGTTTATCCCCAAGATTTTAAAACATATTTGAGTAGCAGTGCCACCACCATCAACACGACCAAAGTCTTTGAAGGTCTACAGTTTCTAAAAGAAAGATATCAAGATGTTTTCTATTTATGGGAAATTGTCCCTTGTCCCCTGTTAAAGTTTACTTTTCTAGAGCAGGCATCTCTGATCAGTTTTGTCTAGGAATCTAGGTGATTGCTAATCCTCCTTCTGACTGAGGAGTTCTTGCCAGGCCCTGGATCTGCACCTCATACCATCAATGTGGGGATGCTGATAGAAAGGACTCAAATAATACTTACATATGGTATGCTTAGCCACAATTCTCTACCAAACCAGTTTTTCTTCCTCTGGACCAGGAAAAAAATGATCACCCCTAAAAGTCACATTCAAAAGACAGGAATGTAAATTGAATGCCAACTTTACATTCCTCTTAGATTTATCATTTTAGACATCAACTAATTCTATAGAAATGTTATTTTAATTTTTTTATATATTAATTCATGTTATTTAATAATTTAATAATATATATTATATGTTATTTTATAGAGGCTGAGACATCAGTTTTCTACTGTTATCTAACTGATCATGTACTGTATCATCCTCATTTCAGCAGCTCCTCAATAGAATTTCCTTCCTTAATCAAAAAAAAAAGATGAATTGCCAAGTAAACAGGAACTATTGTAATTTTGACAAAAATAATTAAAATCATTAACATAAATTAAAATGCTGAATCTTTTAGTGCATAAATAATTGTAATCAGCATTATTTCTCATATTCCAGATATAGAAGAAGTGCAATCCCAAAATCTGGTTCCAGGAGATGTAATAATTTTACCTGAAAAACAAATGTACTTACCTTGTGATGCAATTCAGATATCTGGAGGTTGTGTTATAAATGAAGGCATGCTGACAGGTACTGTATTTTTAATATACTCATAGCATTCCTGCAATAAAATCTATATAGGCAGTTGTTGGCTAGTATTGACCCTTGATTCAAGAGTTTGTAGGGAATTTTTTTCTAGAATTTAGAATTGAACAGACTTTGATTTTTTGTTTGTTTTTCTCTGCCCCTTGCTCCTGTTCTCATTTTGATCCAGTGTTTCACAATATAAACCATTTTGTGTCAGACAGCCAGTTTCTACCCTGTCATCCATTAGTTTATTATGGCAGAAGTTGCACAGGAGTATATCAGGAGTATATACTGAAATTTGAGACCATGCAATGTATATGCATATTTTGCAAAACCCAATGTTTATAATTCCAGTCTCTATTGGTGCAGGTAATCAAATGTATGGCTAATCTAAGGTATAGCTAATATTCAGTTATACAATAATAGCTTACAACTTTGCTTAATTTAGGAGAATGTATTCCTGTTACAAAAACACCCTTGCCATGTGTAGACAACTGTATTCCATGGAACATTCACACTGGGGACAGTTACAAAGAGCACATGCTTTACTGTGGAACTGAAGTCACCAAGATAAAGCCAGATAGTGATGGACTGGTAAAAGCTGTTGTTCTGCGCACTGGTGAGTATATGTTGCTAAATTTGTGAGGTTCTAGAGACATACAGTTAGAGTTTGCTTCTTATTTAGATATATGTGACACTGTACACTATATCTGAATATAGTGTTAGAAAATGTCGTAAATATTGTCTATATATATAGAACTAAGCACTCCTTTACTAAAAGTATTATGAGTAATTCATAATTATCTTTTTTAAAAAAGTCTGCAAAACTCACAAAAGTTCACATTGACTTAAAATGAAATATGCATTGTGCCCTCCACTGATGAATGTAATATGCATACAGACACAGAGTTGATAACCAGCACTCCCAGCAACCTTATATAGAAGTGACTCCCAACCAGGGCTTGCTTCCATCATTTTGCTCACCAAACACTTAGGGGCAGATTTACTAAGGGTCGAATTTGATGGTTAAAAAACCCTAGAATTCGACCATGGGAATTGTGTGGGAATAAAAATACTTTGAATTCGAATATTCAAAAGATTTTAACACTATTCGATTTGTCGAACGATCGAATAGCGAAATATCGATTGAACAATAAAATCCATTCGATCAATTTTTTTTACTAGGCAGTCGAATAAAAATTTAAAGGGGAAGTTATTCGACTGTCAAATATTCGAATAGAGTTTTATTCAAATTATTTGAATCATTCGATTCAATTGATTTTTCAAAATTCGATGGTCGAAGTGGTCTTCAAAATCGAATTTTGAATTCTTCATGTGAATTTGATACATCTGCTCTTTGATGTTGCTCTCAGTGAACACAAAGCAAGTGTTTATTTTTGAGTTTCTGACTTGAAGGTAAGCTTTGCCTGAATAAAAATCAGGTGTACTGCCAAATAGAGCCTCCTGTAGTCCATATAGGGGCTACTAATTAGCCACCCACAGTCTTTATTTGGCATCCTCAGAGACATTGTTCATGCTTTTGTTGCTATTAAACTTTTTTACATTTGAATGTTGCTACTGGGTAAAAAAAAGGTTGGGGAGCAGTATTCTATAGCCTCACATTTGAGGTTTACTTATATGGGTAAACAACTTGTGTAACTCATTCTTAAGTATAAGAATGAGAAATTAATGGTTTTAAAAGTATTACAACTGTTTGGTTAATGAACTGGGATGTTAAATTATAAAATTGAAAAAAAAAATATATACATATATGGAATAAATATTTTAATTAAACATCCCAGTGTTTTCCAAAACAGCTGTAATTCCTTACACCTAATGCCAAATTTCATGTTTTGACCTTACCAGCTGGATAGCAATCAAAATAACAGTTTGCAATAAAAACAGCAAAATAATTTAAAAAGTACATACTATATTAGAATACCATTAAAATACTAAAAGTTTTTATTTTAATAATGAACATACCTCTTACTACATGTTAGAATGTATATTTTGCAAATCAAAGGTGACAATTTTTTCTTTGTATAGTTTTCTAAAATATTTTTTCTAACTGCTCCATATTTTTCTTTTTAAGGTTTTAACACCACAAAAGGAGATCTTGTGAGGTCCATACTATATCCAAAACCAATAAAGTTTCAACTCTACAGAGATGTTTTCTGGGTCATCGTTGCACTTACAGTAGTTTCAGTCTTTGGTCTTATATACGCAGTAGTGGTTGGTGCACTCCAAGGAGTAAGTAATTATACATTTAGGGTACTGAATATAAACTGAAATGTAAATCTATGGGCCAGATTCAGTTTGGTGAGAAAAAGGTTTATCACATGAAAAGTCATGGACAAGATTCAATATGAGATGCAATTCAGTTAAAAAAACTCTATTTAAGGCTATGGGAAAAAAAGTGGAGTTGAGTTAGGAGAAATGTTTTTTCTCCTTTAATTGGATCTCATCCATGAGTTTTGACGTAATAAACTATGAGATAACTTTTTCTTAATGAACTGAATTTCACCTAATGTTGTAATCTGCATAAAAGCAAAACCAGATGGATAATAATGGATGCACCAAATCACAGATTTAGTTTGGGATTTGGGTGAATCCTAGCACTTTTTGAAGTATTTGGCTGAATCCTGATTTAGCTATGTAAAAAACACATATATATATTTATATATATATTCCAAAAAATCCACAATTGGAGAACTAAACTGGCTTCAGTGATTTTTCCATTTGAATGTGTTTAATTTGTTGTACAGTTATATCAAATGGCAACCGCTTGGCCATTTGCCATGCAGAAACCTCTGCTTTTAAGTTGAACATTGAACAAGTAGGTAGAAAGACAGTCAACACATTAAGGAAAATACAGATAATGTAGTGTTTAATGATGGATTCAGTTTATAGCAGTTCAACAAAAAGCTTTTTTTTTCCATTTTAATGAATATCGCTATGCCTCATATTGTACAGTGTGAGCTATAATGCACTATTGCCACCAGGTGTTAATGGGAGGGAGTGTGGCCCAGAGACATTCTAATTTCTAGTCTGTGACTGTAAGTGAGCTAATATTATGATTTATATTTTAGACACCAACAAAAGATCTAGTTCTGGTGGCATTTATCATGTTGACATGCGCTGTTCCTGTCTCCTTGCCTCCTGCATTGGCTGTTTGCATCCTCTACAGTCAGAATCGTCTAAAGAAGCACGGGATTTTCTGTATCAGCCCTGATCGAATTAGCCTTTGTGGACAACTAAACCTCATCTGTTTTGACAAAGTAAATATAGTCTAAAGTTTTACTCTTTGTAATCAATCATTTTAAAATGAATTTGGTTGGTGATTAGGATTGTTATTGCCTATTTAATTATTTTAGGCTCCTGAAATATTTTCTTTTAATGTCTTAAGTATGCTTTTTAAAAACTTAGAACCTTTACAGAGGAATATACATTTATATTACTTGTCACTGTTTCTCACTTTTCATTAAAAATCTAAAGCAAACTTGTATTTAAGCCAAAGTAGCTACATACAAGTAGTATCCAAAGTAGTAGCTAATATTATCCCATGCATGGCCATCTTAACTTAATTCCAATAATTTTATATATTCAAATCTGTCCAAGGCAGCTATTGGACAAAATACATATACTGAATTTGAAGTACTGCTTTTGTAAAGCCATGTGTGCCACAGGGCACACAAAAACATTTTACTCTACATGGTAACTATCTAGAGGAGGCTATGTGCTGTTATTTTTGGAGAAGAGTTTTTAATGTACCTTACTTAATAACCAATTAAATGTAAAACACCCATATTCCATAAAATGACCAATTGTTTGGCCTTTTTGTATTATTATTACATTTACTGACAATGAATTGACATATTTATCTAAAGCTGATACCTGTAATAATTGATGTGTTGAGCATTCTCCTCTATGGAGTGGCCCTGTCCTGCTCAGCATCAGCAGTGTGAAATCTATATTGTCATATTTACAGTAAGAAACATAGGGTGCAAATTGCAAAAACTTCCACAGGAGAAACTTAAGGATAATGTATTTAATGTATACTATAACCCATTTCATCTGATCCCAGACAGGAACCTTAACAGAAGATGGCTTGGATTTATGGGGCATTGTATCTACTGGGGAAAACTGGTAAAGTTAATTCCATTGGATTAAAAAGAAAATCTCTCATAGTCCTGTCAGTATGACAATTAGTATAAATGTTATCAGTGAGGGAATGAACAGAATACAAGTGTTGCATTGATCATATACATATTTGCTTTATCAGGGCTAAATATTACAGATTACTAGGCTGGTGATCACTGAATCCCACTGAATTCCATAGGTCCCATTGTTGGTGTCAACATCCAGTCTGAAAAACATATTTATGCTTGTGAAACATGCCCTGTGTAATAAAATTGTTTATTTTAGAAAAGCTTTAATTTAAATTTTTTACAGCATCTGGCTACTCAAACTGAGTTTTAATTGGGTTGTAGAGCTGCATCTAATAATATTCTCCTTACATATTGTTACTACATATAGCTGCTATTAGAATTTAGAAATCGGCTCATATATAATTCATTGTCACTTTACTGTATAAAATGAATAATTTATTGAATTAAAATCATCCTACAGTATTATAATACTATACATGTTTGTTTTAAGTTTTCATAAAGTACATCATTTCACCTCTGGATGTACCTTACCATGGGGGCCTTTACTTGGTGCTGTTGCCAGCTGCCACTCCCTGATTGTCCTAGATGGTAAAATACACGGAGATCCTTTGGACTTCAAGATGTTTGAAGGTTCTGGATGGGTAAATCTTACTTAATTACATTTTCTAATTCCATCACATTCAGACTTTCTGTTTGGTAATGTGCTTTTGCAAGTGGTTCTATAAATATGTCTCCAAGCCAGTACCTGCACACATAATTAATGAGAAACTGTTTTTTTTGTGGCAGAATATTGATGACAGTCAAGCAACATGCACAGTGTATGGAAAATGTAGTTCATGTGTGACCGTTAGACCAGGGTCGTCATCAAAGGTATTATAATTTTAAGAATTTTGAAAAGAATAATGACACGACAAATGAGAAATGTGTCTTCAAACAGTTATGACTTCACTTGAACCATAAAGAAAAGTACAAGGTCCCATCTAGTATGATGATGCCTAATCTGAACATCCCATGCTGCTACTGAGCTATCGTTCATAGCACATTTGTCTTTTTCCACATATTTTCACTTCAGTTGGGGTCAAAGAATTAATATTTTTGATAAAAAGTTAGTTTAGAATCCCAAAGTCATGTATCGAGGGCCTATGCCTCTACATCAGCAGAAAAAGTATCAGTAGAAATTCACTCTGTAAGAAAGGGGCTCATAGTGTTGTTAATCCTTTTGTAGTTTCAAACTGACAATATATTTGAACACTGATTTTAGTAGGTGTAACTTCCATAAAATTATACACATGAAATCAGAATATAACAACCTAAATGTAGTCTTCGTAATTTCAACTTTTGACACATTTATCAATAGTCTGTTTCTAAAGTGAAGTAATCAATTCATGTAGTGCTGATATAGATTAGTGCTAGGGGTAGATTAGATTTTCATGAGTGTTTACTATTTTATTTTTATTATTGTTATTAAGGTCCCAGTAGATGGAATCAACATTTTGCTCCAGTTTCCTTTTTCCTCTGCTCAACAACGAATGTCTGTTATAGCCCAAATAATAGGAGAAGAGAGACTGACTTTATTTTTAAAAGGAGCTCCAGAGATGGTGGTCCAATTTTGCAAACAAGAAACAGGTGCAGTATTATTGAAAATGTATAGGTATAAAGTGATTTAAATAACATTAAATGAGAACTAGAGCAAAACAAATCTTTTAAGGGAAGTGCAAAATGGATACTTTGGTGCAGTACCCTTCATAAAAGTACCCAAAAATTATAATTAAGTGCCAAGTACAACATAATGTGTTAATGTGCAAGTGCTACATACTGTGTTAATGTTGTAAAACTTGTTTAGTCCCAATGGTATATTTGCCTACTTATTAACTTTAAAAGTAAAAACACATCAACTAAGTTTTATATAAAGCGTGTGTCTAGATAGGTGTTCACCAAGTAACTAGTGCAATATGATCCGTCACTGCACCAAAAAAACCTTAAGGCCCCACGGTGTTAAAATGTATAGAAAAAAAAGCAATTATGTAGTTTGGATCAGATCGCAAATAAATTTATTAATCATACAAAATGTTTCACAATGCTTTAAAACACTAGCCGGCCAGATACTTAATACTGTATTAAGACAATTCTCTAGGTGGCATAAATAGATAAAAGTTGCATCAACTAAGGATGTTCCAAGGTGTCCATGATGTCGTCAAATACTCACACAGTACTTGAAGGCATGTAGTATGTGCAGACGCATTTATTTAAAATGAATGCACCCCCACAGCTGGGTATATTTACATGATAACAAGAAATTAAGAACTTGTACAATGCAGTTGTTTGCATCTGGGTACTAAAGGTCATCAAAGGATAAGAAATGCTGTTCAATATATATGGGTCTTCCTGTTACAGGCCAAAGACAAAGTAGCCCATGATAACATGATCAGTGGCCCTTTGTGACTAGACAAAAAAAATCCAGCACGCAAAGATATGCTATAGGTTTCCATTATGATAATTTATGATAATTTATTAAAGGGAAATTAAAGGTAGAATAACTGGGCACCACCCAGTGATTTTATTTACTTAAAATGCACCAGCCAGGAATACTTTTCTGTGCCATCAAAAGTTTCCAGTGTCTCAGACATCCCCTTCTCTATCCTGGTCGTCCACATTTGCAGTACAGAACTTTAGAGGACAAAATGGCAGTATGACCAGTACATTTTTAGAAGATAAGGAACACTGACCTTTTTTTTTTTGGTATTTCAAGATGTATATTGTGTTTTACATAAACTACTGTAGCAAGAGATTATCTAAGATGTACAGGTTTTGTTTGCTTTTTATGCCTAATCAGTGTTAGTAAAGGCTAAAACATTTTATCATAGTGATTGCTGATTTTTTATATTTGGTTGGAGTTATATCTATACTAAAAATGATATTGAAACAATAACTATTTGTTGGCTATTTTAACAGATTTAACGGATGAAATATTCTTATTTCCTAAACAGTACCACCCTCTTTTAAGAACACACTTGATTATTATACAGAGCAAGGCTTTCGAGTCATTTCCCTGGCATATAAATATTTTGAACTGCAAGAAAATGTTTCACTTCATAACTTAAAAAGGTAGGTAAAATGATATATTTTAATATTGATAGCCTTAAGCCTCTTTATTTTTAAAATTAAGTAAGAAATTACTGAGCTCAATATTAAATGTATGAATGTATTCCCTTTTTTAACTTCTTTCCTACTTTCTGTATTCATACTTTGCCCTTGTACATTGGTGTGAATTCTTACATATATGTTCTCCTGAAACCCAAAAAGGGGGCTATGTAATAAAAGATGCTAAGACGGTTATGAAATAAATGATTGGCTATTTGTCTTGTACCATATAGCAACCAATCAGCAGGTGGCATTTACTGGTCAACAAACCTACACTGGACGAAAATCATTGAAATACATGTTAATAATAATAATTGGGAAATAGGTAGTTGTGAAGTTTAAAATCCTCCTGCTGCCTTTGCCCTCCACAAAAGCATAAATATCTACTTTAAAAAGTTGATCCACATATAAACAGCAAATGGAAAGCACCATGGGGCAGATATATAAAGGGACAATTTCAAAGTGAAGAAAACCCTCTTTTTTCTAATTCAAATTTTTTAAAGAGACAATACTTCAATTTTCGAATGGACGAATTTTTAAATTGAAATCAAATGTTTTCAGTTTGCATCGAATTTTGGCCTATTTGATAGTCAAAGTACCCAAAAATTACTTTTTCACTTTGATCCTTGATAAATCTGCCCCTAAAAGTTCTACTGGGAAATCTGGGTGCCAGTTAGCCTCAATCTAAATACCAATTCTAATTGGCAGCACTCCAGGGAATTTACAACAAATTACAAATCAAGCTAAATTTAAGGTTTATTGTGTCCAAAGTATCAGTTCCACACAGGAACCAGAATAGTGCACAGAGAGACACTTAACTCAAAGAAATGGAGAGCACTAAGTAGTGTAGATAAGCAACCAATAAGCAATACATGCCAAATGAAATAACATACGTATATAATATAATAAAATGCAAAGACATCCAGAGTGAAGTAAAACATTAAAGTGAAGGAAAAGAATAAAGCACTAAAAATAAAGCACTACCGCACATAATCCTATGAACTTCAGACCTTTTCACTAATTAGAATGTGCAGTAAATCATTTGCACCTAGGGCATATAAAATTGTTCCTAACTCACCACCAAATCTTCAGTGTGTGGACTATGAACCTGTACCTTCACTTTTTTGTTGTACTTCACTCTGGGTGACAAATTAGAGCAAGCTGCTTTTGTTGGCATACTTTTATTATTTTTATTAATGCATACTTCCTGATTAGTATGACTCATTTTTAATATAGGTATATAGCTTTAGTCTTAAGATATGTCATCAGCTCCCCGTCTATATATTATTTCTACCTTATTTTTAGAAATCAGCTATAAACGTACCACAAAGTGCTTTTAGGTCTAAAGATATGCCAACAGTTCCCCATATTCTATATTATCTCTACATTATTTTCAGAAATCAGCTATAAACATACCACAAAGTGCTTTTAGGCACATTTTTATGAAGAATGCTCTCTTCCTCCTCTTTCATAAGATGTGTCATGCATTTCTTGTATTTCAGGGAAGAAGTGGAATCTGATCTCATATTTCTAGGATTTTTAATAATGGAAAATCAACTTAAGCCTGAAACAAAGCCTGTTCTTCAAGAACTACTTTCTGCAAATTTAAGAACAGTCATGCTAACAGGTACTTTGATAAATGAACCAAAAAAGGTTAATAATATTTAAAAAATATGAATGTCCAGAAAAGTATACTTGAGAATGCTCTTAACAATAATTTACAAGAGTGATTTGTAAATGCTTCAGTCATTGCAGGATCATTGATTGGTTATGTAGTATACATACTCCATAACATAACTTTATTATTATTTTATTATTATTACATTTTTATTTTTGTTTTCATTTTTGAAATTATTTTCTGCCAATAAATTCATAAGTAGGCAGACCAATGTAATTAGATAACTTAGCAATATGGAACATTGTTAAGATTATGATTTGATTATTAATGTGACTGCTTTGTTTTTTTTCTGGAAGGTGACAACTGTAAAACAGCTTGTACAGTTGGAATGGGTTCTGGAATGTTATGCAACACCGACACTTTATTTTTGCTTGAAGCCACTGACCCCGAAGGAGACTCTCAACCATTCATCAACTGGCAGATTGTGAAGAGGAATAAGGATAATGATGCTAAAATAAATGTATGTTCACTGGAAAGTCAATGCATTGTTTGAAATTATTACCATATGTGGTTGATTTTAAATTGTAAAGTCGGTATAATAAAGTTAATTAGCAATGATGAAAAGCATGTTACTGATTTAACTTAGAGCCATTATAGCAATAAGTGCGCCACAATTTAAGATTGTACTTATAAAGATGGCCTCCTTTCTTAGCAACCTGCGTCCAATGAAATCAGCACTCAGTCACTTGTTCCTGGCATTTAGTGGATGTAAGCCAATTGAGTAGCTACTTGCAAATATAAAACAAAGTCTTTGTCTGTAACAGGAGACAACAGTAAATATTCCATGCACTGAAAATTACATAAACTTTAATACAATGCAAGTTGAGTTGGATTATGCCACCAGTGGAAAATATGACTGTACTGCCAAGCAAAACTTGCCTGAATTGATGATGCCCAATGTAAGTACCCATTTCTCTATATTTCTACTTTATATAATGATAGATTATATATCCAGCAATACTGGTCAGAATATATTTATATATATATATATATGTCAGATACAAACAAATGTAACTATTTCATATCTGTTCTGCCTGACATGACACTAAACCGTACTCCCAGCTCACACTACTAACTGCTGATTTTCTTTCTCTTATTAGGTTTGCCTACTGCCATCTGCTTTTGCTGATTTTGCACCCTCAGTTGCTGCTGTTGCTTTAAATGTATGTCTATCGCCATTTGCCTTTTTCTGATTTTGCACCTCTGTTTGCCTTTATCGCTTTAAATGTGTGTCTGCTGACATCCACATTTCCTGATTTTACATCCTCATTTGTTGTTGATGCTTTATATGTATGTCTACTGCCATCCACGTTCTCGGATTTTGCACCACCTTTTTTCTGTCTACTACCATCCAGTTTTTCCAATTTTAAACCCTCAATTGCTGAAGTTGCTTTAAATGTATGTTTACTGCTATCTTCTCTTCCTGCTTTTATACCCTCTTTTTGCTGCTATTGCTTTAAATGTATGCCTTATATGGGTGTGTCTGGGATGCCTATTTGAGCAGATTTGCTGTAGATTATATCATCCTGCCTGTTTTACGCTTGGGGCAGATTTATCAGTAGTCGAAATTCGAATTGAAAAAATTTCGAAATTCGACCATGTGAATAGGAAGTGAAGTTAAATCCTTTGAATTCAAATATTGAATTTGAAGGATTTTACCGCAATTTGCTTGGTCGAACGATCGAATAGGAAAAATTCGATCAAATTTTTTTATTCAATCAAAAATAAGCAAACCCAATTCGGTAGCTTTTTTTAAAAATTTATTAAAGGGGAAGTGCTTTGACAGTCAAATGGTCAAATATTCAAATGAAATTTAATTTGAGTCATTCGAATCATTCGATCGAATTTACAAAATGCACTGGTCGAAGTGGTCTTCAAAAACATTTGAAAATTATAATGTTTTTGAAAATTCGATCGCACTTCGAATCAGTCATGTGAATTTAGTAAATCTGCCCCATGGTCTCTGAATCATTGTAACCCACACACCCAGTGACTAATCTTGAGATGGTATAACTGACAAAAGATATGTGCAAAAAAGGGCAGATAAAGATAGATGGCTTCACTGTGCTACCTACCACATTGTGAGAACCTAGACAAGATGCACACCTGTGCAATGCATGACTAATTTGCAACAGGACATGCCGACCAACTATGCTACTCACATCTTACTACAAGCCATTGCTGATTTGAGAGAAGTTCTTACTCTGAAAATTGTGGATTCTAGTTATTAGTTTGGGATGTATGGCAATATGAGTACCCTACACTTCTACAATCCTCCTGTTATACAATAGCAACTTCTAGCCGTTTGTTTCCTAGGCCCACAACAAGATGAGCTGTGAAGTTTGGCTCTAAAAATGGGTTCATAAAACTAGAGTTGAAATAACCTTCCACCTGAAATTAGAAGAATTTTGTTAATTAAGTATGGGCATTGCCGTAGAAGCCATAGTGTGGGATGCTAGCAAAGTTTGGACTAGGGGAATCTTTGTATCCCTTATTAAAAGGGAGAGGGCTGATAGAGACATGTAAAAGAATAATTACATCTGGCTTACAGTAGGTTGAACATAGTTTATCTAATGAAGATTCTCACAATGTAGGCAGGATATTACCATGGCACAGAGGTCCATAGATTTGCTTCATATTAAAAAAATCACATATTTATATGCCACTGCGGTGGACCCACTACTTTACATAGACTTTTAAGGCAAAATTATTAAATAAATGTCATGGTTAACATCACTGACTCCTGAAAGAGAACAGGAGTACAGGAGTAGCAACTTTTATCTCATCACTTTCACTTGTGGGATAAGTAAACTTGATTAGAATGGTATTCGTACCCAGGTTTTTCTATGTCAATATATACCCCAAATACCTACATCAAGTTGGGCATCTGTTGAGAAATGACCCCAGTTTCAAGTGTACCCAGAGGCTGGAATATGGTCTATATTCCTCTGCACAGTTGGTTCAAATATCTATACATGCCTTACCAATCTTCAATAACTTTTCATCTGCACCAGTTTTTTCTTAATTTTCCCTTACCCTCTGCAACCATAACTCACGCCACCATGTTTAGTTTCCTTAAAATGAGTCAGAGCAATGAACAAATATATATGTTCCAATAGTTCTATATGCTAATTCACTGCAGTTGCTGTATTTGTCATATAAAGGGAATTGGGTATATGTGCTGAAGATGGCAATGTTACATATTGAATAAATTAATAGGATCAGCCATGAACAGTCAGAATTATCTGCCTAAGAGGACAGATGCTATGGGTTATTGTGTTTTTGTTGATGATGTTTTGTGAATGATTGCATCTTTGATGATACATGTTCAATGTCTGTTACAGAAAACAGCAGAAGACATTCAATGTGTGGCACCTTGGAGCCATTATGTAAAGCAACACACATATCATTATGCCATGACTGGGAAATCATACCAAACTATTAAGCAGTACTTTCCTGAGTTGATGCCAGATGTAAGTATCAGTGACAATTGATACTATCTTGGAAATTCCAGTTCCTTCTGTGCCTGAAAAAAAACTACTAAAAACCTAGTGACCCGTAATTTGTATCCTCATACCTTATGTCTAGTAGAAAACCATGTAAACATTAAATAAACCCAAAAGACAGTCTTTGCTTCTAATAAGGTTTACTTATATCTTAGTTTGGATCATGCACAAGGTAATGTTTTATTTTTACAAAGGAAAAGTAAATCATTTTTAAACATTTGTGTTATTTGGATAAAATGGAGTCTTATGGGAAAAGGCCAATCCATAATCAGGAGCTTTCTGGATATTGGGTTTCCAGATAACAGATCCCAAACCTGTATATTTAACATTCAAATTACAGAAAGACTTATCTGGAAAACCCCAGGTCCTGAGCATTGTGGAAGAAATGTAACATCTCATTTTGATGACATAGGTCAATTTTTGTTCAGTGGTGCTTTCTCTGTTGAAGTAAATGTAAATATTAATGAGGAAAGTCTTAGAATATTCTCAGAATGACAATGTAGAGGGATTATCCATAATTATGACAAAATGTTTTCACCTCCAAATATATATTTTGGAAATGTTTTAAAATACATTTAAAAAATGCTTTTTAATAAACAGACCTTCAACTTGTAAGTAAGTAAGTGAGCAAACATGAATTAGCCTGCTGTCAATGAGGTGCCTACACACTTTCATAAAATAGTTTATTTTCTTCTTTTCAGATCCTACTCAACGGAACAATTTTTGCCAGATTGACCCCCAATCAAAAATCTACCATAATCGAAGATTTGCAAAATATAGAGTAAGTTCCCTGATGTTTGAATATAGTTATGTTGGCACCACATGTGCACATCTGACCAGTATTTTGGCCAAAAATTACCTTTTTCCTCAAATTAAATATATGTCCGCACAAAGCTCTCTACCAGCACCACTACTTACTATTGGCAGGGTATGGAGATGCAAAAAAACATTATTGCTAGAAATTCAATATATTATAAACTAAACTTACTGTACCAGTGCATAAATTTAGCAGTCCCTTATAACAGTAAGAATCCATGCCTCAAAGTTTCCTATAGCAACTCCTCCTCCTGGATTTTGTTAAGGGCTGTGACACACTAGGCTATTTGGGGAGATTGAGTCACCTGGCGACTAATCGCCTCGATTTTGCCGCGACCAATCTCCCCAAAAGCCTTCCCTCACTCTGCGCTGGCTTAAAATGAAAAATTGCCAGCGCTAATTACACGCGGCGATTCATTTTCCGAAGTCGCCCGAAGTTTCCTTGCGAGGCAACTTCAGGCGACTTCGGAAAAAGGAATCGTCGTGTATAATTAGCGCTGGCGATTTTTCATTTTAAGCCAGCACAGAGTCAGGAAAGGCTCAATCTCCCCAAATAGCCTAGTGTGTCACATGCTCAGTGTGCTTCTGGATGCTGTTGAGAAGCTAAGCTTAACAGTCATTGAAAATCATCAAAAAATTTACAGACAGGTTTCATCTGTCAAATAGTTAAATGCTACAGGGATTATCCTTTTGGATGCAGAATGTACTGGTTTCTATTTTGCCATAGATTGTGAACCTGATTTTGTCATTAATAAGTAATTTTTATAGATCTTATATTGTATATAATGATGAGTACATTTTTTCACCATGCACAGATTCGCAGTGATATTCTGCATTTCGCCACTGGCAGATTTTTGTTTGCGAATAAAATTCACAGAGAAAAACTACAAAAAAAAAGGCAATTCACTTTAATGCATTTGGAATGAGAAAAAGGGCCAATTGATAATGTGTTTGGTGTGAGAAAAAAAGGCCATTGACTTTAGTGCAATTGGAGTGAGAAAAAAAAGTCGCCAATAGGCTCTAGTATATTTTGCTACAAAAAAGATCACTGCAATTAAAAAAGTTGCCCATAGACTCCAATAAAGTTTGCTACAAAAAAACTTGTCACTAAAAAGTCACCAGTAGACTTTAATGCATTTGGCAAATTTTTTGCCATATCATGAATGCAAATTTTTCAGATAAACGGGACCAATTGACTCATCACTAATTGTATATAGTTATACTCATTTATAAAGGTTGGCCACATTTGCCCATGGGCAGTAACCTATAGCAACTAATCAGTGACTGACTTTTTTCATCCAACTGCTGGTGAAACAATAAAAACAAACATTTGACTGGTTTCCATGGGTTACTACAAATGTGCCCAGTCTTTCAAAATGAGCCCCTACAGAGTGTGTTTAAGGCAACCCCTAAGCTCAGGTAATGTAGACAACATAGGTAATTCAAAGTACTGGCAAATGCAAGTGTTTTGAATTACCAGAAAGTAGATGAAAAGCATCTTGGGAGACAAAGATCATGGTTTTGTTCTGCACATGCACTGACCAAGGGTTGGACTGTGCTGGAGGGACAATGGGGAAAAAGCAAATGGGCCTCGTCAACTCAGACCCATTTCTGACTGAGACCCTTGCTGAGATTATACAGTACCACCTGGATTAATTAGATATATAAATTATACTGTCTCATTTTGATATACAATTTCTTGTTTAAAATAAACTTCTTACTCCCCAAAAAACATCTGTTTGTAAAGTTAAGCAATCATTTCACAATTTCATTGGATGCTATGGATGACATTTAGCATTGTCATTGTACTGTAGGGGGCATATTTATTAAGCTGTGTAAAACAGAATTCAACAAAAAATGGCGTAAAAAGCTGTGTAAAATAAATGACAAATTTATCAAGGTGCGTGTGTAATTTTATGGATGCCAGATTTGCCGCTATTATTATACAATGCTTCTGGCTGAAGATGTTTTTTACACGGCAAAGGCAGCCAATGTGTTGTGTATTGTCTTACTGTTTTTTACACAGTATTATAAATATGCCCCTAGGTGTCACTATACATCAGATTTGCTGAAGAAGAGAAAATTGAGCATTTCAGAGTAAAAGAAATAATATCAAATGTTAGGCTTTGGACTGGGAGAGTCATAGAATGAAATGATTTAAATTAATTGAAGAAGCATGCTGCTGTTTAATTGGCTATAATCATAATAAATATACATATGTATATATTTATTTTTTTATAGTTACTATGTTGGCATGTGCGGAGATGGAGCAAATGACTGTGGGGTAAGTAAAAAGCTGTGGTGGCTTTTTTTTCCTGGTCCAAAAACCCAAAACATGGCCTTTCTAGTCTAGTCTATGTATTTGTTAATCTTTAATTCTATGTTGGCATGTGTGGAGGTGAAGTAAGTGATTGTGGGGTAAATCCAGCTCTTTCTAGTCTATGTATTTGTTAATCTTAAATTCTATGTTGGTGTGTGTAGAGTTGAAGTAAGTGATTGTGAGATAAATCCAACTCTTTTTAGTCTAGTTTATGCATTTGTTAAGCTTAAATTCTATGTTGGTGTGTGTAGAGTTGAAGCAAGTGATTGTGAGATAAATCCAACTCTTTTTAGTTTATGCATTTGTTAAGCTTAAATTCTATGTTGGTGTGTGTAGAGTTGAAGCAAGTGATTGTGGGATAAATCCAACTCAAAAATCTCCCACTATTACAGGTTGCAATAGCAACTTTGAGTTTTGGAAATGACAACATTTCTATTTGTCTGGAGGAACAGACTAGTGATGGGCGAATCTCCCCCGTTTTGCTTCGCCGAAAAATTCGCGAAACAAGTCGCGTTTTTGATGCGCGTTGCTTTTATCACGTCATTTTTGACGCACGTCGCGTCGTTTTTGTCGCGTCATTTACGACGCACTTTACGTTGTTTTCGTCTCGTCAAAAAACGACGCGCGACTAATTTTTTGGGCGAATTTTCATTGGCGTTTCGTGAATTTATTCGCCAGCGGCGAATCGCTGGAATTCGCCGCGAATTCGCCTCTGGCGAATAAATTCGCCCATCACTAGAACAGACTCCCCACATGACACATTTGAATCACTTGCAGGAGGCTTTTCTAATCTAGCAATGTATCTACAGGACCATCAACAGAAATCACTCTACTGAGTTAACAGGGACCATCCTGATAGTGGTCCCATATATATAAAAATAAAATGTTGTAAATGCAGAAGAATAAATAGAATGAGAAGCTGAATTGTTATAAACTCCTATGTATATAGATTGTAAGCTGTTCTGGAGAGCAATTCTCAGGGCCCAATTCACTTCACCACATATTTATGTGTATATTCCAACGGTTTATAACATGACAAAATAATTCATAATTCACAGATTATGCAATTCTGAAAGTAAGCTATGTTTGGTACCTGTATTAGTATTTGATATGAGCAGAGAAATAAAAACTTACATTTACTAGTTTAACATTTATATTGCCTGGCACTTGTGCATCTACAATTCAATAATTAGCATTGGGGGTAAATTACATTGATTTTATGAATTTTCACATGGTGAGCAAAATGCCACATAAAGCTTATGTTATTATCCAAATAAATGTACATGTTCTTCTTTAGGCACTGAAAGTGGCTCATGCTGGAATTTCATTATCAGAGTTGGAAGCTTCAGTGGCTTCTCCTTTTACATCTAAAATAACGAATATTACATGCATGCCCATCCTACTGAAGTAAGTTTTCTTTTGATTGGGGCATGTGAACTTTATTTTGTAATAATGCATTCAAAATATTGGTTATACTTTGATTGCTCTTGGCTACTAAAGTCTATGTTTTCGAAATTCCTAGAAATTCCAAAATTTCTATGTTTCATATTGTTACATTATATTTATCAAATATGATGATTTATTTTGCGTGATACATCCAGAGCAAAGTCATGGCAATAACATGACTGGAGTTGTCACACAGCTACTACATGCATCTGGCTGGATCTACCAGTTCTTGTTAAAGGAGAAGGAAAGCTATGGAGGCATTTTATTGCCAGTAGATTTATTTTTATTTTGTATAATATTTTACCATACTTGAGTAAACAGCTCTAGAAGCTCTCTGTTTGTTTAGGATAGCAGCTGCAGTATTAGCTTGGTATGACATCACTGCATGAGTCTCTCCTTGCTCACTTATAGCTCCTCTGGGCTCAGATTACAGCAGAGGGAGGGGGGAAGAGGAGCAAACTTAGTATGCTCACACCTGGTGGCAAGGAGGTTTAAAGGACCAGTAAAACCAAATTAAAAAAAAAATTATGTAGTATACTTAGGAAAAAAAAACACCAAGATAAATTAAACTTTTAAATCTCAAAGCCTTTATTAAGATATTCTTACCTAAACTCCGCTTGGGTGACGATTAATCATGTGGTGCTTGATTTCTCCTCCCTGGCTATCTCCTAAAAGGAAGGCAGGGAGGAGAAATCAAACAAAACACGATGGATTGCCGGTTCGCCTTTTCTGAAGAGGAGCGCAAGCGGAGTTTCGGTAAGTAATTTCTTAATAAATGTGATTTAAAAGTTTTATTTGTTTCGGTGTTTTTTTTCTACGTATACTAACAAATTTTCTGATACAGAAGCCCATGTGTACACAATAGATGGAAAAACATGCAGTTTTTCTTTTGACAGAGGACTGAAAGCAGCAGTAATTTGAGAGTTTACTGGTATATTTAGGTGGACCTTCTTATAAGCCTTACTTAGTTTTAACCTTTCCTTCTCCTTTAAAGCACAATTGACTTCTTTGTCCTGTAAGAAACACGAGTCCCTTGCACTAGGACATGGGACAGTGTGAATAATGAACAATCATTGCAAAGGACTGCATAACACAATAATATGCTACACAGAGCAGCTACTGATCTCCATATGTGTAATAAACTGAGAAGAAGCACTGTTTGTTGTCAGAGTCAATATATTGCATTTCAATTATAAGATATTTTCACTATGTCCATTATGGATTTCCATCTTTTCCTCTAGCTTTTGTTAAACTAAACTCCAGATACTAATGGCAGACTGAAGTTGTAATTGTAGCAACAGCTGTACTAAAGAGTTTGACATTTCTGATTAATATAACTTTTTTCTTCTAGGTGTAAACTCCCTTTTCCTTTATTGCATTTCTGCTTTGTACGTAGTGTGGGTGTAGTTTGGCTTTTTACCTATAGCAAAATACATTGGAAAAGCTCTCCTTTAATATAAGCATGATAGTTATACTGCAATCCATGTGAATCAAATATGATGGCCCTTGTCCTACCATTGAAAGAATCATGAACAACCAAACATAAACAGAGTGCTCATGGGACTTAAATGGTGAATAAAAAGCAGAAAAAGATTATTTAACTAATAAACCACAGCAACACAAATAAACCACACATGGTTTCATAACTAGTGCAATTCTGAAGCCAAAACTCAATGATCACATCTGCATTTAAAATAATACGGATCAACATGGCTTCAATATGAAAAATACACATATATATCAGAAAGCACAAAGAACAGAGAGACATAAAGAGAGAAAGGGTAAGTAAGTAAGAAACTACAAGAAAAGGTAGAAAAAGAGATTTCACTAGAATACATAAAATAGAAAAAGCATAGTAAAAAGAGGAACTGTAATTACAAAACCAAACTGTAAAAATACCCAATGAATAAAGTCAAATAACTGTGTCATGTGATACAAGAGAAGAACTGTTTGGCCACTTCAGACTGCAAGTTCCAGCATTATAGAAATGGCACTAAGAAATACAATCCACTTTGTGCTCTGTCCTGAACATAGGAGATTTGCTGCAAGAGTTTGCCCCGTATATACAAACCTTCCTGGCAACTAATAAAAAGCACAATAATTTTGGAAGTAACATTTATATCCTCATAATCATTTGTCAGTATTGCAATACAATGGTGTTGTTTATATGTCAGTTCTAAAAATTTTTATCTGAAACTGACCCTTCATCTGTTTTCTGATTCACAGGGAAGGGAGAAACGTATTTGTCACTTACGTATCTTTGTTTAAATACATGATGATGTATGCCTTTATCGCATTGATCTGCATGTTTCTAATGTTTTGGGTAAGAATTCCTAATACTTTACATTTTTTGAAGAGGAACTAAAATTCTAACCCCATGCACAGGCATCACTGCCCTCTTCACAACTGCATCAACCCATTGCCAGACACTTAAATGTTGCCCTCAACCTGGTGCCTTGTAGATCTTCCCAGTAGAGATTGTCATACTTGCTATGCTTGGTGCCAAAGTGTAGATCCACCCAGTAGAGATTGTTATACTTGTTACACTTGATGCCAAAGTGTAGATCTGCACAGCAGTTTGATTTGTTTACTGGTGAATGCAGTCTAAATGCCTATCCAATGGAAGATGACCCTTGACCCTGGCTTACAGTATGCTTCCTTTACTATCTAAGCAATCTCCAACTAAAATAATTTTGGAATTGCTTGAAATTTGATTTTTGGTTTGCCCTTGATCCTGATAAACAACAGACAGCATTTTTAGTATTATAAATGAAGAAGGCAGGCATGGGATCTGTTATGCAGAAACTCATTTTCCAGAAAGCTCTAAATTATGGAAAGGCCATCTCCCTTTTCCATCTCCGTTTTATCCAAACAATCCACATTTTTAAAAATGATGTCCTTTTTTCTGTAATAATAAAACAGTACGTAGTACTTGTTTCCAACTATGATCAAGTTAATCCTTGCTAGACGTAGTACAATTAGGTTTAATTCTTTTTTTAGTAGATTTAAGATGAGGATAAAACTAACATATAATTAATCCTTATTGGAAGCAAACCCAGCCTATTGGTTTTATTTCATGTTTACAGTGTTATTTAGTAGACTTAAGGAATGAAGATCCAAACTCCAGGTCCTGAAGTATTCTGGATAATAGGTCCCATACCTGTTGTTGTGATCTTTTTTATACCAAATTATTATACAAAATGTAGGGGCTGAATTATTAAAGACAATTGGGGGATCCAAAAACAATTCTAGCATTTTGATCAGTTTAGGACTTATCAGAAACACTACAACTGTAATGTAAATTGGCAGTCAAGAAAGTTTTAAGTTGATGGCAATGTCATAAAATATATCTTTTGTAATTTCCCAGGAGCAAACAATACTTGGAAGTAATCAATACCTTATGCAAGATATTGCCATTACCATCCCTCTTATGCTTACAAGTAAGAACATAGTAAAATACTTTATTATATGTTATTGCTGTACCATGTAAGTTGCCAACCTTGTTGTATGCATTCTGTACCTGCCTCTGTAAATGTCATTTTTAAAGTGCAATTATTTTTAACACGCTAAAGATTTTGCACCTTGCTACAACATTTTTTACTGGAATGAAAATCAACATGGACTCACCTAGTTATCCCATAGCTAATTGTTCACTTTTAAATTAACCTTCACCATGATGTAGAAAGTGAAATTCTGAGACAATTAGCAATTGGTTTTAATTTTTATTATTTGTGGGTTTTGAATTATTTAGCTTTTTATTCAGCGGCTCTCCAGTTTGCAATTTTAGCAATCTGGTTGCTAGGGTACAAATTACTATAAGTGCCATTCACTTATCTGAATTAGAGACTAGAATATAAATAGGAAAGGGCCTGAATAGAAATTAGATTTTTATTTTTGAAAATCTGGAAAAAAGTCAGAAAAAGAAGGCAACCACCTTAAAGACTATACAATTAGAAAAAATTAAGACCAATTGAAAAGGTGCATATAATTAGTCATTCTGTAACACACTAAAGGTAAACTGCCCCTTTAATTAGTGTTGTGGCTAATTCTTATTTATAGTCTATTAGTGATCCCAATTTTCTAATGTTTATTTACATTTTTTTTTCAGTGAGTATAAGTGGTCCTGCACCAAAGTTAACCCCGTACAGACCGGCCGGACGATTGCTTTTACCGCCCTTGTTACTTTCAATACTTCTACATCTGTGTTTGACCATCACAGTGCAATTATGTGCTTATTTCGTGCTACAGCAGCAGCCATGGTTCAGCAGAAGTGACGTATTCCAGTAAGGAGAATGTAGATCAATAAAGCTACATTTTTAATTCTTACATTCAGAAAAAAACTATGATCTGAGATTCCACAAATCTCACATTAGAAAAGGGTTTACTAGAAACAACCTGGTCAAAAGATGTTTGGCAAGGTTGTCAAACAGGATGATCCATTTGCTTGGGCCCAGGAGGGGGACCTGTGCAGACCTGTCTTGTGAAGACAGCTTACAGGGCCAAAGCAGTCCTTGCTTAATGGGGTTTTCCAAAAATAATATAAATACAGACATGGGATCTGTTATCCAGATAACCGTTATCCAGAAAGTTCCAATTATGGAAAGGCTATCTCCAATAGACTCCATTATAATAAAATAATCCACAGTTTAAAAAATTATTCCCTTTTTCTCTGTAATTATAAAACAGTAGCTTGTACTTGATCCAAACTACAATATAATGAATCCTTATTGGAAGCAAAACCAGCCTATTGGGTTTATTTAATGTTTACATTATTTTCTAGTAGTCTTAAAGTGTGAAGATCCAAATTACAGAAAGATCAATTATCCAGAAAATCATCTGTAAATACTTTTATGGCAAAATTATAGATAGCATGCAAAGATAATATTATGATAGAGGTAAAAAAATGTTTAATTTCTGGTGTCAGTATCTCTTTAACCAAAGTTGAACTGCAAATTTCGGTTCTGAATTCTATGGGGAGTAATAGTATTGAGAAAAATTGCTTCAGAAATATACCAAGTACAGCTTAAAACTAGTGATGGTAACTGAATATTTATCCCCACAAATCTAAGAACTAACACCCAACTATTATTATCCTTTATTATTATTATTATTATTATACTGAAACACACTTCTTTGGAGGAGTTCCTATTACTGATTATATTTGTTATTCCATTAGCGCTTGCATTCCTCAGAACATGAGCTTTGGTAATGAAACAACACCTCTGGTGCCTGACATATCACAGAACTTCTTTACCACCACTTGTTGGATAATAACCGGAATAAATCTTATCACCGTCGAGTTCGTGTTTTCCAAAGGAAGGCCATTCCGCCAGCCAATTTATACTAACTGTACGTATTCCCGAAATTGATTTAACCATGCTAGTATTGTTTGTTTTGTGTTATTTTTTTAATAACTGCTGGGAATTGTTGAGCTCCATACACATGGATGCCTATTGAAGGCTGGATTTTTATGGTTTTAGAGGTTTTTGAAACAACGATTAAACTCTATTGGGGAAATTAAATAAAAGTCACAAAGAGCAAAACAATTTGCACAAATTAAAATCAAAATTTGCATTTCGCAATGTAATACTCTTCATGAAACTGTTATTGCATTATGAATTTTAATTGCACATTGCCAGGGTCGGACTGGGGGGTCCAGGGCCCACCGGGACTGCTGTCCAGGGCCCCTCCCTCCCTATCCTGTAGCGCCTAATGTGCACAGA
>CM044439.1:115269529-115290968 GCA_024363595.1 Xenopus borealis
ATTTGTCTGTATTTTGTGCGCAAATTTTTACCGCACTTTAGTAAACGGACCCCAAAGTGTCAAATATGTTTTTTTCTTTCTTTTAAATAGATTTTAAACCCATTTTATATTTTTGAAGCATTTGCATTGGCAGTCTGGATGTCAATGGCATACTGGGAGTACTCATTAGTCATTTTATTTTTGACCATCATATCTATCACTGCATCTATCTACATGATGAGAACTGTAAGTTTTATTTTTATATTTATGTTATAAAATTACAGATTGATATTACATGCATACTAGTAACAAATTCTCATTTTCTGATATTTAAGCAAAGCGTTAAATTAAATCGAATGGTTGAATCACATAACAACATCACGATAACAGTTCTTCTTAAAAATGGAGGTAAGAAAGAATTATATAAAAGCTTTTATAACTACTGTCACACACACATATATATAGAAACATTTAACGGCACTCACCACTCATCAGATCATTGGCTGGGTGCTAACCAAAATTAATTATAGCAGTCCACGAAAACACTCACAGCAGTCGCCATTCAGTGTGTATCAATTCATGTATTTGTGCATGGTATATCTATACACCATATCTATACACCATGCACAAATAAATGATTTTACACGCTGAATGGCGACTGTTGTGAGTGCTTTCGTGAACAGGGTAAAAGTTATTTATTCGTATACAGAACTACTAACTAGTTTATGAACAGATCTATCTGCAAACATTTTGAGGCATTTTGAGTTAACTTAGTAACAGAGTAATATAGTAACATAGTAAAGTAAATTGAAAAAAAGACACGTCCATCAGCTTCAACCTTTGATTGATCCAGATGAAGGCAAAAAACCCCATTTGAAGCCTCTACATTTGCCTCAAGGGGGAAAAATTCCTTTCTGACTCCAAGATGGCAATTGGACTAGTCCCTGGATCAACTTGTACTATGAGTACTATTCCCTCACTTGCTAAAAAGCCATCCAACCCCTTCTTAAAGCTATCTAATGTATAAGCCTGTTTGACTCAGGGAGAGAATTTCACATCTTTACAGCTCTCACTGTAAAATAAAAATCTGAATATTTAGGCAGAACCTCCTTTCTTATAATCGAAATGGGTAACCTTGTGTCACCTGGAAAGACCTACTGGTAAATAAAGCATTAGAGATATTATTATATGACCCCCTCATATATTTATACATAGTTATCATATCAACCCTTAAACGCCTCTTCTCCAGAGTGAACATCCCCAATTTGGCCAGTCTTTCCTCATAGCTAATATTTTCCATAGCTTTTACCACCTTAGTTGCCCTTCTCTGTACCCTCTCTAATTCAATAATGTCCTGTTTAAGCACTGTAGACCAAAACTGTATTGCATATTCTAGATGGGGCCTTACCAGTGCTCTATACAGTGGAAGAATGACCCCATCCTGCGGTAAATCAATGCACTTTTAATACAGTTAAGACCTTATTTTCCCTTGATGCTCCTGACTGGCATTGCTTGCTACAGCCTAATCTATAAGGACTCCAAGTTTCTAAATTAGACAAAATATTATTCTCTGACAAATGTTGTAATGTGTGTGTTTGTTTCTAACTGTAGCCATGAAAGATGTACAGTCCAGATTATTGGTCCCAGGAGATGTGATTGTGTTAAAGGAAGACAGGGTTTATTTACCTTGTGATGCTATATTGCTATCTGGAGGCTGTGTCATTGATGAAAGTATACTTACAGGTAATATATAATTTATTTATTCTGATTACTTACTAGATTGCACATTCATTAACTTGTCCCCTGCTCTTTAGGACATGATTGGCTTTCACAGTTAGTTCTGTTATGTTTTGGTAGCCAACGATGAGTCAATTACAGTATAACAGTGCTTTATTAGCAGGTTCATGCAGCCATTACACTTCAATGGTAACTTGAACTCTAATCCTTTTAAGCAGTATATGAAGTACACCACAAGATTTTAGAGGTCCAGTATTGTTTTAGTTCATACAACAAACACTCTAATTTCAACATCTAAAATGGGGTTTTCTGCCTGTTGCTAGAAAAACTGATATAATGCAGGTTCCTACAATTATACAGATTCCTACTGTTATGCAAACACATCCATTAAAATATATACTAGATGTATTTGTGAACAACTAACATCTTTATGTGATGCTGTTTTCACACATGTGGTAGACTACAGTCACTCAAAATTAAGGGTAATAATTGAATCCATCATAGATGGAAACAAATGTTCATGCTTCTTAGTAAATTGTATAATCCCATTAAAAAGAATTAAAATTATTATCTTGCAGTAAGTAGCAGCTTTTAGTCAAACTACATAACATATAAAAAGACACTTGTCAACAGATATGAGTAGCCTTTACCAATACCAACACCTAGATGTAAATGCTAGAACATCAAGGTGTACAATTAACCCAGCATGTCTAAGGAATTGCTGCACTCTAAACCTCACAATGATATGCTAATACTGGTAATTTCAATGTGCTGTATTTTAGGAGAAAGTGTTCCTGTTACAAAAACGCCTTTACCATTTGTGGACAATACCATACCGTGGAAAATACAGACCGGTGAAAATTACAAGGCACATGTGCTTTACTGTGGAACCAAGGTTATTAAGATCAGGCCAGCAAGTGATGGGTTGGTAAAGGCTGTCATATTACAGACTGGTGAGTTATTAAATGTAAGACTGAAACATTAAAAGTATTATTATGTTTAAATGTAATTTACAGATTAAAGAAAGAACGCACAATGAACATTGTAATAACATTATAACAATATATAAGATCATATCAATTAAACTGATTATCATGATCACAGTATAACTGTGTTTATATTTGTCTTCTAAAATTAGGTTTCAATACAGCCAAGGGGGAGCTTGTGAGGTCAATTCTTTATCCAAAGCCAATAAAACCTAAATTCTACAAGGATGTGTTTTGGGTTATTCTTATGGATATAGGAATTTCTGCAATTGGCGTTGTGTATATGCTTGTACTGGCTATTCAAATTGGTGTAAGTACCTATTTTGTATCCCAATTACAATTCCAAAACATGCATTAGCTCATATTCCAATTCATTGTTCTGATTGGAAATGGAATATCTTCTCATCACATTGCCACAGTATGTTTTTTAGTATTTCAGTCCTAAGTAAAATTCAGGTTTGAGGAACCCTGTGACAGACAAGCTAGTAGAAGGCTTAATCCCATGTGTAGTCACTTTCTGCTTGAATGATAGTCACATTTATTTAGTATAGCGGCTTGAAGCTCCGCCAAAGAGTGTAGAGTGTTAATACCCATGATGTGTCTCTCCACCAGTTTATGGACTTAATTGTATGGACATAGGATTATGGATAATAGCTTTGATTTCACCACAGAAGCCCTATAGTTGGTACTACTCCCGTCAGTATTTAGGTAGCATAGCATTACATTATACCATCTTGTAATTAAATCTTTATTTTTCACATACCAAGTCTGTTCTAGTAAACAAACTCTTTTCAATCTGCTAATAATAGTAATAGGTGCTCAGTTGTGTTAAAGAAATAGTGTTATTTTGCTCCAACATGCAGTTAAGGTTCTCTTGAATGAGAAAATCCCACAGAGCTTGTTTTGCTGGAGTTGCTAGGAGGTGGTCATAATTGTTGTAAATGACCTCAATAGGTCAGTTAGTAAAAATTATAAAGTTACCATCTATAAACGATATTATGTTCACTTCTACGTAACCCTTTAAAGTCTAAAATGAACAACCTACAATTCAATGAGTAATGTCCTATGCAATATTCTCAAAGAGCTTTAGTACCGTACTTACAGTACCAATGTCCCTTTTAATTTTGAAAAGTCTGCTTTGTTCTCTGTTATTCAATAAGCAATTAATAATACCAATAATTATAATAACAGAATAAGAATAAGTACCCATTTAAATATTACTCTTTGTGTTTTCTGTTTTTATGACTTTAGACTCCAGCTCCTCGTGTAGTGCAAATGGTGCTCATTTCACTGACAATTGCTTTTCCTGTCTGCTTGCCTGTTTCTCTGACTGCCTGCAATTTATACAGTCAAAAACGTCTGAAAACCCAAGGGATTTTTTGCATTAGTCCCCAGCGGATCAGTCTGTGTGGACAAATAAACCTCGTCTGTTTTGACAAAGTAATTTCTATTAATTTACATTTTTATATTTCTAAGAAAAACATGTCAGAGAAACGATTATGCAGGGCACCTCAATGTTACAAAGCTTAACAAGCTGCTATTGAGCAACGACTATAAAACTTGATTGAAGGGAAAGTATTAACTCTTTTCAACATGAATGTAATGAATATGGCTTGTGCTCAGCATACCTTTTGTTTAATATTTTAATCACAAATAAAATACATATGTTTTGTAAATTCTCGAGCTAAACAGGGTAAACAGGGAAAGTGAAGCTACTCCATGTTTGGGCCTTGTGAGGCAGATAATTAGATTCCTGGTATACAACCTTCTTCATTCCTTCCTTGTTGTGGCTTGACTAAAATACACATTAATACTTTTCAATCTCAAACCCATTTTTAAAAAAAATTAAATAAAAGCATTAACAGTTAATGATTTAGTGGTAATTACTTTGTATGTTTTAAGAGGATACTTTAAAAAATATGGTAAACAGGTTTCTTGCCAATTCTCTTTGTTTCAAAAATAATTTAGTAAAAATTGATACTTGCCAGCACATGCCAGCCAAAAAAATAAGGAAACTAGCACCATCAAAACTGAAATTGAATATGGGCCATTACTCCAGATCTGAAGCTACAAGGAGCAGATAATGCTCTATTCAGTGAAGCTAGGATGCCAAATCTAGGTGAACAAATGGGTGATTTTACATAGCAGATTTGCTGAGACCCACAATCTTCCCATGGTACTGAATGCTTAATCACATTTTAACAAAGAATTATTGTTTCTATAAGTTAGTACTCTGAATTCTATTACTGCATTTTGGATTTATGTATTGTGTAATGCATTACTAGGTTTCCTTTCAGTAAAATAATCTGCTTTTCCATTATTAGGATTCTGATAAATGTTTGTGATCTCAGACAGGTACCTTAACAGAAAATGGATTAGATTTATGGGGTATTGTTCCATTTGGAGAAAAGGGGTATGTTGACAATAAAGATAATCTGATGTTATTGCATTTATCTTATCTTAACTTTTGTTTTAATTTATTTCATTCACAAGTGAATTATTTAAAAATAAAGATGATAAAGTTATAGCACCCCTTTCATAATGAATTTAACTGATATCACAGCATAAATGTCAAATATGATAAAATAATTAAACAATATTTTTGTACAGTTATTACTAAATATACAGTTATGGATCATAGGTCTTTTAGGTAGTTTCAATTTAAAGGAATTTAAAGGAATTGTTAGCATTTATACAGAAGTATAGTAGTGTTAAATAAAATATTGCAATATGGTATTCATTTTCAGGTTTGAGGCAGCACATCATTTTAGTTCTGGTTGCACCCTACCCTGGAGCCCTTTACTTGGAGCAATGGCCAGTTGTCATTCACTGATCAAACTGAATGGGAAATTACATGGAGATCCACTGGACTTAAAGATGTTTGAAGGATCAGGCTGGGTAAGACTGTGATGTGAAGCTTGTGAAGCTTGACTGCAAAATGTAAAAAATATTAATCCAAATGAAGGGACCACTCTAATCACACCTATCCCAAAGCTGTTCCTTATATTCCACGTATTCCACGGGCGCTTAGTCCGCAGCATCCCCACTGCTAAAACATACATCAAAAGCAAAGAAAGGACGGCACCAGAAAGCTTGTTTATTGTATTCATCTACAGAGATATCACGCCTTATGCTTTTTGGGATTCAATCCCTTAGTCATGGGCACAGGCATATCAGAATGCCATCCTTTCTTTGGTTTTGATTTAAGAAATATTAGACTATACTACTCGTAATATAAAAATTATGGATTCAATTATGGTTACAGCAAGCGTCACTTTATCAATTCTATAGGAGGACCCATGGCATGCACCCCCCCCACACTTCAATCCTCCTTAAAGGAAAAGTAAATGTTTTTCTTTTTCTTTCTGTAAATTTGCTCTAAACAGCCCCCCAGATTAATGTACCTTAGTCCCTGCTGCAAGTCTGCTCTGGTTTCTGTGTTATCAGCAGCTTGTTTCACCTTCTTCCTGGTGCAGAGTGAAGCCCAGCCCCTTAGTTTACTGAGCAGTCCATTTGCTGCTGTTCCACAATAGAGAGGAAGAGGGAGCCAGTGTTTCATTAGTAAGCTAGTTTCCCCAAGCAAAAGGTGCTAAACACACTGCTCTCTGCTATGTCATAGTATGCAAATGATAAACTGGACTAGTCCAAGATATAAGGTCAGCTCAGTAAGCTAAGGGGCGGGGCTTCACTCTGCACCAGGAAGAAGGTGAAACAAGCTGCTGATAACACAGAAACCAGAGCAGACTTGCAGCAGGGACTAAGGTACATTAATTTGAGGGGCTGTTTAGAGCAAATTTAGAGATAGAAAAAAAAAACGTTTACTTGTTCTTTAAGAAATATACACTGATGCTAATTTAATTTTAATTTTTACATATTAGGCCTGTTAAGATATTTCTGGTGAGGCACAGTGGATAGCATTATTATCTTACCTATGCTAGTCTACAATAATTAGACCCGCATATAACCCCAAGCCACACCTGACCCAAACCCCATCTATAGACAGCATCCAAACTGCCCATCTCTTGACATAACAAAAAGGGGAGTGACAGGCCCATAGACATGTTGGAGCTGAAACCCGGCAGAGTAAAGTGGGAGAACACAGAGAACAGTGTCACATTCTATAGTTTGCAATTTAAAATTATATGTAGTGTGGTGTACAAGTTGCTAGTAATGTTTTTGCTACTTCTGGTTTTTAAAAATATAATTTTTTTCCTACACTCCTTTAGTTAATAAACTACTGACTAACTATTGGGCATACTGACTATAGCCTTACTCTAGATGAGAAATAGTCTAAGGTCTAGGATAAGCCTTAAAACAATAAATTTATAAATCAGTAACTTTATTTAATTCAGAGTCATCTACATTTATGGAAATTGTACATTCTTGCCAACCTTCAGTATAATTAAAGGGCAAGTACAGGGAAAAAAATAAAATCTCTTTAATTATACTTTAATTATAAAATGTGCACCATTTGTGTAAGAAGCCTAACTGTATGCAGTGAAAATCTCCCTTCATTACTGTGCATAGGGTCCCAAACTGCTCTGCAGGGAAACAATCATACATATGAACAGCAGAGGGAGCCCCCACCTTACTTCTCAGTCTTGCAGAATTCCAGCAGCTTTGTTTCCCAGTAGAGCAGTCGGCGACTGTGTAGAGATTTGTATTGGGGTTTCTTTTTACCTTTACATCCCCCTTTACTGTTTTCAACTCCAGCAGCAGGGACAAAGATCATGGAACCTGATTTAAACAGATAAACTGGGATTACATTTGGAGGATATTTTGCTGCAGCCACTGGTTATGGAGAGAAACTTTGCATTAAACAATACAAAAACGATGAAATCAGCATTAGATTACATGACAACACAGGACCCAGTGCAGTCTGTATAATCTGATTATAAATCAGTCTTACTGTATTGGCTTCTGGTGATCCCTAAGCTTAGTCCAAACCACACTGAGCATGTGCCTTGGTCCTGCAAAGATCTTTAACAAAGTTACAAGATGACAGCCCACTGTGGCCAACTTTGAAAGCATAAATCATTTTTTTGATTAGGCTTGTGGTGCCGTAAGTTCATGTTTATGTTAAGTACACAAAATACAGCATTTCTAGCCTTATTCTATTTTACACTTTCCTTGTCCTTTGATGAAAAGTTTAAAAATAAATTGCCCAAGCTATGATATGCATGGTACTAGAAATTAGGTAAATCGGAATATGTTTATTAACAAAACTCATGTTGTCTGTTTCTAACATGTTTTGACAGGAAATGGAAGACTGCAGTAACAAACACATAATGGATAACAGTTATTTTTCATGCATTAAGGTTAAGCCAGGATCAACAGCCTATTCTGTATGTTCAGTTAGTATGCATATGTGTTATGATGTCTTTCTGAATCTTTTTTATACAATTACTCGGTTAATTACAGTTATCATGTATGACATTCATTATATGATGCTTCAGTCAGAAAAGAAGACATCGCATTTGCCTTCTTGAAAAATACAGAAAAACATTTATATTTATAATACATATATAACTTGAGTATCTAGTAATAATTATATATTATTGATCCCCACAGCAAATTATTTCTCAGGCCCCCAAAATGTCTAGAAGTTTACCTATTTTACCAATATTTATTGAAATGTTTATGAATTAGGGCCTCATGGGGTCTCTATATCTCCTGGGCCCCCTACAGCTGCAGAGCTTGCTTCCTTTGTAGTTATGACCTTGGTATCTAGTAACAATATAGTATTTTACAGAACTATTGCATCAGTCAACTTATATTGCCATACTGCCTTACTGTACAGGCATAGTATTTGTTATCTGAAATGCTTCGGCTTTCAGGACAAGGGATCCTATACCTGTACCTCTTATTTATATGCAAGAGAGTTGACTCTGAGTGGACCCACAGGCAAAATAAGCAAAAACCTATTATCAAAAGAACTAAATTCTGAAGGTATTGCTTATTATAACTTTATAATCAGCCTAGTATTTATTTCACACACACACACACACACACACATAAATGGTGTGAGAATTAATGAGATGTAACGTATGTAATGTTTCACTTACTATATGTAGGTATATGCTATTAAATTTTTTTTTACTTACTATTGTTATACTTTCTTTAAGATCCCAGTAAATGGAATAACTATTCTACAACAGTTCCCATTTTCCTCCATTGTACAACGAATGTCTGTTATAACACAAGTATCGGGAGAAAAGAAACTCACTGTGTTTTTAAAAGGAGCTCCAGAAATGGTGATTGACCTTTGCAAGGATGAAACAGGTACAATAATAAGCAGAAACAAGGATTTAAATAGTCTAAATATGAAATGTTCCTCATATGTGAGTTTGGCTGGACTTCACTGAATTAATCTTGATGATACATTCAAGTGATATTCATTGATACAAACATTCGAAATGATCACTCCTTGTGCTAAATGCTCCAAAAATGAACATTTACTTCATAAAAATATTCATGTAACAGATATTATTAAACATATTGTCTAGCAAATGTGCTACTTAACTTCTAGGATCCTTCACCACAGCCATCCTCCTCCTAGTCCTGGGGAGACAGAACTGTGCTGGAGAAATATGGAAAATAGTTTGGACTGGCATGTGGGGCAAGGGGCTTCTGGCATTGGCGAGTGGAACAAAAGCCCTATGTCATAATACAAACCAAAGTAACTTATATTTTACCTGAATTTCCCTTTCATGGATGGTTAACATTTGTATTTAATATCTGTGACATTTTTTTAAACAGTTCCATCTAATTTCAAAAGGACGCTTGACTGCTATACGATACAAGGATTCAGAGCAATTGGGCTAGCCTATAAATATTTGGAACTAAGTGAAAATTCGTCAGTTGAACGCCTGAAAAGGTATATAACTGCAACTACTTTATAATAATAATCATGCTCTGCCAGTTACATGTACCTTTTCTGTAAGTGGTTGCATAGATCATTGTCCAGATTCTCAGAACACTATGACACCAAAGAGCAGTGCAAGAGCACAAGAGCTGCCACTCGCTTACTTCGTAATGTCAAGCAAATAGATGGTGGTAATGCCTATGTAACTCATCACTCCCACCCCTCATGAACATAGTGCTGCCATATCCAGGTACTTTGTGGCTGTTTTTTGCATGTTTTTTGCTGTTTGTTCCTCTTTTTAAGAAAGTCAGTTATATTAGTCAGGCCCATTAAAGTAAATTCCCATGAGCAAACTCGAAAAACAATGGAAAAAAGTTGCCAGTTTTCCTCCCAACTGTGGCACAATTTCCATAATAGAGCTACTACTCTACTAAAGAACAATGGTAGCTTAGGCAAACTGAGCCAGTAACATCTTCATAAAAGTAGCTCTTTATTATTTTCAATGAAGAACTGCAAAGCCAAAATAAAAAAATTGGATTAATAGCCATTTACTATGTCAATCAACTCTAGCAATTGCTTGTTCTTTAATTGCATAATAACTAATTCTAAATGTATATTATTTAGAGAAGAAGTAGAGTCTAATCTTACATTTCTTGGATTCCTGGTAATGGAAAACCGACTTAAGCCTGAAACAAAACCTGTTCTCGAAGAGTTACGTTCTGCTAGTATAAGAACAGTCATGCTTACAGGTACTTTATATCTAAATATTATATCTAAATATTAAAATAATTTAGAGGAAGATGTATTGATTTTTGCAATTTGTTGAAAATCCTGATTTTTTTTTTTCGATATTGGTTTCAAAATGAATTGCACATAATGGATATATTTATTCTAAACTCTAAATTGAATTTTTAGTGGTAAAAATGTGGATTTGATAATGAGTTTCTGAAAACTTGAATATGTGAGAGTTTAAGGATCAAAAAAGTAAGCAAATTACTGTAGACATCAATGGAAGGTGCATTTTCTGAATTAAAATATGTTGATAAATATTATTCCATATAAAGAAAAAAATCAACTAAAGCCCCAAATTACAATTTAAGGTTTTGCTATATTTATAAATCTCATGCATGTGAGTTTTAGGGCTTTAGCTTTTTAGGGTTTGCTCCATTTTGTCTCCCATACCTCCTAGCGACACAATTCTTATGCATTATATGAAAATGCACAGCAGGTACTTCCACTGCTAGGGATGCTCTGAAAAATACAGTACGTGGCCAATTTTTTTTTGAGGCTTTGATGTCTCTTTAAAAAATAAATAGGTTTGATTCCATGTACTGTAGGTACAGTACATATTAGATTTCCAAACAATGTCTCTTGAGCACTGAAGAAGGTGTGGTCAGAGGTGCTCATTCAGCTTGTATCCAACATCACTGTACAGTTTTGTATTCAAATACAGTAATTAGATTGTATTTATAATTTCTATATCTTTTATTCCTATTTTAATGTTGTATAACTATATATATATATATATATATATATATACACACAGTATATTGTAGTCAGCTTCCCATTTGACCTATGGAGCTCTGTGTCAAAATGCATTTATAGGTGACAACCCCACTGCACTCAGTGAATTATGTATTTTAATATTCACTTTCCTGTGCATGACATAAATCATTTTAGTCCCACTTGGGACCCATGTCAAGGATGAATATACAGTATACATGAAGGAACAGTGCAGTGGACATAAAGTGCATTGAGTCACATATAAAATAATAGCAATTCAATGAAGATGAATTCCTTGTTGGATGTTAAAAGTAAAGTAACATATTAAAGGTAAGTTAGATATTAAACCAGACAAATAACAATATAAAGGGCATTTGGCAGGGCTGACACATTTTCTTTTTTCTTATGAGAGCTACAAGTCAACTGTTTAACTAATCCTGTCCTTACAGATGAACCGTATATTTCCAAGAACAACACAATAATTGAAAACAAATGCAAATTCTTAGGCACTTTCTAAAGGGCTATTATAATTGTATAATTTTTTTTATTGTATTGTAATTCAGAATGCCCAGAATGTAGAATGCCCATGCTGTCATATATTTTATTATATGAATTTGTAGATGGTATAAGTAAACCTAGCATGCTGGCACTTTTATGGAGAATTATATATACTTATATACAGTATACTGCTTAGTTGGGTATGCCATTGTTGATGTAATGCTGCACCATTGGATAGCTGAGACACTTTCCTTTCTAGCAGTGGAAACCAGTAAGTGGAAGATGATAAGATGCAAACTGAGTCAGTACTATTACAGATATCTAGCAGATAAGAACATAAGTCACCTTTAGTGACTGAATAAACAAGAGGAGTTAGAGGATGCTGACCAATAACATTTGATAAGGCCTTGTTTGCATTACTCTTTACATTTTGAATTGCTTTGCTGAATGGACACATTTCTGTAGAATAAAAACCTGTTTTAGGGATATTTTGTACTTTGTTTAATCCTGTCTATGAGCTTAAGCAGAGAATTAGGCACATGTCTAAACATGACATTCCAACTTGTTTTTCTGTTGAATCTATTTGTACATACTAAATACCTGGCTGAAGTGGGAATTTGGATAGTTTGCATTGATGTAGGAATTATGTATTTGTCACAGTCTCAAAACATTCTAAGTCTGGAGGTAAGTGAAATATTTGATTTCATTGATGGAATGAAAATGTTACCAAATACGTAAAATATAATTATTATACTTATTTAAGAAGTGTAGAAATTTGGATTGACTTTGCAGGATTTAGGATTGCTTTGTTCCTCCTCTTTTTTATACCATGTCAGTTTAATAGGATTTAGCCAGGACAAAACTGGCAAATATTTTTAAATAAACAGAAGTACAAATGTGCCAAATGCTAGTTAGTACATAAAAAAGGCAACATTTGAAAAAGAGCATTTTGAAAACTTGATGAATTGTACACTAACAATTTTGTTTCTGTGTATATGGGTTAATGTTTTTAAAGGTGACAACCTTAAAACTGCGTGTACTATTGGACAGAGCTCTGGAATGGTGCCTGATACAGCCAGTCTCTATGTTGTAGAAGCAGAAGCCCCTGAAGGAGATGCTCCAGCATCACTCACTTGGCAACTAGTGGAAAGGAACAGTGAAAAAGGAAGCAGACTCACTGTATGTTTATCCAAACAATTTACATTAAACTCACAGAAATTCCTGTATATGGAAACTGGGTATTGTCTATTCAGTAGGAATTACAGTAGAACCCCATTTTACGTTTTTCATGGGACCAGAAAAAAATGGTGTAAAATGAGGGAAAACTTAAAATCAGGGAAATGTATTATGCATAATATATAGGTGGGACCACAAAACAACAATGTAAAATAAGGGAAAACTTAAAATCAGGGGATGTAAAATGGGGGTTCTACTGTATGTGAATCATTATTATAAGATTTTTTGTAGGCCACATTTTTAATACAGAATTGGCCTTTGCCCCAACTGTTGTGCCATGTCAGCCAGACTGCTTTATATAAATTAATTGACACTGGGCACTTAGGGATGCTAACATCAGCAGTCAGGAGATGACTTGTGAAACGAGAATTCTTGGGAAATGCGTGTCTTGTATACCCAATCTGCCAAAGACACCACTTTTCCAGTTCCAATGAATAGGACATAGCTGCTGGTGTGGAAACACATTCTGAGAGCACCATGATGGCCAAATGATTGGTGTGCTATTAGCTTCAATTCTTTAGGTTTCGTTAGCTATTCTGCATAACCAAGGCTGCACATTTTTACTTGAGTTCTACCTTCATAAACTGTATAACCTTTTTAGACCCTTATAATATATTTCCTTCCAACAATACCTTTATATGTATATTGCTAAAATGCTGTACAAATCCTGGTATGTCTATTGTATCTGGTGCAGAAAACAATAATGGATTGCACAGATATTGCTAATGAAGAAGTTTGGAGGAATTCAAGACCAGACAAATATCATTATGCAATGAGTGGAAAATCTTACCAAAATATCAGACAACACTTCCCTTTTTTGGTACCAGATGTGAGTATCCAGTTGTGTAATTCTGTATATTTCAGTGTTGGTGTGCCACAGTAAATATATTTAGTGAACGTTATAATGAAGCAACTTCAGCATAAATTTTCAGCAAATTCAAAATACATAGACTACCTCTCAGTTCTGTTTATATTTTTTCATTAGCTAAATGTTGTTTCTCCATCATACTATGTCAGACCATTTGGCCTTGTTTGTTGATTAAATCAGCCTTTATAATGACCTTTCATGATATGTTTGTCCTTCCTCTATATTTTTTATAGATGCCAGCAAATTACTAATCTTGAATCACTTGCTCCTCTTAGGCATGCTAAATATACTATTAGCCTTTTCAGTTGCTGTCTGTTCATTACAGTCACAGTTCATTACTGTAAACCTGGAAATGCTATGTTTTTGTAATGTGAATCAAATCAATATAATGTGATTTCTGTTACTGTATATTTACCTTGCAGATAATGCTCAATGGAGCAATCTTTGCACGAATGACCCCACAACAAAAAAGTAATATTATTGAAGGCTTTCAACACATAGAGTAAGTTTGCTGAGCAATACTCTCTAAGAAAACATACAGCAAAAGTTTAGTGGAACCAAGAGTTTTATAACTGCTTAATACTATTATTGTTTGTTTTATTAAAAGAAGATTACATTGATAGGTTTAAAACTTTGACTCGGATTTCTGCACATGAGAACATTTACTGGGAGCACAAAAAACCCAATTTGTTTTCACTAATCAAGTGAAAAATCCTGATTGGTGAACACACAACATTATGGGGCAAAGTTATAGATTTATCAAGGGTCAAATTGAAAATCGAATTTCAAAATTTGAAGTTCAAGGTTTTTTTTAGTGTAATTCAACTAGGGAATAGTCCAAATTCGAGTCTAGTTTTATAAAATTCAAAATTTGAATTTCAAAGTCTATGATGTATTGTCTCTTTACAAATTTGACTCTTCACCATCTAAAACCTGTCAAACTGCTGTTTTAGCCTATGGTGGACCTCCTTGATCCAATTTTGAGTCATTTTGAATTATTGCTCATTATAACCCTGCTCAATTTTACTGTAAAACTTGTCTGAAGGGACTGTGTTCCCCTGGGATAAACTAGTGGCAAGTAGGATATCGGCAAAAATCAACGAGTCATTAAAGGGGATCTCCAACCAAAAGCAGTTTTTCTATATGTTTCATGATACATAGAAAAATCTCAGTGGTTTTAAAGTTATGTGCAGTTATGTGGCTACTACTGAAAGCAATATCTATCTGGTGGTTTATAGTCTCTGACTTACTGGTTCTGACACCTGAAACAGTGTAGCAGAAGTCAGCTGAAGAGGACTTGGAGAACTGCTACACTACACTACCTGGATTCTGCTACACTATTTCAAGCATCAGAACTAGAAGTTACTGCAGAAAGTTAAAAGGAATAAACAAATACTGTTTTCAACTGCATTTACACTTTACACTTACAAATAACTTAAAAATATTAAACATAGTTATACCTGACACTTGTATAGCATTAAATATCTGAAAAGGGGAGTTTTTTCACATAGAAAAGAACAAAGAAATCCACTTCTTAGACAGGAGTAATAAAACCTTATGCAAAATAGTTCTTGACAATGAGAGCAGTGAGGTTGCGGAGTGCCCTGTGGTAATGGTTGCCACTTTTCTGGAAAAAAAAATCTTCCTATATTTTTATGTTTATTCCCTCTTCATGACTTGGCATCAAGCATCATTTTTAACAGCCATGCAGAAAACCTAACTGTAGCAAGTACAAACCCCTTTTGCGAATTATTTTAATGAATAAGTTCATTACTAAAATCATCTAACTGTATAAATAAATTCCTATCATGTATTATTTTTTTCAGCTATTATGTTGGTATGTGTGGAGATGGAGCAAATGATTGTGGAGTGAGTAAGCAAAATTTCTAACATATTTACACCATGGTGTAACTAACATGGTCAGCCCACCACAAAAAAAATCTTTGGGGAGGGTGATGCCCGGCAATCCCAAATCAGCCCCCCACCCAGTTCTTTACAGCTACAGAGGAAGCATACTCTGTGTTCCAGGACCCCCAGACCAAGGCACACTCACATTCTAATACACGCTTACTTTCCTACAATCCCACACATTTTGGCAAATTTTTTAGAAGCTTTTGGAAGTTGACAACATACCTACATTATTTTGCACATTGGAGTAACTATAGAGGAAGCAGACCGTACAGTCTGTCTGGACTGAGGGGGTCAGCTTCCTCTATAGGCACTCTTGCCCCTAAAATTTGCATGCCAAACTGCAAACTATTAGCAGCAGGCAGGTGAGACAGCAAAGGGTGGGACAGGGCAGTAAAATGTGCATAAATAGGCTGCGGTGCACTGGACCCCTACAAAGATTTTTTTCCTGATTTTGCATGTGGCATATACAAACAGGGACCACTAAGGAAAGTAAAATGCTCATGGCAAAACTTGAAGCTTCTGTCCAGTTAAGTTTTATTAAGCTTTTGACCTACTGCTGCTACAATGGTGACATCTTAGTGATCTGGAATAATTCTGAACAGGACCTTAGGGCTAGACCACACAGGAAGATTCAGGGGGATTAGTCTCCCAGCGACTAATCGCCGCATCTTTGGGGCGACTAATCTCCCTCAATTGCTTCCCCGCCAACCTGTAAAGTCCCCTGCGCCTATTCACACGCGGTGCTGCGCGAGACACAGGCAAGCAATTCAGGGAGATTAGTCGCCCCAAAGAAGTCTCCCTGAATCTTCCTGTGTGGTCTAGCCTTATAGAATTAACTCAAAGAGATATATTCTTCAAGGCAGAATCTCAAGACACACACACCTACACACCATACACACATTCTCATTTTCTATTCACTACCTATATGGCACATTCCTGTATTTTAAAAAGTATCTGTCTAACTCAGAAGATTTGGTTACTTACAGCCTTTGCTAATAGGATGTTTAGAGTGAACCTTTTTTTTTCCAGGCTCTGAAACTGGCTCATGCTGGAATTTCATTATCAGAACTAGAGGCATCAGTGGCTTCTCCATTTACATCTAAATTTGCTAACATATCATGTGTTCCCAAGCTGCTAAAGTAAGCTTTTATCATTGTGTTACTAAGTGAAATAAAAAAACTAAAATATTGCAATTAGAAAAGCAATCATAGAGCAGCTTGTATACATGTGAGCTTATTGATTTTTAAGTGACATGAGTTACATGGACTAGCTCAAAATGTATACAAACAGCACTATATATTAAATTAAATCATGTCACCTAGACTTTTCAGAGTTTTATCATGGATAAACTACGTGAGCATATTGCTATTAAACCACTTTAAATAGAGCACAAACAGGTTTAAGTGTTTAAAGCTGGCCGTAGATGCAAAGATCCGCTCGTTTCGCCAAACGAGTGGATATTTCTCCGATATGCCACTTATGGCAGGGTTATACCGGGGGTAATATGAGCATTCAGCCCTATGGCTGAACGATCGGAGTCTGACAAGTTTAATGGGTTCCCGATGGGTCCGTCGGGTTAAAATCAAACCTTCCCGATTGATATCGTGGCCTGGGCTGATCGGGAAGACCCATTAGAAGCCCCCCATTCACAGGCAGAAAAGCTGTCAAACTGGACTAAAAGACCAATATCGACAGCTTTATCTGCACGTCTATGGCCAGGTTAAGTGAGGGCAGACTCTCTAGAAATAGTGCAGTTAATTGATTTTAAAGCAGATATGTCAGTGGCATGACAATTTGGAGACGGACCCCCCGCAGAAAGTTTTCCACATTTGCATCAGCTGTATAACAGATGTTGAAAAGGAGTATATTCTGCTGTATAGTATTTGCCATTTCTTCAGTGTTTGTTGCTTCATGATCTTTTAATAGAATACAGTCTATCCTAGAAACAACAAAATTTTGAATTTTACAATATAATGTTTTTCACCAGGGAAGGCAGAAAATAATATCATTAAGCATTTAAGCACTTTCCTCTGTGCTGATTTTATTTATTTATTTTTTTAATATGATATTGAGAGTTATATTCTGAGACAATTTGCATATGTTTTTTATTTGTAGTTATTGAGTTATTTAGCTTTTTATTCAGCAGCTCTACAATCTGCAATTTAACCCGTAAAAACCTGGTTAAATACACCAATATGAATTTATGCTGTTTAGTTACCAAGTCACAGGTACTATTTTATTACAGAAAAAAAGTCCGTAATTTTTTTTTTAAGATAGTACTTAATTCCCATCTTTTAGAGCTTTCTTTGTGATGGGTTTTTCAGATAGTAGAATCCCACACCTCTCTCAAACAGGTTGTAAATTGCAATGTCCCACAAGGCATATAACTAACTGTTGATTATGCTTGATTTACAGGGAAGGAAGAAATGTATTTGCGTCTTCTGTCGCTTTATTTAAATACATCCTTGTGTCTCTTCTGAGTGGACTGATAAGTTATCATTTGCTCAATGCGGTATGAATTTTCTTTAATACAAGTTCCAATTTTGGGCCAAATTCAATTTAAGAGAAAATCTTACCTCCTAATTCAATTCCAGATTGTCCCATAGAAAAAGATGCAAATTATCAAGAAAAACATATCTCATATGAAAACTCTATTGAAGTCTATTGAAACTCTAGTGAACTGTATTAAAGGGAAAAAACTGAACCTAATTTAAAATGTTTCTCTCCTTAGAGATAAACCATAACATTTTCTCTTGGAACTGAATCTGGACCTTTATTTAATAAATTCAGATTATTTATACGCTGACATTTTGACAGTGTTCTTCTTTTTTGCCCAAACCACTTTTTGTAAGTAATACAAAAACTTTTTAGACGTGATTGCCATGTGGTGTAGATATTCCATATTTACCAATAGAAATGTTGATAATGGTCAGCCTCCAAGACTTGTGGAGGCCTATTTTGATCAATCTCATTTTCATGGTTATAGAGGCTTTTGAAATTACTACTAACCCCACTTTCTTTAAACCACGAATGCCATGAAATTTATTAAAAAAGCCGAACTGAAAAAGCATGAATTGGAAAAGTCACAGGAAAGTCGCAAAACACAAAGTTTTCTCAGGTTTTGTCGCACAATATGAATACAAAGCATATAGTATAATTCTGTTTTATTAGCATCATATAGAAAGAAACTGGAAAATTGATACTTACAATTTAAATTGGTATATGCAAAACCTTAGAAATATTACAGTGTGTCCACGTTCCATTACAACTCTGATGTTCAATCAATATATAGAAAAATGTAAAAGCTTTTGGACATAATCATAAATAAGAGTAAAATAAGAAATGAAGCTCCTAGAAGAAAAGGCCACTGTATGGTTTTCCTGGGCTTACAATCTTGCTTCCTCAAGAGGAATGGCCAGTATCCTAAATATCAGTAATTAATATGCGTGTCTCTAATAATGCAACCACTAGCCCCAGTATAGTGCCTTCAGTCAGTGATGCAATAGATTTGAGACTGCTCCATTTGGAGTCAACCACAATTATCAGTATTAATATTATAAAATTGTCTCAATCACTACATGTAAAGTAAGTAGAGAATGTGCTCTGCTACTGTACTTATCACTTTGATATGTTGCCATAGTTCAGACTCTAACCAGGGTTTGAATGGGGGGCCCTGGGCCGACCCTGACTCTAACCTCTGTTGGGTATATAATGCTTAAAATAAGCTACTATATTAGATAACCTGTGCAATATATGAAACAAATAGTTCTGACTCTAACCAGGGTCGGACTGGGGTGCCCAGGGCCGAACCTGACCCTAACCTCTGTTGAGTGTATAATGCTTAAAATAAGCCACTATATTATATAACCTGTGCGTTATATGAAGCTAAACTAAACTTGGTAAAAGCCAACATTCTAAATAAATTCCATTACTCATTTAAAGTCTATAAGGTCTAGAACAAAACTAGTTCACTTTAGTGCATCTTTCCCATTTTTTGTTAAAGAGACAAATGTTGTCCTAATAATTTTATCTGTTTTACCCATGGTGGGGACACTGCGATCTTGAGAGCCTTTGGCAAATGGCCTTTTTGCTCTTCCCTAAGGGTGGTGGCAGATGTGGCTAATGGGGGAGATTAGTCACCCAGCGACAAATCGCCTCTACTTCCGGTAACTACTCTCCCCTAAATGCCGTCTAGAATGCAAATCGCCAGTGGGATAGCACTTGCAACATTTTGTTTTCCGAACTCGCCATCCCGTTGGCAATTTACAATCTAGCTGGTCGGGAAGGCATTTATGGGGGTTAATCACCCAAAGAAGAGGCGATATGTCGCTGAGTCACTAATCTCCCCCAGTAGCCACATCTGCCGCCAGCCTAATTAGCACTGTAATGCTGTTAAATAAGGAAATGTGATGCAAGTTTTATTAAAATTTGTAGTGTAGACTATAAGCAGAGATTTAGGAGAGATATGAGAGCAGTGATATTAGTAAATAATGTATCAGTCTGAAGAAAATATGGTCAGTAAGGTAATCAGGTAACAGTTACAATAATCCATTTCTATAGGAAAGAATACAAAACATAATGATTTTTCATGCCAGATGTGCTATTAATGCTTGTTTACAAACATAGTATATAGCACAAAGTGTACTTTTTGGCTGCAAATTGGCATGTTTTGGCTATTGTTGCTACCTGCAAATGGAACCCTGGAACTACCCCCACATCTAGACTAGCAGTAATTTCAGGGATCACTTGTATCAATGCATGAATGTGTGCACAAGTCATCAATACAGACTGGGCAGGTGCATTGATGCTCCATAAAAGTACTTACAAGTATATAAAGTGTTTATAGGAACAAATATCTTTTTTGAATGACATCATGATTAATTTTGCCACCATTTAGAGCTCTGCACTTGCAGTTGTGTTAGTAAATATGACCTATAATCTTTTGCCAGCACTTGTGACCGAAAATGCTTAGCCAGGGTTGGGGTATGACTGCTTCACAGCTGCCTACCACTAGGTATGAAGGTGGGATCCTAAATAAATAACCCAGATGGAAGTAAATAAATAAAATATTTTTTTTCTTTTCCAATCCAGACAGGAACAATACTGGGAAGTATGCAGTTTCTCCTATTGGACCTCTGTTTGAACATTCCAGCAATGATAGCAAGTATGTATCCACTAATAATGACTTGTATATGTGTATGGGTCAATATATTGTTTGGTTGCTTGTCACTTCTGAAAGCTTTTCACATGTTTGAAAATGCTAAATAAGTCAAAAACCATAAATAATAAAAGATGAAAATCAATTCCAAATTTTCTCAGAATATCACTCACTACATCCTACTAAAAGTTAATTTTAGGGTGAACATCCCCTTTAATCTTGTAGTATTGCAGACTCAGCATGTCCACAGAATTTGAACCATGACCTGTTACCTAGGAGCCACTAGTGAACCTGTAGTGGCCAGTTATTTTGTCATAGCATGTCTACTCCCTAGAGTCTGAACTAGCAATAACAGGATGCTCATTCGTTAGGACTGGGAAATCCGATCCTTAAAGCTATTCCAACTATTCTTAGGTAGGCACTGATTTAAGACAACCTGTTGTAAGAGTATCTTAATTTAAGTACTACCATGGTATGCAACTTCTTTTTGAAGATGCTCAGTGGAGATGTCACCTTTGTATTTTGTAGAAGTGCCTGGGGCCTTTAGAGATGGATACATATATCAAATATGCGTTAAGTTGGGTAAACTTTCATGTGTAATACAAAACATGCATTAAATGCATACACATATAAAAAGCAAATGGCAAGACAATACACATTAGCATCCGTATAAGTACATGTTGAATTTTTTTTCCTTT
>CM044439.1:115375075-115387058 GCA_024363595.1 Xenopus borealis
CTTTAAATATATTCTCCTTTTCTATGCAGCCCAGCCATACTTTTCCAGTGCTGAACACCAGCCTTCTTCTAAATCCTAAGAGTGCCATAACACCTACAGTTGGACTTTAATTGCTGTACTGGGAGAAAAACACTGTAATCTACTCAGAGCATGCAACCTGTGTCATTGGTATTCATCCTGTCAAACTAATGGATAAACTAGCAGCAGCTGTCCATATACGGGGTGCCATGGCATATTCCAGTGCAGCTTTTCACTGCTGGTTGTGTAACAATAGGTCCAGATGGCATGTTTTTGTGCCTGTGTTGTCCGCTGTTTACTGAATCCATAATTATTAGCTAGTTGTTACGTTTAATGGTTTGTGCTCCAGTGTCACATTTTAAATGTCCATCAGTAGTGGGATTAAGCAGTGCCCAAAAGGCAGCTCTAACACATTACCAGTAGACCTTTAGCTGGTGATCAGTAGATCTCAAGTCAACAAACAGCTTGTCTAAATCACCCTCCTGTTTCATGCTTTTCATTCACATATTTATAATATTACATAGCATATAGCAATATACATTTTCTCATAAATCAATATTTAATTAATATATTCCATGGAACAGAATACTAACAATGATTTTATGGATGTAGATCGTAAAGGAACAACATCCCTAAAATTAGACCTCGCAATTGTAAAAGTATGTGCACTCCTGGATTAGGGTGTTTACTTTGTACTCTCTACATAACACTACAATATGTGTGGATACTACACACCTAAAACAGTTTTCATTTGAGGAGGTTAAATCTTTTTTTTTTTTTAATTAAACAGGCGCCCCACTGATCATATACTATAGGACTATATTGCAATCTGTATAATGATATTATTCAACTTTCCAAACTTAAGTCCTCAATGCCTCCTTTTCTTTAGGCACATTACAGAAAATTATCTGCCAAAAAAAAAAACAGATCCGGTAAGCATTAGAGTGTGACATTAGTTGGTCACAGGTGGATAAGTGTAATTAACCTTATCTATGTGAGCAGTAATCCTTATTCCAGTTTCCTGCATACATACCATTGATTATGAAGAGCTTTGGTAATGAAAGTGCTGTAAAAATGCTGCCAAACTCTGGTACAGTTAGATGTAACATACTTTCTTAACTTGCATTATTTTGAGTTAGATTATAGATTTACTTAACAGTTAATGCTCACACACATAACCGTCACAAGAAGCCTTTAATAAATTATCTGTTCAGATATATTTGCTTGTTGGTTTGGATCATTGTTTCATATAAAATAGCTTCTTGGATAGGATTATTTTGTCAAGTTCAGCACTTCCAGGTTGTTCTTTCATGTGTACTATGTTAGGTCTATGAGTTTGCATTCTAGAAACAAGCACAAACATCCGAAGCATCAGCACATTGAAGTGGTGCATAAACAGAACAGTAGGGCTCATGGCGTGTTCTCTACTGACATTTTACAGCCAATGGAGAATCCTGTTGAGCAACTTTTCATTTGTTTCAATGGAAACTAGGATTGCACCAAATCCAGGATTTGGCTTTTTTTTCAGCAGGATTCTGATTCGGCCGAATCTTTCTGTCTGGCTGAACTGAATCCTAATTTGCATATGGGTTCGGTATTCAGCCGAATCTTTCGAGGTTCTGGGGTTCAGCTGAATGCAAAATAGTGGATTTGATGCATCCCTCATGGAAACTACTAGTCTCTGCTCAAATGACATTGAAGCTAAAGGCAGGCTCATTGGCCATGTTCAGACATTTCTCCACTAGCTGGAAACACTGCTAAAGAATACACCTTGTGTGCCATGAGCCTTAGGGTAGATCGACACGGACGATTTCCATACGTTTTCGGCAGATCCGATGTGCTGTGCCAAAACGCAGGCGTCAAGTCGGATGCAAAGGAAAATAAGGTAAGAGATACAAATGTCGGATCTGGTCACAGCTTTCATCTGACACAACGCTGCATGCATCCAACAGTTGTGTCAGATGAATTCTGTGAAACTCTGCAAAAACTCACGGAAATCGTCTGTGTAGTTCTACCCTAAGGGCTACACTCCATGGGATATTTTGTAGGATGATGTATGATCGACTGTTTGAATGCTACAAGGACAAAAGTCTGATGTGTAAACTATATGGAAAATGTTCCATCTGACATGACTGGAATGGAAATGCTGCATGCTGCGTCTTTATCCAGCGAGATAAAATCTGATGGTGTCTGACAGACTTTTATCCAATTGAAATGCTGTCAGATGTAGATGCATGAACACACACCACCATCCAAATTCACATTCAAACTAAAGGCTGACCAGAATTGGTAGGATCCTACAAACCTCCAAGAGATGAATGTTATTCAGCTGAGCTGACTTATTCGTTAATTATGCTCTGAATGTGCAAAATGCTTTCTGTGAAGTACACATCTGGTTTTGTATGTATACTTATATACAGCTCTGCAATCTGCCCTTAGAAACAAAGACACACAACTTTAATTTTTTAAGAGATGGGTTAACACTGAAATTGGTGAGAACATTTTCATTTATGGAGGTCCGCTTAGCTGGGTCATCTGAAACTTGTATTAAAGGAAAAGCAAATGTACAATCCACAAGGGATGCCAAATATTAGGGCACACCCCAAATATTGTATTGACTTAACTGATACCTTGGCCAGGGCTCCTGTTGGCAGAAAACTGCACTGGCCTGTGGTACTTGCGAGAGAGCAATCCTTCTTTCAGTGTCCTGCATACATACCCTCATGCAGGCATGCATGCACAGTAGTTAAACGTTGGCTTTTTTTACTCTACTGAGCATGTGTTCGATGCTGGATTTTGAAGAAAGAGGAAGGAAGAGGATTGTTTGCTCACAAGTTCCCTGAGCCTGTGCAGTTTTTTTTCTAACCGAATCATGCAAAAAAGCAATCACTCAAGAAAAATATTAAAATGAAAAGTAAACTGCTGCAAGAGTATCACCAAACTATTTAAGTAAAGAATAAATTGTATCTGTGGGTGTGTTACCTATATGGAGGCAATGTTCCCTCTAATTCAGTGATCCCCAACCAGTAGCTCGAGAGCAACAAGTTTTGGTTGCATAAAATCAGGTGTTCTGACAAACAGAGCCTCAATGTAGGTTGACAATCCACATAGGGGCTACCAAATGGCCAATCACAGCCCTGATATGGCCCCCCAAGAACATTTTTAATGCTTGTGTTGCTCCCCAACTCCTTTTACTTCAGAATGTTGCTCACCGCTTCAAAAGGTTGGGGATCCCTGCTCTAAATCCTACTCAGCTATGTGTGCCAAAAATATATTGTGTTTGCACATTTTAATCTTATGTGCACATTTTTTAAAACTGTGTGCGCAGATCGAAATTAGGGATGCACCAAATCCAGTATTTGGATCTGGATTAGACCTTTTTCAGTAGTAATAGTAATAGAATCCTTGTTCCTTGCCAAACTGAACTCAATCCTAATTTGTTTATGCAAATTAGGATGGGAAGGGAAATCACATAACTTTTGTCACAAAATCTGCATATTCAAATTAGGATGAAGAATGTGCTTTGAGCGTGACCACAGCTTAGAGGGAACATTGTACAGAGCTAAATTGGTTGGTGGAAACTGTAAGTAGGCAAAACATTTAAAATGCTCCTTTTCCTCTGTTTACTCCAATTAGCAACCCGTTAAAGAGGCTCTACTTTTTAGTACACCAAAGTCAATAAAATGTGCGTGTAGTGTACAGGTTGATTTCAGAAGAGATTAGGACTTGAAAAGGACCTAATAATATGAAACCAGAGAGATAAAAGTACTTAGATTTCCATTTACCATAATTTCCTGTTTTAGTGCAAAGAGATTGGCATATAGGCCTGTTAGTTTGGCATCTGTGGCCTGAGAGAACCTGTCAGACAAATGTATTTGCAAATAAATTCACAATGTTTAGTAAAGATAACTAAATTGTAAAATATTCTGTGGGTGGGTGTATTACCCATATGAAGGTAAATGGGTTGGTATGAGGAGACTGTCAACGTTGGGGGTTGTTTCATCTGAAGAGAAAGGGACATGATTACTCTTTACAAGTGTATTACAGGAAAATATTGACCATAAAGATCTTTATTTTTTAGTCCACTCCTTTAGATGGGAGACAAGGAACTCAAAGGGTTATTTACAGTAATACTGTGTAATGCATGGACAATGTTCTATTGGCAACTTCTTTAAGATATTCTAAAGTTTATGGATGTTGGTTATTGTAGATGGACAAAACTAAAGCATCACATTTTTCAAAAACCAGACGTGTAACGTGTATCACTAAATCTAACTGTAGATGCTATCTGCATAATCTTGTGCTAGCAACAATAGCATGTGATTCCTTCAAGCTAAATCTCTGCTGCACTGTCCTCTCATTCTACTCACAATCCTGTTCCTTGGCATTAATCTTGTCTCCCCATGCATTAGCTTGTCAGCAGTCCGTTATCAGCTCCACTCGATGCAAGGAAAGAGAAAAGACAATAATAAAATAGCATTAAAAAAAAAACGTAGTCTGGTGCCTATAAAAGAATACTGCAGATCCAGATTCCCTCAGCTCTTGAGAGTCCCCACAGAATATGCAAGAGTTCCTTACTGCTATCTCTGGTGCTGTCTTCATTGTGAGTCTACAGTGTTCTTCCTGCTGGCTTTCTAGTGTATGTTGGATCCATGTGATCTGATATAGAACAGTTGATCAATATATTGTATATAATATATTCTATGCATTCTGCTTGTTCCTTTGGTGCGTTTGTTTTGCACGGATTATTATGAACCTGTATTTTATATTAATATTTTTGTTGGTCATTAACCAAAAGTTACATTAAAAAAATGAAACTAATGCCCTTTTTTTATATCTGTTTGTCATTTAGATCCTTTGGATGAAAATAAAATCGGGATAGATGGCATCCAACAGTTTTGTGATGATTTAGCCCTTGATCCAGCCAGCGTCAGTGTTCTAATTATTGCATGGAAATTCAGAGCAGCAACACAGTGCGAGTTTTCAAAGCAAGAGTTTCTGGATGGAATGACAGAATTAGGGTATGTGGGGAATAGGAATGTAGCCTGATATATATATATCAAGAACTGTCATTTGTAGCATTTGTAAATCTTCAGACTCAGACTCCTCAGTTGTGTGCCACAATTTGTACACATTTTACCAGTGTGGATGCTAATTAGGGTTCACATTGGTAAATCACAAGTTGCAATGAATTTATGTGTCAGTAAATGGCTGAGTTTCCAGCATACCAGTGTTCACACATATATATGTGACCCCAAAAATGTTGCGTAATTCATTATGTGAAAGTGATTTGAGTATGTAAGTGTGACACACAAAAGCAAGCATATTGCTACAAGAAGCACATATACATGCAAGACCTTTTGTGAATGAATAAGCACACAGTTTTTCACTTTGTGCTGATATTTTCCGTACCTAACAGGATTTTCAAGCCTGACTAATTTCCAGCCAGATATCTGCTGGGCAGGCTATCAGATTAATGCATATACAGGCCAATAAGCTGCAATTATCAGCCACTTTGTGGCTAGCTTTAGGGTTTATAACTCTGGCGCATAAAACTTAAGCTTGGCTGAGTTAAAGCAAATAAATCACCAAACTTAAAAGATGATGAGCCCTTTAAGGTAACAATAAACACAGTCCCATTAAAAGCATAACATTTTAAAGGGAACTAATAGAGAATAACTGATGACAGTATTCAATAAATCATTTTTCACTTGGTTAACTGAATAGTGATCTCCATGACTGGATCTTGCAATTCTTTGGGGGAGGTTCAGTGATTAAAAACAGTGATGATGGAGCCATAAATGTGCCTACCAAGAAATAAAAATAAATGTACTTATACTTAATATATTATTATGCTTGTTCTCTTACAGATGTGACAGCATAGAAAAGTTAAAAGCTCAAATACCAAAAATGGAGCAAGAGTCAAAAGAGCCAGGACGATTTAAGGATTTTTATCAGTTTACATTCAACTTCGCAAAGAATCCAGGGCAGAAAGGTCTCGGTAAGTTTTCTTATTAATTACAAAAAAGGTGTTGCCCAGTACCCTCAGTGGTAAATATAGCAACAAACGTCTAAATACAGATGACAGGGGTCTACAAGGGTTGCACATTAGCAGAGTTTACTCTGCCCTTCTTAGTTTTCTTTGCCAGAAAGTTTCACTGCTCCAGTAGAAATGTCAGGTGTGGTCAGAGGTCTGACATGGACATACTGTGCTACTTTAAAGGAAGAGAGGTCCGTGTTAGACAGCTGACAGCCCCACATTTAGTTACTGAGCTGCACTCAGATGGAGGCAGATGACACTGCTTTAAAATCTAAATGAGACACAGAGAGAACTGTGCAGAATGGTGTCTATACTTAATGTTGCCTGCATAGTCAATTAACCTTACAGGAGCTCAGAGTTGATGAGTCAATATCCTGATATTAGCAGTCTAAAACTGCCATAAGATGATAAGATATATATGATTATGTCGGGCAGTAAAATAAGCTCTGTTGAGATGTTAATTGCCATTATTTAGATTTCTGTGTGTGCATGTTATGAATGGAAACAATGCTTTTTCTCTTTTAAAACACATTCATATTTTGTTTTTGGAGAGTGTGTGCTGCTGTATGATCAGTTAAAAACAATCATAATGTTATGTCATTATGTCAATATTAATATTCTGTCATATGTCATGAAAATGTCATTTTCAGATTTAGAAATGGCCATTGCCTACTGGAATTTAGTACTAAGTGGAAGATTTAAATTCCTAGATTTGTGGAACAAGTTTTTATTGGTAAGTGAATCTGTTCCTTTGGTGCTGTGTTGAGTTTTTCCATAGGGAAATAGAAAGCATTTATTTCTCTCCCTTCTGTTTAGTACACTGATTTCAACATAATTCTAACCTTGCTTTGGATTGTAAAGATGTTATTAAATATCTCTCTTTTGTGTAGGAACACCATAAACGATCAATACCTAAGGACACGTGGAACCTTCTTCTAGATTTCAGTACAATGATAGCTGATGACATGTCAAACTATGATGAAGAAGGTATTTGCTTATTTTCCTATTATTGTAAACATGGAGAAATTTTTCTTACACAAGTTATGATAGCCTTAAAGGAAAAGGAAAGGCAAAGAAATAAAATACTATTTTTACTTTCTTTAATGAAAAAGAAATCTATCTCCAATATACTTTAATTAAAAAATGTGTACTGTTTTATAAGAAACCTGACTGTATGCAATGAAATTCTCCCTTCATTTAGTGTTGTGGATAGGAATTGTCAGACGGTCCCTAACCTCTGGCAGGGAAACAATCATACTTATGAACATCAGGGGGAGCCCCGCCTTATTTCCCAGCCATGCAGAACTCAAACAGCTTTGTTTTTTGGTCATTTATGAAGATCCCTAAGCAGCACAGACCATACTGAGCATGTGCAGTGCCAGTGTCAGGCAAAGATGTATAACAAAGTTACAAGATGACAGCCCCTTGTGGCCAACTTTGAAAGCATAAATCATTTGTTTGATTAGGCCTGTGCTGCAGTAAGTTCATGTTTATGTTTAGTATACAAAATACAGCATTTCTAGCCTTATTCTATCTTACACTTTCCTTGTCCTTTAAAGGAAAAGGAAAGCCTCAGTCACTTACAGCTTGCTGGTACTTTTCTCTTTTAAAGGAATAGGTCAGTGTAAAAATAAACACTGAATTTAATTTGGCCCTTAGCTGCCAGGAGTCCTGGTTTGTTAAGGTGCCAGCAATCGAGCCTTAAATGTATACTGACACGTTTGTATAAAAATCATAGGAACGTGTCCGTATAAAGTAAATGCTGCACCTGGAATAGTTCCTGAAAAGTTCCCCCGCAAAGCCCTCCACAGCCCCATGAACCTGTCTGCTGCCGACCCGCTTACACCACTAACAGAACTTCCATGTTGCTTCAGTGACGCTGGGCTGGGGGCGGAGCTATCCTTCCATCGGCTGAATTCTTGTTTTCATTCGTAATCAACCTATGGAAGGATCGCGCCGCCCCCAGCTCAGCGTCACTGAAACGGTTGAGATGTAATTTTAGCAGTGTTGGAGGGTCGTGTGAGTGCAGGTTTGCAGGGGGCTTTGAGGGGAATGATCACGAGTGCAGCATTTACTTAATACGTATATGAACGTGTCCGTATCGCTTCAACAAAAAGCAACAGTTACGGCCTATATGCCCCCCCCCCTTCAAGTAACTGACTGGTAACCAATCAGTGGAAACCAAGAGAGTTGCAAAGCAGGAAGTAGTGTTCTGGTTATTATGTTAGATATCCAGCCACTCCAGTCTTTATACATTACATCAATTTATCCAGTTTTTATTTTTACACTGAACAATTCCTTATTTATTGCCTGCCTTCGTTTCTATTTTTTTTAGGAGCATGGCCAGTTCTCATTGATGACTTTGTGGAATTTGCACGTCCTCAAATTGCAGGGACAAAAAGTACAACAGTGTAGCACTAAGGAACCTTATAGAATGTACATAGTCTGTACAAACTGACACAACACAAATTTGCACAGTCAGTTTCTTCTGACTGGATTGAACTGAACATCAACCTTCACAGCAATTCCAGAGGGTTGAAGGACATTATGGAGACAACATAAGACCATATCCTACTTGTTCTTTTGGTGGTTTGGGCCTCTCTGCTAGCCTGGAGCGCAATTCTCACTTCATATTTCCAAACTGTGGAATTCATTGCATATCTACGGAACCTGTTTACTTTCCCATACATTTTAGATTAACCCCTTGGCCTTTTTTCACATAAAGCACAATGTCGCCTTCGTCTGCTAACATCATCACAGCCATGGTGAAGCTACTTCCAATCTGGTTTTGTTTTTTTAATCTTCTTGGACAACACAGATTGCGTCTCATAAATAATGATTCGTCTATCATTTTAGGAGGGGAAGATATTGGTTGGCTGCAATTCTGGACATCACTTTAAAATGGAGTTGGTAAACCATGGTTTGTAGTCACCTAATGTATATGGATGAATGGGGAAAGTCTTCAGCGTCCCCCCCCCCCCCCCCCCCCCCCCCCCCCCCCCCATTTTCAGTAAGTTGGTGTCAAAGTGGAAGCATCATGTTATGTACAAGACCCCGAGCCTTATAAAGTCCTGCAGCATTTATAAAGAGAAAGGTATATACATATAGTTGCAGCAGGGAAACTGCATTCTAAAGCATTGCACTGATTGGTTTTATTCTGTTAGGTATCCATTTATATGTCAGAATTAATATCATTTGCTTTCTAGCCAAGCTTATTACATGGGAATGCTCTCACACAAGAATGATGCATTTGGTTGCCATGAGTAAAAGAACATTTCTTACTTTATGATCAGCCTAGTTCCATCCTTTTCATCATTTTTTCAGCATTTATTGAATTTCATCCCCTGTCCGCCACTGCTTTCCAAATGCATAGAGACTGCCCCTTGCCTAGGAACAGTTGGAAGTGCAAATATCTGCTTTATTGTTCTCTACAAGCAGTAAGTGGTGCTTATTCCCTTTTAATTGATATCTGAGTACCCAGCTTACCATGAAGTCAGATAATCAGAGTGTTACGTTCTGAAAACTTCCTGTATACTTCAGCATCACCCAGAAATTCTGATTCGGAATAATGGAAATCCTTGCAACTCCAGCTTGTGTCTGAAATATGCTGCGCCCTTTGCGATCGCAAATACAGTGGAGATTTTGTTTTAGAGCATGGGCTGTCAGACATTTGATTTGAACTCATAGTTTACTTGTGTTATGGAAAATAAGAACCTTTAATTTATCTAAAACCTTTTGTGTAGTTGTCCTTTCGCTAATTGCCTTTCTATGTTACTTGCTCTGATGTCATCTTCAATTCCTGGGGATGGACATAGGTACGACATCATGCCTTGCATAAATAAGCCACAGATCAAAAAGACATGATTTTGGATTAGTGTCAATGCAGAAACTGGCGGATGTTCTCCATTGAATTGGGGTATAAAGTTAGGCCTCTTGGGGAACTAATATAATGTAGGCTATTGTTGTTGTACTGATATTACTGCATATCTAATTTCAGTGCCATGCTTTAGCTGAACTATCTGCTTTACTTACTCACTCAGCGGGTATTAGGGCTGAATTCCACCGGCGTCTTTCCTCAGATCATCTCACACCTACAAAGTGTAGGATGTAGTCCGATGTAGTTGCAGACGTCAAAATATAATGGGACTAAACAAAAAGATGCAGGTAAAAACTACTTTCCATCTGAAACGACTGTCGGATGTGCGTCTTCATCCGACAGTCTTATCGTGTGTAGTTTTTACCTGTGACTTTTCGTTCAGTCCCATTATATGTTGGTGCCTGTGACTTCATCCGACTTGTCTCCTGCATTTTGTCGTTTTGAGACAATACAATGAAAGTTGCCCATGGAGTTCAACCCTTAAAGTAAAATACAACCATAAATTGTAAAAAAAAAACCTACCCTACATAGACCCCCTATCTCTTCCTCAGGCTAGCTGCAACCCCGGGCAAATGCAAATAAGTCTTTACTTATCCCTTAGAGCAGATTCTGTCCAGCGGAGTTCAAGGCAGCCATATTCTTCTCTTCTGTAATCTTAGAAAAGAGAGCAGTGTATCCGCAATTTCCGTGACTTTTGACACTTGCGCAGTTGCCACTGAAGATTGCTCCAACCGCTCTCTTTCTGAAGATTACAGAAGAGAAGAAGATGGCAGCTGTGAACTCCACTGGACAGAATCTGCACCAAGGGGTAAGTAAAGACTTTGGGGTATTTGCCCAGGGTAGCAGCTAGGCTGGGGAGAAGGAGAGAGGGGAGGCTGTAGGGTAGGGTTTTTCTTTACTTTATGGTTGAATTCTCCTTTAAAGAGCAAAGAAACCTGACTGGGAACTATAAAGTGATACTCAAACATTCCTATCATTGATAGGAAAGTGTGATTAGTGCACATGCTATATTTAGACATCCTCCCAGGCCACTGTAACTTCTAGGTACTGACGCTCTAGCATGGCTTAACTTTGCTGAGTGAGGAGAGCTGGTTCTCTTACATTGGCCTTATGGGTAGAGCGATCCAACAGTAGGTTGAGGTACAATACATTTATATTCCTTCTCAAGTTCTTAAAGTGTCAGTCTCCAATTTGCAAATGTTGTAAGCATGACAAATTCACAGAAGGTATCTTACAGTTTTATGGATTTGTCACATTGCAGCCAAATTTTTACAAAGTGTTGTATACATGGTAACAAAACTGTCGTTCTTGTACTGTGAAAGTGTCGTTTATGTGCCAAAGAATGTCATTATACTGACAAGCCAAATTTACCCTAACAAAATTTTCCCAGACATTTTCGTTAGGTTGGAAACATTTTGGCAGGAAAAATGTTTTGTTTTTGTAAAAAAAAAGTCATACGTATGACAAACGGCCACACCTACTTTTTAAAAACATTTTCTGAAAATTGTCAGGCAGAAAAATGAAATTTGGTCTGTGAATAAGTCGCTGACCGTATAACAATTTTGTGAATTTCCATATTGAGATCCATTCAGACCATGGATTTTATTAAAAATGTACTCCTCCATAAAAATGTTGTTTTTAACATTTACTGAATGTATTCATGAAGCATCTGCCTTGGCTCTTGCCATATAAAGGCAGAGTTCTGCTGGAACTGACCCTAATAATACACCATCATTGAGCCTGTCAAGCCTAAACTCACACCAGCAAATGAAAAACAGTTTTTTCCATTGTTTAATTTCACGAAACCTGTGGAGACGGCATCATGTGGGGATCCAAAGCCATGCTTGGGGCGCACCCAGCCTGAAGGGTAAGATTTTGGGATAGTGCATATTTGCTATGCTAGATACTTCTAGAAACCCAGGTTTGAGTCGATTTTTGGGGTTAATAAAATTTTGGAGGAACAGCTGAATCACCAATGTGCCTGTCATTGTGTTATCAGCTGATGAAACTGCATGGAAAACTGATATCCAAGCCTGTGTTACACATAC
>CM044439.1:115408455-115427222 GCA_024363595.1 Xenopus borealis
ATCTCCCTGTCTGCACCAGCAATTAAGGGCTAGGCCACATAAATCGCAGCTTCGGGCGCAAGACCTGGGTAATCTCCCTGAATTGCTTACCCAGGTCTTGCATGAAAAATTGCCTGCGCCTATTCACATGTGGCCTGCGTTTTTCTAAGTCGCTCAAAATTGCTGCATCTGACAGTGGATTCTCTACACAGCCAAAGGTCTGGTCACAAAATTGTTGGCCCAAGGGATTGACTGTATGCACTCCCTCATACAGGTATTAAATAGTTTTATGGACTATTTGCAGATTCACAAATGTAAGAGCTTCAATAGTTCTTGGCCTTCTGTCAACAACCTACCTCATTACTGTAGCCCTACTGTATTATAATCCCACTTTTGAGTAGCCATAGGGACAGGGGTACAACACCTGGGGATCTGTAACAACCACTATAAGTTCTCTCCTGTTATGACTGCAGCAGAGAAAACCCCTAAATGTTGCCATGTTAGAGGACCTGGGCCTAATTCTAGCTCCATTTAAAGGATAAAGTCGGCTGATCCAAACATTGGTCCTAGGCCCCAATGATTCGGTCTTGCACTGGGACCTAGAGAAGCCTGTCCAACGAGGACCTCAGGAATGTGCTTTTGTACTCTTCCTTCAGTGGGACTTTCAAACCTGTCCAATTAATATCTGCCTGATGTTCAGCTACATATCAGTCATGGGGTGAATACATGGGCTAATAAGCCAACAGCTTAGTCTGGAGGGACCGAGAGGGCAGCTTTGATTGGATGGAATCCTTAAAGTGATACTGACACGTTCCTGTAAAAATAGGAACCTGTTGGTATCAGTGAAGAATTGAAGAGAGACTGCATGCTAAATATATAAGCATCTGAAAGTCTCCCAAAGCTGCACCTAGCCCAGTGAACCTTGTTCATGGTGACCCTCTTGCTGTGTTTCAGTTACACTGGGCTGGGGGCGGTGCAATCCCTCTATAAGCTGGAGTCTGTTTCCGTTTGTAATTAGCCTATGGAGTGATCGCACCGCCCCCAGCCAAGCATAACTGAAACAACTCAGCAAGATGATTAAATGGTGTCAGAGGGTCACCATGAATAAATTTCACTGGGCTGGGGGTGGCTTTGGGAGGCTTTCAGATGCTTATATTTAACATGCAGCCTCTTTTCACGGATACCAAAGCGTTCTTATTTTTATAGGAACGTGTCAGTATCACTTTTAGTCTTCTCACTATCTCTACAGAGAGATGACAAAACTATGGCTGATTTATTTACATTTACAGAAACTATTTGATTAGAATATTTAGTGAGACATGGGAACCACGCAAAGAGAAAATCTTCTGTCCAGTTGCAGAACTATAACATTTAGTATTGAGCAGCTTACCTGGGTGGGGCACTGTACCATAAGGAATTGTTCTGTAACAGCCATATTACTGCCCATTCTTTAGACAATTAGCTCATACATTTAAAAAAAATTTAACAAAACAGGCTTATCACAAGCCTTAGTTTGATTGGGACTGTGAATGAGTGTGCCACAGAATTGGTTTGATCATACTTTAATAAAATAAATAAGGTGCGGTACTGGGTGGGAGGCAATAATAATATTTACACAATAGAAGGTGAATGTGTAATGCTGACCTAAAACACAAATATACCACTTGAACAGCACGACAGATGTCATAGTAATAAAAAATATTCTGGCGACTGGATACCCGTTCAGTAATGTCGAGTGCACATATAGAATGGCAATCAAAACTATTTACCAAGTCATATTCCAGAAAAGGAGACATAACAAAAGCAGAACGCACAGAAGCAGCTTGTATAATGAAAAAAAAAATCTAAATCAAATAATGAAGTCATGGTCCTGCCTTATATATTCCTGGCATCATCCAACATGCGGGATTTTATGGAGTATTTTCAAGCACACAAAACCCATGCTTTGAAAAGGAATGAAATACGAGCATGTGGAAGGGATGTTACTGGAGTTGTGCTAGGGCTTTTATGCACTGCATGCACTCCTTAACATGACCAGGTAAAACAAACACACGGAAGCAAATGCCGAGCACACAGCTGCCAGTTTGGATGTTAGTAGAAAAAAATCATTCTCCAAAGTCTCTCTCAGTGCTGGTTAGTTCTCTCTCTGCATGCACAAAAATGGATCCCCTCCTACTCTACCTAATTTTGCTCAGCTGATTCCTTGCCCGTGACAGAGGTTGCAGGGCGATGTACTCGTCACTTAAAGTAATTCTGCTGGCAAACATCTACAAGTGGACAGAAAAGGGATGGGACATACAGCACATAAATAAAACAAATTAACTTCACAAAGGCAATTCTAACACAAGGCGGAAGAACTTCTCAAAAAGAAAGAAAAAAATGAAATAAACCCAGGGCTGGATTTGTTTTGAGAAAAAACATAATACAGTAAAATATTCACTACGTTTGGTATTTTGTGTTCTTCAACCATGAAATCAAATAATTTAAATCCAACCTCTCTTAAAAATTCAGCCGTCAATTGAACTGGGGGTGGAAGTTACGCATTCTGTCCCATCCACCTATATACCACTGATGTAAGAAACATCTTTTCCACTAAAAAGTGAAGAATGCAGTAGAAAAATGCCAAAGATGATAAATACATTTCATAACCAATATAAAGTTAAAGAACCGAGAAAATACACAAAAAAATGGCAATGTATAATATTCCAAACAGAATGTTCGTTCCTTACGTGTATTATTCTTCATTACTTTGTGGCTGAACAGAAATAAAACTAAATACTATTTTTTATTGGAAAATATTTATATAAATGCAACTACAAAAGTAAAAAACAGCTATGTAATAAGACTACATCGATTTCTCTTCTTGAATATAGTCATGTGAAAAAGTAATGTGACACAGTATATAATGATAAAAGTGGTTTTTGTTATATATAATACTGAAAACTGCCAAGGGGTGTTCTTACTTTTTCACGACCAAGTGTTGTGTTTAAACATTCGTGACACCGACACATATTAAAAATAATATAATGCAATGCAAAATAATTCAGACCCAAGGCCAACTTTTCAAATTTCATGAAAAAAAAATTCTCTGAAATTTTGTTCTCATATTTTAATGTCACAGCACTTGAAGCCAATTCATTTTTTATGTGATATTGTATAACAGGATACTATACCTCTGAACAGTGCTCTATGAAAATAGATCACATAAAAGAGCTCATAGTTATACTGGGTTATTTTATTATGTAGTGAATAAAGTACCCCCTCTTGTAGATTATAAGGATATAATAAGTTACAGAGTAGTTTAATGACCATATAAAAACACAAAGCCAAAGGCCGAGTGTTTTTATAAAGGTAATGGAGCTCCAAGGTAACGGAGCTCCAAGGTAACTTCTAATAATCTCATATTTTGCAACTGGGGGTACTTTATTTATTATAATTCACAAGTTTCAGTGAGTCATGTGACAGAAATGATATCAGAACTCGCCGATTATAACGAATGACATCACAACTCACCATTATATTAGGATATAATTTACATAATCATTTAATTACAAAAATAAATGGTTCTATTAGTACGATAATAATAATTTCATACAAGTACTAAAGTCCAAGTCCATGGCAGATATGAGGCATGTGCTCCCACACAAACCAAGGGCACACATATATGGCTAGATCAGCCAATAAACAGACAGGCAATTTACCAAGAATATTAATTGGCTGATGTAGCCGAGGGTGCTCTTTTGTCAGTTCTGAACACAACCCCTTTTCCACTGATCTCTGAACAATACAGCATGTTGCTTCTAAAAATGTGATGAGATACAAATGGAGCAACTCAACTCATGAGTACAACCAGGCAGAATATAAAGGTATCAATTAGCTTATGCATTTAAGTGAGCTCAAACCTGCATCTCAAAAGCACATTTAAAAAAACTCCCTTAGAACCTGCATTATTTCCTGTCAGGTGACCAACTGGCCTGTTATTGGGAATATGAATAGGGCACAAAATGAACCATTACTTGAAAAACAAAGATCCCCAAGTGAAAGCACCTCTTGACAAAAAGCATGATAAGAACTGTGCTGTGAAGTGGGAAAAGCCTGTGTTATTTGTTTTGCCAAGTTATGATTTGCTATTCAGTATCATTACGGAACTGGTTCAAGGTCTGAATAATTTTGCATTAGTGCACGGGAGTCCAAACTGCGGCCCAAGATAGAGATTAGTTTGGCCCAGCTTGAAATGCTCGGTTCCCAAGGAAATGTCATGTCACAAAAAATATAGGAGATGGGGGGACTCTGCCCATTGCCCAGTTAGTAATAATAATAATATAATAATAAGTCTATTTAAAGGGGACGTTTTGCCTGATTTTTTCTTTTTTTAGTTTAAGTTAAAATGACAGATTAAAATGTATTTGTCTCAACCTAGATTCCAGGGCTTCAGATATATTAGGAAACTTGTAAAGAGGCTGGCACAAGCCTGGAACCCACGAAATAGTGAAGCCACAGGCAGGTTGTAAAAGGTTAAAAAGCTTACATTTATTTCCAAAATTTAAGCACCATTTTGGAAATAAATGTAAGCTTTTTTTAACCTTTTACGACCTGACTGACCGATTGCTCCCCTTGCTGAAAGTCTGGGGCGTGTGCACCCGGACCCACCGTGTACAGCGGTAAGCTCTTCTAATGATACATAATACTGAACACACTCTGGTTATAAATTTGTAACTTCAGATACATTAATTTGCCTTCAGTATTGTTTTCTCATTAATTACAAATGAGAGCAACACACATGGTGATAAAGGCAAATATATTGTACCCTCCAAAGCTGCATGCCAATTAAAAAATGGTTCCAAGAATGTCAGGCTAAGGGCTGAACTCCATGGATCGCATGCAAATCGTCCGTGGAGTTGAGCCCTGAATGGTCGGACCCCACGCATTTTCAGTTCACCAAATCCAGCCCTCGTTGCAAAAACTTGACACCCCTGCATTAGAGTGTAACGATGAATAAAAGCATCCATATTTCAGAAAATATGTGCCTTAAAATGACATGCTGTCATTCACTCTTGCAAGCATTCTACAAATCAACAGAAGAAGCTGTAGAGTAGTGCAGAGCCGCAAGGGCTATATAAGGCACAACCAGCAAAATCCACCGACTTTTTTTGAAGATTAGCTTAGGGTTAGCAAACAGCCATATGTTAAAAATACTATTACAGACCAAACAGATTTTTTAAAGCAACATAATAATGATACATGTGGTCTCAAATGAAAACCTGCAATAAAGCATTTGAAGCAGGTTTCTACAACTAAAACTTTTTTTAAATAAAAACAAAAACCTACATGACAAATGCAGAGCGGCAGAAAATGTAATATTTGTTGTTAAAAATGAGGACGGGTATAGAGTTAAGACCTAAAAAGGTGAATTCCTTTGAAAATGACAATACGAGACATTATTCCTGCAAAGAGCCTTTTCACATCTACTGGGGAACAGAAACTGTATCATTCCACAATTTACTTTCTGTCAGGAATATGTGGTCTGTTTTTGATGGTATAAAATAGTACTTTGTAAAATACTTGCTTCTAATGAAGCATTCAGCTTTAGTTTAGGGCAAAGTATTTTTACTGCCTCAAATAGAAATACCACTGGGGCACAGTCAGGTGCTCTTCAACATTACTGTACTAGACAAGTAGGGGAATGTTCTTACCCTTAAAGTGCTAGTCTAGGGATCACCATCAAAGATAGCACCCATTGTTTCTTTGGCTTGTATAGAGTTAAACGTTGTAGTTCATTAACAGATGGGATCCAGGAGTTTAATATCCATGGCTATTATGTAAATTTCATTAATATTCTTTATTCGTACAGAGATTTTGAATTTAGAGGGCAAGTGAAGCAATACATCCATAACTTTATGTAGAAGTCAAGTATACATTTTAGTATACATCAAGTGCACAATGAAATAATGACTAAAATAATGAGCTCCTATAAGCAATTCTCAGTACCTGAGCCTTTTCTGTGCATGTTGGATACAGGTGTCGGTATGCCACCTTTTTCATGACGTCAAAAAGGAGGCAGAATATGATGATGATGATTATAGCAAACCACGCAGAACCACTGGACAGCAGCTGCACAAATACAAAGTACATGTCCTGGGTGTGCAAGAACGGCCTGTAAAACACAACAAAGCACATATCAGCTCTCTAAGTAAGCATTCTGGAGGGATTCCTGCTTAATAACTATTGTATATGTACACGTGTGTAAATCTATGTAAACAAAGTCTAAATACATGTGGGTACATGCCATAAAACTTATGACTTTTGAAGCAGCAACATTAACAACAGCCTGATACCAAAGATTAAGATACCCTGAGCTGGACACAAAGTCAGCAAGAAAGGAGCTATAGGTGCACAATAATTGAATGAATGTAAATCATTATTTGAAACCTGAGAGTGCATAACATAACCATTTAAAACAAAGCATTATTACACACACACTATGAAAGGCTCGTTTATGCAGTCAATTAAAAACAGCCTAATTAAAGGGATACTGTCATGGGAAAACTATTTTTTTTAAAAAATATTTTATCCCTTTAAGAGAGAACTACAGGTAGGCAGACAGAGGGGTAACACTGCACTGTGGATGTTGTAAAAAATATGTGTTTGTAATTCTATTTTTTGCTGAGATTGCACAAATAAATGTTTTTCAGTATGAAGCTGTGCATATTTGAAAGTTATTTATAGTTATAATATGTGGACCTAGGTACAGCTTCTACTGTTGGAGATAGCGGTTTGCCCGACCAAATATTTAACAATATTTAAAACTATACCCCTCAAGCAATGAAGTTCTCTATAAAAAGATATTGCATAAAACAAATCATATGTAAAACCCTGCTTCATGTAAATAAGGACAGCCTCCTGGGATCATATGATTCAACGGTGCACACAAACATACCAAACAAACTATACTTAAGTAATATGAGGCAATTAACAGAGAGAGTTCTGTATTTCGCTTCCACACTTCTTCCTGTTACAGTTGGAGGTGGCCATACACAGGCCGATAAAAGCAGCCGACAGACTGAGTCGGCAGCTTATTGTGCGTGGGGCTCTCCGACGGGCAGGATTAAAAATTCCGTTGGATCGCAGCTGCATCTGTTCGTTGATGCATTCATGCGATCCGCCCGCCCTTGTCAGCACCATTCTGATCCGATTGTTGGGCCCTACTCAAGGTGGACCGTCACAACATGGTGGTTCGAGACAGTAGATGTAAAAGGGCAATATTTACTTTAATATCTATACCAGTTTGGTAAGATACTTTAATATGGAACTTAATTTGATATAAACTATGAAGGCATGTGCCTGAGAGAAATATACCTGGGTGAAACTTCAGTGAAAGTTTTAAGTCATTGATTGGAATCACTGGACAATGTGTAACATATCGGCATATTAGATTTACACTTTCCTTGTCTGATATATTTTTTTTTTATAAACGCCAGGATTGGTCAGTTTACATGAACCCATAACAAGTCCATTTCATGCGGTCCAATGACCAACTCATATTCCCAGTTCTGGATCTATGGAAATGTTAAGTTTCTTACAAACATATTGATGGAATCTGTTGCAATAACGCAGTTGCCTAATAATACAGATATCTCAAGCTATCTCACGCATCAACTCTTTAGTAAACGAACGGTAAATTTGTGCTCTCTGCTTCACCTACCAGATTATTCCACCATAAAAGAGAGAAAATATGAAATAAAATGCAATGGAACCCCAGGTTACAAAGTGATTTATCCATGTCCAGAAATGAGTTTCAAGTGCCATCTGGAAGAAAACAGAATGTATTTACATTTATATATAATTGAATATGTGTACTATGTTTTTATTTTTTAATCACATGGGAGTGTGGTAAAAGACCAGTGGAGAAACTATGGGGGGAGCAAATGAACCAGGGCTCAGAAGACCTCCATTGCTATAGCCATAACTACTGAAGCTCCTCTGCACTCTGCTTAGAATCCACTGAAAAACAGCCAACTTTGCAATAAAAAAAAACCATGCAGAATTAGGGAACTAGGGCAAATTTTGCTCCAGTAATCTAAGGAATACCCTTACAAAAAACAAGTAAGGCTAATGTCACACCCAGAGATTTGAGAATGGCACACAGCTGCAACCTTTCTACAGAAAAGTAGATGCAACATAATCAACTCAACCTGCCTTCAATCACTTGGCTTACTTTAGAAAACTTGTCTGAAAAGGTTGCCAAGTACGTTAAAAAGGTGATAGAATTGAAATGACTGCCAATATTGTGTATTTGTGCTTTGGTTTTGTATGTTAGGTAACAAACACTTGAGAATGGTCTCCTTGTTTTTTATATTAAAAGCTTGTAGAATAAAAAAAAAATCCCACCTTCATGGTAACAGTAATGACCATTACAGTAAATACCAGCGTCCCAAACGTCCAGTTCCCAAACATCTAGAAAAGAAAAAAAACATTTAAATAGTGCAGTTCTGAACAATTTCCCTCCAATAACATTATACCAAACAGGAGCCTACTTCAGAAGAGCATTTTTCTCATCAGAGAGTAAAAAAATGTTCATTGAATAGCTTCCATAAATTGATATTGTAACCAACAGCAAGATAAAAACAATGTAAATATCTTTTACAGGATATACAACCAATTGCTGGTAAACCAACACATAACCCATAGACCTAAACCCCTCTGTAAGCTGGAGCCCAATAGTATGATACATGCACAACCCACCCGACATCTTAAGGGTAAAATCACACTGGGAACTCAATACATAGATACTTGTATTTTGCTAAAAAAGGGGTGCCCAAAAGGTAGATCGGGATCTACTAGTAGACCTTTAGTTGGTTAGTTGGTGATCAGTAGATCTCAAGACACTGTCAACAAACAGCTTGTCTAAATCACCCGCCTATTTAATGCTTTTCTTTTAGATAATAGTTATGTTAAGGTTACATAAGAAACAGTTGTTTGTTAAACATTGCAATATCATTTTCCCCATTAGTCAGTATTTAAGTAATATTTTCCATGAAACAGAATGCTTACAGGGATATTATGGATGTAGATCATTATGGGACACCATCTATAAACATTAGAGATGCACCGAATCCACTATATTGGATTCGGCCGAACCCCAGAATCCTTCCCGAAAGATTTGGCCGAATACCGAACCGAATCCGAACCCTAATTTGCATATGCAAATTATGGGTGGGAAGGGGAAAATTTTTTTACTTCCTTGTTTTGTGCCAAAAAGTCACCTGATTTAGCTCCCTGGCCCTAATTTGCGTATGCAAATTAGGATTCGGATCGGCCAGGCAGAAGGATTCGGCCGAATCCGAATCCTGCTGATAAAGGCCGAATCCTGGCCGAAACCCGAACTGAATCCTGGATTCGGTGCATCCCTAATAAACATAGACCACAAGTATGGGCACTCCTGGGCTAAAAGGTTTCATTGCTTTCTATATCAGCATATTCACTGGGGTCCCACTTCAACTTTTTAGGCTGATGAATGGCTAGGTAAAATAATTTACAAAAGCACAAAAAAGTGGAGTCCAATTGCAAAGAAATCTCAGACTTTTACACCCTACATCATATCAAAAGTTAAGTTAAAGGAAAACAGCTCCTTTATCTGTGTAGGATGGACAATAAACAGACACCAAGAAATAAGACAACATGAAATAAACACAAAACATTGAATCAAATCTTTTCATGTATCGAAGAAAACAAAAAACGAGCAACATTTAGTGCAGTTAAACTTCCTGCCACTAAAACTGCGTAAAGGAGAAGGAATGGTTAAAACTAAGTAAGCTTTATCAGAAAGGTCTATATAAATACACCAATAAACCCTCAAAGTAATGCTGCTCTGAGTCCTCTGTCACAAGAAACACCACATTTATTTCCTTCTATTGTGTACACATGGGCTTCTGTATCAGACTTCCTGCCTTCATCTTAAAACTCTTTGCCCTGGGCGTGAGCATGCTCAGTTTGTTCCTTTTTCCCTCTCCCAACTGTAACCTGAGCCCAGAGCTATGAGTGAGCAGGGAGAGGCAGGAAGTGGTGTCACACCAAGCCAATATGTCAGCTGTATCCTAAACAAACAGAGAGAGCTTCTAGAGCGGTTTACTAAGGCAAGGTAAAGCATTCTACAGAATAAATATAATGTTGTAGCTTGCATTATTATGGATAATCAATTGGTAATAAACTGCCTCAGTAGCTTCCCTTCTTCTTTAATGAAATACTGGAATTCTTAAGGAACCAGATAAAAATTTAGGACTGGCCAAACCAGGGAAGATTTTGATGTAAGTTGGCCAACATAAATCAAACTTGTATGTGGACAAACAATCCCCGTTTTGTTTAAAGGGGAAGGCATTTTCAGTAGCACAATATCAAATTAAAATGGATGAAATTTTTTTTCACTGCTGCAACCATTCAGTGCGCTTTACTTTCTTGATATGTCCGTTTCCAAATAAAATTAATTATATGCATTTACGATATTACATTTTTGAACTACCAAAGAAGAAAAAAAAATCTTTTTTCTTTCTTTTAACAAAGCAATATTTCTTCCCAATATTAAGGCTGCATTTCTCCTACTGCAATTTTCTATGACTGATACCACTAGTGGGGGTTCGTAAAATGTATGCAAAAAGGGTAAAAATGGCACCTGTGTTTAAAGGGACTGCACGTTGATTAGACAGACACTCATGTTAATTTGATTCAACTGGCTCTACAGCGATTACTAACTAGAGTTAAGCTGCACATCAATATTGAAATAGCAAAATATAAAAAAATTTTACGGAAAAACGGTCTATTTCTGCTCTCAACTACTAAACATGAAATGGAGAGAAACACAGAAACTCAAAACATCTCTAAATCTTTAGAGAGAAACTTCCTATACAATGAAAGGGTTCTTATCAGAGGTGTTAGACTCTAGGTTTAATGCATCGGTTTCATTTTTCATATTTACATTTGTACAGTATAAGAGTCACATCAAAGAACACAGCAAAGCATTTAATTTGGTAGGTGCGGTTTCTCTTTAAAGATCTGATAAAATGTTTATAAAGACTTTCTCTGCACCAATACAAGCCTTCTGTAAAAGAATAGCTTGGCTGGCTGTTTGATTTTTTTTGTAATTTACTTAATCAAGGACAGACACTAATGGTATATTTGTCATTCTTTAATCGTCACTTTTTTTTTTTAAACAAAATGTAATAGAAGGCTGTTACTGGAGCTGTGTGGAATGCAACATATAGCTCCTATCCCCTCAATCATACTCTTACCAGTTGCCTGTTAGGTTTCAAAATCTGATGGCATGCACAGCATGGAAAGGAGGAAAAGGGAAGAGAAGTAGAGCCAAAAGATAAAGCAATAGTAAAAATACACAGCAAATCAAGTGTAACCATTTGGTACACAAAAACTTTATCCGGACTATGTAACTACACTGGCAAAACAGTGTACACTGGCTGTACTCAATACAAAAGCATACATCTAAAGCATACACTTGTGAGTCTTCGAATAAAGCAAGTGTCTCTCCTTCAACAGTGTTTACACAGGTATAATTTACAAATATTTTCTACATTAACTATTTGGTACTTTTAAAGGGGCAGTACACTCCTGGTTTAAGTTCAATATTTTTGCTTATTATTTTAATCACAGAAATCTCTGGTCATTCTCAGTTATGGAGCTAAATTTCACATTTCGAACTGCTGCCATGAAGAGCAGCAATCCAAACGCCATGAATGCCATACCTCTTAAGGTACCATAAGAGAAACTGTCCAGAATCTACTTGGTGGGGAATTTAAAAGGCATGTTAAAATGCTGCATTTGGTGCAGGGGGAAAAAACTGTTTTTATAAGAACACATTTTATTTTTTTAACTAGTCTTAAGCATTAATAAGTCAACAACATTCATCACGTCCAATCATTATGAATATTATGTACACTGGTAAACACTTCACAAATGTGCAAATGTGTGGAACGTCAAAGGTTGAGTTTTACAGATATTTCTTACCTGGCCATTTCCAAGTAGGGATGTGTCCTCCCCCATTAGAAAGTATGACCCAAAAAAGAACACAAAGGCATGCCCAAAGCCCAAAAGGGTCCAGTAAAGAAATGGTTTAAAACCAAGAAGGGCATTTTTTCGAATGTCTCTGTAGGGAAAAACAAACAGGTCACATTATTATTCTATGAAACAAAACTCTGATTACAGATTCATTTTCATTGCCACATATAGAATATAGCAAATATGTACGAGTTTATTGCTAATGTTGCAAAGACATGACATAATTAGGACACATTGCCATACCATAATTTAAACAGCTACATAGAAAATGAAGAGAACACTGATGTGAATGAATTTACTTTATAGTTCCGTAAAGTCCACTACTAAAAATGTAATTCAACTACATGCTTCATATCAACTTCAACATATCAGAAATCATTTCATGATGGGAATTAATTTCTAATACCCTCATAACTAGACTGGCACTGGGGAACCCATGGTTATATTAAGATACTTACCGATAGAGACCAGGTTTAGACTGTAAAACATGTGGATGCACATGTTGCTCAAACAGACTGAACATTAGAATAGGTAAGGAGGTGAAACAAATATTGTACAAGGTCAGGTATACACTGTCATACAGTGTCTGGAATAAAAAAACAAAAAGGTATGTTAAAATTCCACAAAAACTTTATATTAACAGCTAAAAAATTTTAAAATACTAAAAACCATAAGTGAATTTATGAGGGATCTACACCCAAGAACTATCCTAACTAATGGAAATGTGATTTGGAAGCAACCGAATTTTGAATCAGAAACAGTCAATTAACAGATCTAGAGGAAATCAACTTTAGCTACATTGTTTCAAAACAAGAGAGTAAAATTGTTTATAAAGAAAACTGACATTTCTGAATTAAAGTTAATTGGAAAGCAGCTTTGAATGACCTTACCCCTTCCCCAAAAATCTAGCTAGCTATTATACTTGTTTTTCTTACATGTAAATAGCCTGACAAGTGGTCACGTCAAGTTATCGTTATCTAGAAACGAATCATTGCACATTTGCAGAATAGTATTTCCTTACAATGGTGATGCAGTAACCAGCGATTTAAAATAAACATGGATAAACACAGGCCAAGAATCAGACTCTTCTGCTTAGTCTGCACCCGGAACCAATCAGTCAGCCCCGGATACAATAACACGGAGGAAACTACTGGAGGAAGTCCATACTCCAATGTTTTAATGCTGAAATCTGCTCCTGGGCGGATGCTGTGGTTTGGGGTGCATGCATAGAAGAATATTGATTTGAGCACAAGGGATGATTTTCAGCCTACATTTATTCAGAGGCTGAGAACCATCCCGGTGCGGACAAAGCCATATTTTCTCTGAATTTGAAGATCTCAGCTGAAGATAAAACTAAGAATACTTTTTATTTTTAGAGACCAGATATTTGGTAGGGCTTCCTAGGAATGAAATGCTTAAACAAAACTATTTTGTTCTCACCTTTAGCACAAACATAAAACATTACTGAAAAACAAACAATATTCCACTTACTTGCTGTGAGAATAAACAATAGAACTGATACAAAAACTGGGGTGTAATAAAACACACATTCTGTGAAAAGAGAAAAACAATAGCAAAATACGTTTATGCTTGATAAGACTGCATGAAATAAAAATGCATAAAATGTGCAAAAAAGTCCCAAAATAAAGTCCTGGTCAAATTTCTTGCATGGGATTTTGAATGAGGTATATGTTATTAAGACGAGCTTTAGAGGGGTATAAAGCTGGCCATACACGGGCAGATAAAGCTGCCAATATCAGTAGTTTAGACCAATTTGACAGCTTATCTCCCCGTGTATGGGGGCTTCCGACAGGTCTTCCTGACCGATATCTGGACACGATATCAATTGGGAAGGTCGGATTTTCTTCTTCTTCTGACCGACCTGTCGGAACTCCATTGTGCTTTTCATAATCCGATCGTTCGACCTTCGGGCTGAACGTCCGGATTACCCCGGTATAGCCCTGCCAGTTAGTGGCATATCGGGGAAAGATCTGCTCATTTGGCGATGTCGCCAAACGAGCAGATCTTTGCAACTATGGCCAGCCTAAGATGAGGATATGCAGGTCAGTAATGAAAGGCAAGTATGATTTTCTGTTATGGGGCATTTATTTCCAGTGATGTACAGCTGACCCAGTAAAGAGTGAAAATCAATGGACAGTTTGTTCTTTAACCCTAAACCAGATAGGTGGAGGTACAAAAATATGCACTGATGTAATAGATTGACAATACACTGATAGATGAGAAGTTAATTGTCCCATTCAAACGATAACTGACACCAACGCGAACACTCGCACAAAAGGGCCTCCTTAACTGCTAATACATGAAAGAGTACATACCTTATAAAAAAAGTACTGTACAAGGGTAGCTATTCTAATATAGTAATAGTGTCCATGCACCAGAAGCAATTTTGAGAGGAATTTAAATCTTGCAATTGCATAATCACTGTTCCGTACAGCTTGCCTGCCTTCCTTTCCCATTATTCCTAGAAATACATATAAAGTAGAAATAATATAAATGCGCATAAATTAAATTAAACAAAAGCATGCTTAGATCAGTGCTATGTGCAAAGCACTCAAACCCCAAATAGTGACGTACCTATGCCAACATGAGCTTCCTGTATCATACTGACATCATTTGCCCCATCTCCAATAGCTAGGGTTATAGGCTTCTCTGGAGACGTTTTTAGTAGTCTCACTACCTGCAGGAAGAAAAAAAAACATTTAAAATTTAAATCTGCACTCCAAACCAATTTATCCATAGGGCAATGAACTGATAAACTCCACCACCTAACTCTCCCTCTCAGCAGGACGTTACTTTTAAAGATGTCCCTTTGTGTGCACCTAATATAAAAATTCAGTTGGAAAAACGTGTCACCTTGAATTTTCTTCTGAAAGAGTTGCCAGCCCGACTGAAACTTGGTCCAGGACCGACTGCAACTGCACACATGTTCTAATCTGACAGAAGGATCTAAAGCATCACAAGTGGGTGCCTGCTGCACAACTATTCATTTTTATACCAGATACTGAGATAGACACACTTCTGACAAGAAAAGGTTGTGTGGAGAAAGAAGAGGGAAGGGGAGTTCTGATGCAGGGAGTCTGGGGATTAGGTAAATGCTTCTTTCTTTTTGAAGTCCATGTAACACCATTGAATTACAAGTCTAAATAATGCGGCATTTAAAATTGAGAGAAATACAAAATCCTTCTATTTCCATCAAGTCTTAATTATGAGGTTGCAGCATTGATTGAAATGTTAACTTAAGGATTTACAGTAGCCAACATTCTTTGGCAGAGTACAGGTGACAACCTGAAATCCGTACCACAGAGGTGCTGAGTGTGTATACTACTGCCAGATGCTGTAACTCCTATGTTTATTGCCTGAAGAAGCGGGTCTGAGCCAGTGAAACGCATTGTACTGATTGGAGTTCGTTAATAAATTTTGACTGCTTAATTACAGTCATTTTGTGTCTGCTTGGAGGAGGTAAGTCCACCACTGCCTCCTCTGATTACCAAGTTTTGGCTTTTAAACTCGTTTATATCCTTTTATACTTTTGGCGCCTCTGTTCTTTCTATACAATAATAAGTCCACCCTGGAGGGTTGATACCCTTTTTCTATCTACAGAGAGCGACTTCTTAATCCTGAGTGGGGTCAGGACAATCTCCCCTCCTGCCTTTACAGTGGTTGCCTATTGGTAACCCTGGTTTGTGAGTATATGCTATTTACTCTTATTTCATTATCCCGTACCAATACATATTACACTATTGGGGCTCTTGGTGTTCCTTTTGTTGAAATCCATACCAGATGAGCTAAGCTCAGTTTTGCAAAAGTTAAACTCAAAATATGAAACAATTAGTTTACCTTTGCTTTCTGTAAAGGAGCCATCCGACAGCACAGAACGGCAGAACAATTTCTACAGACATCCATGAACAGTTTTTCATGTTCCCTGAGTGCAAGAGAAAGGCTGGCTCCATCAACAACGAGCCCGTGCTGAATAACATGGTCTTCTTTCAACCTAGACAAATTCAGACAATGCTTTTATTATTCAATGGAACGCTACAACATTCTGACAAGTCCATCTCTCTTCAATCTGATCCCCAAGCCCCTTCCCATGAGTCTGCTTAAAGGAGAACGGTCATGAAATATAAACCATACCATTTTTCTCAGTGATATATATAACATTAATTAGTACAATAACATCTGCGCCTATCTGCATCAAATTTGTGTTATAAAAACATTTATCACTCATTTCTAAGAGCTCTCCAGAAGAAACATTTTCAGAATCTGAAAGAAAGTGTCCATTCAGTTCAGCAACATTCACTTAGTCCTGCCCATGTCCCCCGAGTCATATTTCCCCTCCCTCACCTAGGGTTGCCACCTGGCCGGTATCTCAATGTGATCAATAGGAAAAAAAGAAATATATAAGGCCGGTATTTTTTTCAAGAAAAGGTGGCAACCCTACCCTCACCCTATCTGTGTGCAACACATCTCTGTCTGCAGACAGACAAGCAGTATTGAAGAGCTGCATTTATGCCTCTGGTTTGGTTGAAAAGTTCTCTTTCAGTTCTCTGTCAAATCGGATTGTAGAGGGGGGGGGGGATATATTGTTCACACCTATAATCTTCACCCAGTAGGTCTGTAAAACCTTATAACACATTATTTCACATGTGACATTTCACATTGACACAGCTCCTCTCTGATACCCATTAAAAGAAGCATCCCTGCCCTGTTTTTTGGCTGAGATTATAGCTATTATTGTATTTCCTGTCTGATCCCCATTATAACCAACTGTGGAGGCTTAAACATACTAATGGAATGAATGTCACATTTAACTACAATCCCCATAATTCATTGCAAATGGCAGGCTTCTGATAGAGGGCATGTCTTAATGACATCAACTTTTGTGGAGGGGGAATCAGTGTGATTGGCTCCTCCAGCTTGGTTGAGGATGCAGAGATTAGATAAGGTTATTGTTTCATTAAGTAATAGGTTTAACTGAAAAAAACACTGTATACTTTAACGGTTTTTATGGTTAACTTTAATGTGTATTACTTACTTAAAAGACAAAGAACACTATATCTCATGAAAGTTCTCCTTTAACAATGGGAGAAAGCAGTGGTAGATTTAATAGCTCCACGATGGGCTGCTATATTCGGAAAGATAAAAGCCATGTGAACTCATCATTAGTCTCAACATAAAGGCCAAAATATTAAAAACAGTGGGCCCTTGGCAGAATACATATGATAGTGCTGCTCCAGCAGAATTCTGCACTGAAATCCATTTCTCAAAAGAGCAAACAGATTTTTTTTTATTTTTCATTTTGGAATCTGACATGGGGCTAGACATATTGTCAATTTTCCAGCTGCCCCAAGTCATGAGACTTGTGCTCTGATAAACTTCAATCGCTCTTTACTGCTGTACTACAAGTTAGAGTGATGTCACCCCCTCCCCCAGCAGCCTAACAGCAGAACAATGGGAAGGTAACCAGGTAGCTCCCTAACACAAGATAACAGCTGCCTGGCAGATCTAAGAACAGCACTCAATAGTAAAAGTCCCACTGTTACTCCTTCAGTTACACTGAGTAGGAAAAACAACAGCCTGCCAGAAAGAAGTTCCCTCCTAAACTGATGACAAGTCACATGACCAGGGGCAGCTGGGAAATTAACAAAATGTCTAGCCCCATGTCAGTTTCAAAACGGAATATAAAATAATCTGTTTGCTCTTTTGAGAAATGGATTTCAGTGCAGAAGTCTGCTGGAGTAGCACTATTAACTGATGTGTTTTGAAAAAAAACGTTTTCCCAGGACAGTATCCCTTAAAACCTAGGTCAGGCATTGTCTCATGTTATAGTTCTTCTTGTTGCAATACTGTGAAGAAACTATATTTATTCATGTATATTTATATACAGTCATATGAAAGTTTGGGAACCCCTCTCAGCCTGCATAATAATTTATTCCACTTTCAACAAAAACGATAACAGTGAGTAATGGGGTGTTTTCTAAACAAAGATTTTTAGTGAATCAGTATTCAGTTGTATGAAATAAAGGGGTGAACTCCAAGGTAAGAGATGGAAATGTCGAATCAAGTCACATCGTTGATCTGACGCGACACAATGGTCAGATGAAGACCCAGTTTCTGCATCCAACAGTCGTGTCACGTCGGATAAAAGCTGCAACACCATCCAAAAATGCTATTACTTACCTTATTTATGTTGCATCCACCGTGACACCCGCGTTTTTGCGCAGCACCTCGGATTGTGCCTAATTTGCCCATGAAGTTCAACCCTTAATCAAAGGTGAAAAACTAGCTGTGCAGAAATTTGGGTACCCTTGTCGTTTTGCTAATTTGAATGCATGTAACTTATCAACACTGATTACTGGCAACACCAAATTGGTTGGATTAGTTTGTTAAGCCTTGAACTGTAGTTTTTACTTAACATAAAACTTTGTGTTTCCTGCTTACCTTCTTGCAAGCTGTCTCAGCTGTTCTGCACATTCTCGATCTGTTTTCTGTTGCACAAGTTCCAGGATATTCATATTTCTGTGGAAATGTCCGCAAGATAAGCTGACACTCACAGCGGTTTCGTGCTTGTCTCCAGTGAGTACCCAAACTTTTATTCCTGCAACTCTTAGAGCCTCTATAGTTTCCTGGACCTTATCTTGAAGCCTTAAAAAAAGCAGAAGTTTGTCATTAAAAACTTACATCAATTTCATTAATCACATCCTACT
>CM044439.1:115428576-115438637 GCA_024363595.1 Xenopus borealis
TATGGAAAAATGCATGAATATAATCTATAATATGGCCATTTTCCAGTGGGTTATATTGTAGAGTCTATGCTTTCAGAAAATGCCATTCGTAACCATTGGTGTTCTGCTCGGGCTGCTCCAAAAATGTGCCCATATAAGTACCTCTCAGTGCAGCCACTCATAACAGAGCTGTGAAGCATGAATATCAGCTCAATAAACGTAATTACAATGAGCTCAACACTGTGCTTTCACACTTAAAATACTGGCAGACCAGAATTCTAATTATGAACAAAAGGTTAAGTACAAGTGGAAAACAAGCAGGGTCCTTGTGGGAAGAATTATAGATGTCTCATTAGCGTCTGATTCGCACTAGAGACTAACAGTTCACAATAACACACCAAACATAATTTAGACAACAAAAACTATTTTGCTATGGTAGGATAGAGTGTCCAGATTGCAGCAGGTATAAAGTTCCAGAAGCTAATTTACTACATATGATATTGGATTGTGGAATCTACCTGGCGCCCAGAGCAAATGCTAGACTCTCTAATGAAACTACTATTCTTAAAAAACAACTGTTCTTTATGCGATGGATACTTCCCATCAGCTCAATATGGATCCAACACAAACTTGCAAAAAGAACTTTACAGAATTATTTACCTGACAAGAGGCTTACAAAAGAAACTTTACAGAATATGGCACCCCTGGCAGCAATCCTTGGCTAGCTCTACCGTATATACTCTAGTATAAGCCGACCCATGTATAAACCGAGCTACCTCAATTTACCTACAAAAACTGGGAAAAATTGTTGACTCGAGTATACGCCTAGGGCAGTGGTTCTCAACCTTCCTAATGCCACGACCCTTTAATACAGTTCCACATGTTGTGGTGACCCCCCAACCATAAAATAATTTTCATTGCTACTTCATAACTGTAATTTTGCTACTGTTATGAATCGTAATGTAAATATCGAGGAGTCTGGCAGAAGAAGAAAAAATCCACCAATCAGAGGAAGCCCATCAGGAGACATTGCATTCAGTCTTCAGTTCCCTCTACTCTGCTCGGAGTACTCTTGCTTACTACCTGGAAGCAGCCGATAGCACTGCGCGCTCCCAGAATTGTCAGCGACTGAGCATTCCCTTAAAAACAAAGGGCCGCTGCAACACTATTCTTTAACCCACCCTGCCCAAACAATGGTTTTGTAGTTTGGACCCCTGGAAAAGGGTCATTCGACACCAAAAGGGGTCCCGACCCCCAGGTTGAGAACCGCTGGCCTAGGGTGATAAATGCAGCAGCTACTGGTAAAATGTCACCTAGTGCTGAAACGCAAGCAGCATCGGGCATAGTCCCTGTGCAGGTGAGAGCACATAAGCGCTGGCTTCCCAGGCTGGGCTCACTCTCCCCAGGGCTGCATGTTCCATGCACTTACAAAATGTAGTGCGCAGGAGGAAGAGGGAGAACATTTGAACACGCGTTTCAAATCTCCCTCATTCTTCTGCACTATGGAGGAACCAGCCATGCAACCACCCACAGTGTCAGATTAAAGGCATGTGGGGCCCCTAGGTTACAGTATATCCACACAGGGCCCTTTTTAACGCTTTCCTCTAACCATTTGCTTCCATATTTTTCCCTTCCTCTCTCTGCACCAGTCACAGTGCCTTTGAATTGTCAGTAAGACAAAGGTTAGTGTTGCATCTGTTTTCTTTTGCCATTTTCTTGCCTCCGTTTCTATCAAAGCCCACTTTCTGTCCACCTCTCCTCTCACAGGCCGACTTCTGAAAGTTCTGTCTCTCCTACTGTCCCAGGCCTCTTTCATGGACTTTTTCAGCACATTTTGGGTGCTGAAAAAAATCAGCTTATACTCGAGTCACTATTTCTTTACACATTCCCTTCTTTCTCATTTCTTTCATTTTAAGTCTCATCATACATAAAAGGCTATAAAAACAAACATCTCAGACAAACCTTACACTTTACATCCCTTTGCCCTAAGCTTTATAGCAAAACAAAATCAAATAAAGCATTTTAGGGAATAAACTTATTTGCTTCCTAATAAGCAAAATGAGAAGAGCACCAATTGGTAGGATTATATTAATTCATTGTAGTCAAAATATTTTAAAAAGAAACGCATTCATGCATGCATAACTAGATCCGTCTATTTTTATAAAATATAATAAATGGAAACAAGAAGCACCATTCGGAATACATATCATGGGTTCTATATTTTATGGTCAATGATAAAATACAAAACTATGAGATTACATTAAATGTTTGTGGATCATCTGTTTTCAAAATCAATTTTTGGCCAATACATAAATATAACATGCTTACTTGTCTTCAACACCAGTTGCCCCCAACACCACCAAGTCTCTTTCAATAAAACTGAAAACATCAGCTAAGCGTTCTTCTCTTTGCTGTAAGGCAGTCCTGGCTTCATGCAGTCGCTGATCAATTTCATTGTATTCTTCTGGGCTAAACTTCCTATAGGCAATGCACAATGTCCTTAGTCCTTTCTAAAATATAAAACAGCATGGTTAAAATAATATTTTGTGTTGTACAAATGTCTTACTAAACAACCTTATCCGGCAAAGTATCTTTCGAACAAAAGCCAAAAACAGTATTGCCCTCGGGCTGCTAAAATAGTACTAAAACTGTAAAAAGGTCCTTTAGGTACATTAGACATATTTTTCTACACTATTTCGCAGTTATTTCTAGAAATGTACACAATAAATGCCACAAGCTGCTGGAGTAAACAAGATTTCGGCCAAATCCTAATTTGCATATGCAAATTATGAGTGAAAAATGGGGGGGAAAAACTGTTTTACTTCCTTGATTTGTGATTAAGTCATGTGATTTAGCTTCTCACCCCTAATTTACATATGCAAATTTGGATTCAACTTGGCCCGACAAGGATTTGGCTGAATCCTGCTGAAAAAGGCAGAATTCCAAACAGAATCCTGGATTCAGTGCATCCCTATTCCATACACAGAGAAAGTGAATTCAGAAGATGAAATTATGTAAATGATGACTGCAATACAACAGTATTACATGGAGGGTCTGAGAATTATTCTCTTTCTTCACCCTGGGGTGACATAAATGCCAAAATTGTTATCCGGTCTGACTTTTTAGATGCAGTGCGAATAGTCTGATCAAGATACATATTGAATACAAGCGGATCTGCCAAAATGAGTGCACAGTGTACAGAATTTTGAAAAACCATCAGAGCACAGCAGACAATTATCTGCCCTAATGTAAGAAATGCTAAATCACAAAGTCTTACTGATAACATTTTGATCTTGTTTATATAACTTACTGAAGCAAATTCATCCACATGAATCCTAGTTCTGTCAATTTCTCCAAGTTTGGCATTGCAAAGGACAGAAGACTCTGCTCCTTTTGTAAAAAGTATTTTTTCTCCTAGAAAACATTAAGAAGGTAAATGAAAAGCACTCAGAAAATCCAAGGAAACAAAATACAAACAGATTTTGTGCTTACCAGATGGACTTTCTACTATTGCACTCATCTGACGACGATTTGCATCAAACTCCAATACATGAAGAAGTTTGTACCTTGAGAAACACAAGATATTGAAAGTAACCAAGCAGCAAAAAGGAACACACGAATACATAAATCTGTCTTATTTGACTACACATGTAATAGCTAGATACAATTTGTTCCACATTATGCAGACATAACTTTGTACATTTTTAGATCCACCTTCATTTTCAATATACTATGGAAAATTATCAATAGTAAACATGTGTAATGAATTAAAAGTAAATAAGGAACTTAAAACTACTGGACTTCACCAACAGCTGTTGAGTCTGCGGTCTGCTTTGATCGTATGTATACCTGTTTGAAAGGCAGCTGGTAGATTGAAAATGGTAAGATGAATACATAATCCATTCAAAACATATACACTACACTGTTTTAAGGTTTTATACAAATATTAAACTCTGGCCTTGAGCATTCGTTGGGTCTGATTATTTTTTGCAATACTACTATTACCAATATACCCAAGAAGCATGTATCCACAAACATTTTAAATGAGTAATAGATGGAGGTGTGTATAAATATTTACAGACTGCTAAACTGCTCTTCTTGCAGCCAGCTTATGGCTACAGGTGATTTCCCAAGTGTATGAAGACATACTCTATACTGCTGAGCTACATCAGTTTAACATCAAGATTAGGAACAGTATTGTCCAGTGCTAGGTATTAACACCTAGTCTGCACACTGCTTCTTTGTAAGAGTTTATATTTTGACAAGAAGAGCCTGCAATATTTAAGCAGGACCTGAATAAATACTTGAGTTCTTAAAAATGATGGGGAAGGGGTTCACAATCTGATGAAGCAATGCCCTCTGTTTCAAACAAGTTACCTAGATGTGATATATGAGAATAGATGATATTTAGGATACTGAAGTGTTTTGTTGCCTGGATTATTAGTAGCTCAATAGGTTTACAAAATACTCAGAATATGCCCCATGATATGAATGGTGCCCTCAAATGTAAAGATGATTGTTGCTCAGCAACTGCTCCCAGGACAAAACACTTATATATGCAGAGATTTATGCATGGATAGAAATCATGTCTGTGGTTGTAATATGTAAAACCCTGCTTCATGTAAATAAACCATTTTCACAATAATTTACTTTTTCAGTAGCAATTATGGGGGGGAGGAGGTTAATGCCCGAGGGATTGAATACTCCTTTAAACTTTTTGTGGCACGTAAGAAGCGTGTTATTTGAATAATAACTTTTTTAACTTTGGCATGCACAATTGAGCTTTTGTGAGAGCCAGTCCAATTAATGTTTTCTGTGGCATTCAGGTACCATGTGTGGCACCTGAATTCATAGTTTATAGTGGTAAACTGTTCCTCTGTTTTGTATTTCTGAGACATCTTTAGACATCAAGTTGGGCAGTCCTGTTCTACATCCAGTAATGCCTAGTGTTATTCCCATCTAAGCATCTCTTTTTAATTAAAGTATATATGGGAGTCTAAGTCCTTTTGATTGGAAGTTGAATTGACATCTGAAAAGCTGCAAATATTTCAAATAATAGTTGGAAAATAAGCCATATAGTTTCCTCAACTGGGATCATAATCGAGTCAAAGAGAAGAAAAAACACATGAAAAGGCTGTTAAACATAGTAGTATTTATTATGAATATTCCTTGCTGTACAATTACCTTTCAAGTTTTCCGAGACATTTGATTTCCATAATTTCTCCATTTACGCCATTAAAAGCAACACCTATTCTATAAACAGAATGGGAAAAAAAAACAAGTTACTAAAGAGAGTTGTGTGTACATTAGGCACCATCGTAAAATACAAAAAAACCTTTTCAGCTTATCTATGACACGCAGGGTAAGCTTTGCATGTTTTAAGCACCTAAAATAGTGAGTCAAAATCCCTGCGATTTGTTTTAAAGTGCCAAAGTGCAATTTCAGTTTAACACACTAAGATGAAAGGGGTGGGAGGTCCTGAATCAGGGATAAAACACCTGGCAATAGTTTTGTTTGCCACATAATATTTTAGTCTATTCTAACCTTATTAATCAGTATTCAGTTAAAGGAACAGCAACATAAAAAAAATTATGTATTTTAAAGAAATAGAAATATAATGCAGTGTTGGCCTGCACTGATAAAACCGCTGTGTTTGCTTCAGAAACACTACTATTGTTTATATAAAATTGCTGTGTAGCAGTGGGGGCAGCTATTCAAAGTAGAAAAGGCTGAGGTTACACAGCAGATAACACCATTATGTTCTACAGAGTTTATCCATTATCTAGCCTGTGCCATATAGCCCTTTTTCAATTACTCCCATTGCTGCAAAGCAGCTTGTTTATATGAACTATAGTTGTTTTTCTGAAGCAGGAACTCCAGTTTTGCCAGTGCTGTGTATTAGTACATTATAGTGACATTACTTAAAGGTGAAGGAAAGGCTGGATACAGTTGGGGGTGTGATTATAGCGATGTACCTCAAACCCAGGGCCGGTGATCCAATCAGGAGTAATCTGCGCCGGCCCCAGGTTATAGAAGCGAGCACCACGGAGAGATCTTACTTCCGTTTTCGTGCAGCTGCGCATGCACATTAGAATGAAAAGTGTGAAGACGGAAGCAAGATCTCTCCGTGGTGCTCGCTTCTATAACCCAGGGCCAGCGCAGATTTCTCCTGATGGAGCACCGGCCCTGGGTTTCAGGTACATTGCTATAATCACACCCCCAAGTGTATCTAGCCTTTTTATTGTCCTTTAATAAACGTTCATATTTTGGTGTTACGGTTTTTTTAAGGGAATTAAATACAAATATTCTTTCTGCCATTATTGAATGTTTTATGTAAAAGGTCATCTGCATGCTCCAACCTTCTGGATGCTTCAACTAGAGCCTTTTCATCTGGCGATGAGGCATAGTATTCCAACTGATTAGACATTCCATTTGCAAAGCGAAGTCCAGCTCCACAGCCATCTATTTGGTCGTAACTGATTTGAACAGTGTGACACAAAGACACTGCCTTTAAAAACAGTTCTTCTTCCATACTCTGTGAAATGCAGAAGTAGTTATTTGAATCCAGACAATAGTGCACGTGTCACAATGATGGAAACTATATAGTCAGTTTTGTAGATGCATGTGCTTGGGTGGCAGCAACTCAACTCCCCCTCATTAAAAAAAATGAGGGGGAGACAGAAGTGAAGGGCAACCATTATGGAGAATCTTCACATGAAAATTGTAGCTGAAGTGGATGCTACCCAAACATTAAAACTAATAGAAGTCAAAAATATAAACAATAAGACTGTATACACAAATTGGGGCATGTGGGATGTATGTTTTTATTATCTATATTATATAAAAATGTTTGCATTATTAAATATATTTAAATATAAGTGTTTCAACAATTAACACTTTCTAAATATAATCAATTAAACATTCTGTACTGTTTCTGAAATAATCAATCAGTATCTGTTTCTCTACATTCTCTCTTCATGCAGGAGTTGGGTGTCATATTTATTGACAGTTAAATCCAATGTATCTTATATGGGCTCCTTTTGCCCATATGTAATAGAACTCGCTTTATTAAAATCCCCATGTCCCTCTACATGCAGGATTTGCTCAAAAGGCAATTAATGGTTAGATTTTGTTTGTACTGGAAAGGAAGCCGCCCATAAAATATATTGGGTATAAGTCAATGATTAGCCAACACCCAACTGCTGCATTAAGACAGAATAAAGAGAAACAAATGCTGAGAGAGGTATAGTGAACATAAACTTGATTATTTCAGAAATCATGCAGAATATGTATTTGATTGTATTTAAAAAGTTTAATGAATAATGAGGCTTATATTAAATTTTAATGATCACGATAGTTCCCCTTTAAGAGCTTCTATGAGGAAGCACATAGCAGAATTCTGTTTCTAACAACAATTTAGTTAATGCCAGCTGTTTGAGCTTTGGTGGTGCTAAAATGCCTTGTATGTCGTCTACTTAACATGGAAAATACATTAGTATATTAAAGGGATTGTTCACCTTCAAACAACTAGTTGTTTTCAGATAGAATGACTTTTTCCCAATTACTGTCTATATCAGGGATCCCCAACCTTTTTTTACTCGTGAGCCACATTCAAATGTAAAAAGGGTTGGGGAGCAACACAAGCATTAAAAAGTCTCTTAGGGTGCTAAATAAGTGATGTGATTGACTATTTGGTAGCCCCTATGTGGACTAACAGCCTACAGGAGGCTCTGCTTGGCACTATATTTAGTTTTTATGCAATTAAAACTTACTTCCAAACTTGAAATTCAAAAAATAAGCACCTGCTTTGAGGACACCGAGAGCAACATCCAAGTGGTTGGAGAGCAACATGTTGCTCACGAGCTACTGGTTGGGGATCACTGGTCTATATCTATTTGTTTTTCTAATATTGAAGTGTAAAGTGTCATTTTTCACCTTCTAAAGCAGCTCTGGGAGGGGGGTCGCTAAACTGATACATTTAATGGATATATTTCTTATCTTTGTCCCTGCTGAGTAGAATCTCTGGGTTTCATTACAGGCAGCTGTTCGAATTGATAGAATAGTTGGGAATACTACAGAGATGCTGCTGTGAAATGTATCAATTAAATGTTGCAAAATTGTAACAGTTTAGAGTCTGCACCTGAATTACTGAGCTGCCAGACTCAAACACCAGAGACACCAACATTCAACTTTAAACTTAGATTTTGGAAAAACAGTAAAAGATAAATAATGGAAAGTAATTGAAAAAAGTCTTTATTTCTGGGGAACAATTTGAAAACAACTGAACAGAAAAAAGTGTTTAGAAGGTGAACAACCCCTTCAAAGAAACAGTAACACCAATATATTATATTATTATATATAAGAATTTTAAAGTAATTAACATATAATATACTGTTAGCATGCACTGGTAAAAGCTGTGTGTTTGCACAGGTTACAAAACACAATTGCATTGGAAAGGGCTCATCTGTTATGTGCTATGTAACCTGCGCCTTTTCTAATTTGTCCAGCTTGAATGGCTGCCCACATGGCTACACAGCAATTTCTTTATATAAACTATAGTAGTCTTTCTGAAGCAAACCCTTTTACCAGTGCAGAGCAACAGCACATTTATTTTAATTACTTTGATATACGTTCAGCTGCTGGTGCTACTGTTCCTTAAAAAGCAGAGGAGACGCATGTACCATAAAAAGAGTTAGAGTGGATTTGAAGGATTTTTTTAGAGGTGCACAAATATGTTATGTAAAATCACATAGGGCATAATTCAGTTTCTGGTGTTACCAGTGTTTACTTAGTAGGGGTCATAACCCGAGAAAAATGTCACAAAAACTGTTTTAACAATAAGTCAGAGGCTTACTAAGCTTGTGGTGGGTGCATCTGGGAAATCCATAGTCACGCCTTCAGGTACAAGTTTGCTATTAATCTCCTTGTATTTAATACCATTCACAGAACATTCTCGAAACTGCATCTCATTTTCTGTAAGTGTACCGGTTTTGTCTGTGAACACATATTCTACCTGTTTGAATAAAAGGCATAAAACGGTCAGCATTTATGCCAATCTGGTCATACCACAGCAAATTCGAACCATAGCATTCAACAGAAAAAAGTTTTGTTTGAAGAACTAGAGTTGTAGGCACATACAAAACTCCTTTATCTTTATTAGTCTTATCAGCAATACCCATTACCTATAGATATAACCCACAAAAAGCTTGAAAAACATTCAGGATAAGTAAAACCATGTAACCACTGAACCTGGTGTCTTGGCTCTACACATTTGATATATGTACATATAACAATAAACAAGTAACTGCAAGCAGTACATTTAATAGTCTGCTGGAATAATTTAAAGGAGTTGTCCACATTGAATGTAACTTTTAGTATGATTATGGCATTCTAATATGCAGTCGGCCCTCAATTTTTATTTTGTTTTTTTTTTTTAATTATTTAGCCTTTGTTCAATAATAGTTTTTTTAAACCACAGGTCTGTGACCCTCATCTGAAAGCTGAAAAGAGGCAGAAGAGGAAGTAATAATTAAGAAACTATAAAAAGATAAATAAAACAAAGATGAATTGAAAAGTTGAAAAGACGAATAGGACATTCCACAAGCTACTAAAAAATTATGTGTGTGTATAATTTAATATTTTTAGTGTTTATGCAACTTTTCAATAAACCCAAATTAACAAGTTAATATCAAAAAAAGGGACATATTTTCTATTAACTATGGCATGTCTGGGTCAATATAAAGGGTCAAGTTAAAGTCCCCGAGTAAGTTTTGACAGACAAAACATTCCTACTAAACAATGATATTATCATGAGGAAACAGTGTTTACCTGTCCCAATTCTTCATTAAGATCAGAAGTATTGACTTGGGCTCTTTGGTTGCTTTCTTCATGATAAAGATCAAGGTCCCAGCCAATAAAAAATGATCCAAGGAACTTCTGCATCTCCACAGTCACATAAAGTGAAATAGGTATAATAAAATTGTAAAGCACCAGGAACGCAAGGAAATCCGAAATAAATTTTAAGATCTAGTTCCAAAACAGAGGATACAGATTAGAAACAAAATAAAGGGAGGTAGCAATAA
>CM044439.1:115447576-115465123 GCA_024363595.1 Xenopus borealis
GCCATACATATTCCCGGAGTGGTCAATACGAAGGCGGACTTCCTCAGTCGGAACCAGATGGATCCAGGAGAATGGGAGCTTCACCCAGAAGTATTCTCGCTACTAGTCAGGCATTGGGGACTCCCCCAGATCGATTTGATGGCCTCCAGAGTCAATCGCAAGGTCAAGAGTTTCTTTGCACGCTCTCGCGATCCCATGGCGGTAGGAGTGGACGCGATGACGCAGAACTGGCACTTCGATCTGGCCTACATATTCCCTCCTCTTCCGATGCTACCTCGAGTTCTCAAAAAGATAAAACAATCAACAGTCACGGTCATTGTCATTGCTCCATACTGGCCCAGAAGAACGTGGTTTTCCGATCTCCTAGAAATGTCGACGGCGCAACCAATCCGCCTTCCACACAGGAACGACCTGCTCCGGCAGGGACCCATATTTCATCACAACCCGGGTCTGTTCGCTTTGACGGGATGGCTATTGAGGCAGACATGTGGCGGCGACGAGGCATGACTGAAGAAGTCATCACCACGATGCTAAAATCACGTAAACCCACATCTTCAAAATCCTACCATAGGGTATGGCGTAATTACTGGAACTGGTGTCAACAAGCACAACTTCCATTCTTCAAATGCAACATACCAAGAATTCTGTCATTCTTACAGCGTGGTTTACAACAGGGTCTCAAACTCAGCTCATTGAAGGTACAGGTCTCAGCTCTGTCTGCCCTTTTCCACTCAAGATTAGCTCTGGAGGATTCAGTACATACTTTTCTTCAAGGAGTAGCTCACGTAAAGCCTCCCTTTCGTCCTCCAACTCCAGCTTGGGACCTAAATTTAGTATTGGAGGCATTGCTAGATCCCCCCTTTGAACCGTTAGGGACAATTGAGGACAAGTGGCTTACTCGGAAGGTAGTTTTCCTAGTGGCAATTTCCTCGGCTAGAAGAGTTTCGGAGCTCAGTGCCCTGTCATGTGATCCAGCATATCTAGTCTTTCACAAGGACAAGGCAATTCTACATACAGTCCCTTCGTTTCTACCCAAGGTGGTATCATCATTTCATATAAACCAAGAAATTGTGGTGCCGTCATTGTGTCCGGATCCCAAAAATCCTAAAGAAAAACGCCTTCATAATCTGGACGTAGTTAGAGCTCTGCGCTGGTACTTGGAGAAATCCAAGACATTCAGACGTTCACAAACATTGTTCGTAATCCCAACAGGACCTCGACGAGGCATGGCAGCATCCAAAACCTCTATTGCGCGTTGGCTGAAGGAGACGATTCATGAGGCCTACGTGTCCAAGGGAAGACCACCACCAGACGGGGTGCGAGCACATTCTACAAGATCGATGGGGGCTTCCTGGGCTTGGCGCAATTCGGCATCCTTGGACCAAATCTGCAGAGCGGCCACTTGGTCATCTGTCCACACTTTTACTAAATTCTACAGTTTTCACACCTTTTCCTCTGCTCAGGCCTCCCTTGGCCGCAAGGTGTTGCAGACAGTGGTACAATAATATTGCCACAATCTCTCTCTCCGCTCCCACCCTGCTGTTCTCGGGACTGCTTTGTTAAGTCCCCAGCTGTTCCCTGTGTCCCCCTGAGACGACAGAGAAAATTGGATTTTTTGATACTCACCGTTAAATCCATTTCTCTGTAGTCGATAGGGGGACACAGGGCTTCCCGCCCCGCGGCGAGAGGATAACCATTTGGTTTATAAGGGAATTTTTCCTGAGTTATTGGTTCTGCCAGTTTAATGTTATTATGTTTCAGCAGTCTCTTTGGTACAAACTGAATAGGTTGGCATGGCACCGGGTTAAGCCAGACCCTAGTCACGCCCCTTTTTATTCATTACTCAAGTGTCCTGCCTCTGGAGGGTGGAGCTTAACCCCAGCTGTGCCCTGTGTCCCCCTATAGACTACAGAGAAATGGATTTAACGGTGAGTATCAAAAAATCCAATTATCTCTCTCTCCTGCTTCATTTGCATATGGTTTATCAGATTGGTTGAATCTTGCCAGCCAATGAAATTGAATATATGCAAATGAAGCCGGAGAGAGAGCTAGCATGCTCTGTGCAGGTTCCATCCTCAACTTCCTTGATCCCAAAACACAGAAGAGAACTGAGAGAGATTTGGCAGAGATGCATATATTCAATTCCATTGACTGGCAAGATTCAGCCAATCTGATCAACAATATGCAAATAAGCAGGAGAGAGAGAGATAGCTTGCTCTGTGCAGGTTCCATCCTCAACTTCCTTATTTGCTAACCTGTGGTTTTTACACAGAGCCTGTCCCACAATCTCGGATTCATAGGAGAGAGAAATGATTTTCACAGCTTTATTGTCCCAAAGGTGAACAACCCCTTTAAATAAACGCACTAATAATTAAATTGATCAGGAAGAGGGAAATACATTACAGATCACTGTATGTTCAATATTAACAGAAATAAATATGTTTTATGCTGAAAATGAGTTTAGCATATCAAATGAACTGGGATAGTCAATAGCTGCTGTTTATTGTGTAGCAAATTCTGTTTACCTTTCATTGTTTTAACCGATTCAGTAGAGACTAAAATGCAAACCGCCATCAAACTTACTTTTCAACTGCTGATCGTTTTTGAGATTTGCTTTTGTAATTTAAAGCCATTTTTGCTTCCATCCCTGTGTATATTGCAACACCTATAATTATAGCAAAAATGAATTTGTGGTTAACTTGAGTGATTGTCATAGCCTGCTGAGAAGACATTAATTTTCAACTTAAATTGACATCTGAGAAATTTTACACAGAGTATTTTAAGATGAACATGTTTACGGTATAAAGGTTCATTAAATCTTTAAAAGAGCAAATATGATCATCAGTGTACTTCTTCACTAAACAGAAACCTTCAGACTGTACCACACTACAATCTTTCATTGTGACAAAGAGAAGCATCAGATCAACCAGCTGTCATACTGTAAACATATTATGCTTTGGATTTTAAGTTTTTACCTTTACAATTTAAAACTGTTGCCCCAAAGCATATAAAATCCATCCGGGAGCATAAGTATTATGGTTAGCAGCAGAAAAAAAAGGGTCCTTAAATTGAGATTTACAATTGAATTTAATGGCCTCTTAAAAATAAAGGACATATATACAGTATAATTCTGCAGTTTATATTCAGATGAAATATGAATACAAATTTATGGTGTGCAGAGACCATTCCATACAAGAATTTAAATTGTACACAAAGCTGTGGTATTATTTCTGTGATTGAAGCTATCTACACAGGTTTTACCAGAACCATTCAGCTCTCATTTTGTTGCATCAATGTCAGAATCAGGCAGAATCTTAGTTGCAAGAGGAAGTGAATTTATAATACACTTCTCAACTTAATCATGCCATTTATACAAAATTAAACTCGTTACCAAAAATTTCCTTTGTGTTTTTTAATCGTGCTCCTCGAAGGAGAAGGTTTTCTGGCCCAAGAGATCTAAAAATAAAATTTTCGTAGATGTTAAAGAAACCCACAATAAATGTAATAAGAATGCTTATCTTATAGCTATATTTGCACAGTACATGTGTTTAAAATAAGTTACCTCACAATATCTTCTGAATGCTGGTGTATAGTTATTCGTCCTACAAACCTAACAAAGAAAAACAAACAGATGTCACAAATTAAAGATGTATTCTTGTGAGTGCGCATGTACACATATGTAATGCAGACTCGAGGAGTATTTGCATCATATGTTGCAAAACTTCTTCAAGTATGGGATCTGTTATCTGAAAACCAGTTATCCGTCTCCCACTGACTCCATTTTATCCAAATAATCCAAATTTAAAAAAAAAAAAAAAGATTTTCCTTTTTTCTGTAATAATAAAACAGAAGCTTGTACTTTATCCAAACTAAGACATAATCAATCTTTATTGGAAGCAGAAGCATCCTACTGGGTTTATTTAATGTTTACATGATTTTCTAATAGACTTAAGGCATGAAGATCCAAATCAAGGAAAATTCCGTTATCCCGAAAAACCCCAGGTTCCGAGCATTCTGGATAACAGCTCCAATGCCTGTAGTAAGAATCAACTAATCACTTCACAAATGTTGTCAGAAAAGATCACAAAGAGAATGTATAGCAACTCAATCATGTGATAAACTAAAGGTATAATAATATAATTATGGAAAAGAAGACCATCTTAAGTTACCCCCCCTTGTAGACCAAACAAGTTTCAGTAAAACATATAGAATTTGTTTTTGGATTATTAAGGTTAAAATAGTTATACTGTTGCCCTAAGAACAAGATCCTGAATTGTGATTTAAATGATCTAGCCACCTGGATTTTGTCAAGGCATCAAAAATCAAGCAATGAAAAAAATGTTTCACTTTACATTCCACAATAGGCCACAAGGAATGTTAACTGTGGTTGAAAGTTTCAGATGAGAGAATGCCTGCTGTGTGCACTAGTGTCTCAGCAACTATTCACTTGTTTAGTGACTAAACAGTTTTAAGGACCTTCTTGCAGAGTTTTTACAGCTTTGACAACAAAAGAAATTTGTGTTATGAAATGGAGGGGAAATCTTCAGACAACGGAAAACAGGATTTTTTGATACTCTGTTAAATCGGATTCTCTATAGTCAAAATGGGGACACAGGGAATGATGGGGTTAAGCTCCACCCTCCAGGAGGCAGGACAGGCAGGCTTAACCCCGCACACTGCCTCTTACCATCAGTTTTGTTCCAAAGATCCTTAACAGGAAACATGCATAACTATACTACTTCAACAGATAGAACTGGTAAACCAGACAACTATTGTGAACTAGATCAATCGAGTCAATAGCTTGTTCAGTAGGCGGAAAGCCCTGTGTCCCTCTTTTGACTACAGAGAAACAGATTTAACGGTGAGTATCAAAGAAACCTGTCTAAGGGGACACCGGGAACAATGGGGACTTACCAAAGCAGTCCCAACACAGTGTGGAAACAAGCTTGCTTTAAAGGGGTGGTTCACCTTCAAGTTAACTTTTAGTATATTGTAGAAGGGCCAATTCTAAGAAACTTTTCAATTGGTCTTCATTATTTATTTTTCATCGTTTTTTAATTATTTGCAATTTTCTTCTGTTTCTTTGCAGCTTTCAAAAGCTACGTATGTATTGTTATTGCCACTTTTTATTACTTATCATTCTATTCAGTCCATCTCCTATTCATATTCCAGTCTCTTATTCAAATGAATGCAGGGTTGCTAGGGTAATTTGTACCGTAGAAACCAAATTGCTGACACTGCAAACTAGAGAGCTGTTTAATAAAAAGCTAAATAACTCAAAAACCACAAACAATAAAAAATGAAAACCAATTGCAAATTGTCTCAGAATATCAATCTCTACATTATACTAAAAGTTAACTCAAAGGTGAACAACCCCTTTAAGGGTTTTTTTCCTTATTTTAGGACAGATTGTAACACCTTGCATCTGAGTGAGCCTTGGATGAGGAATAAGTATTGATTTTGTAAAATTTGGTGAAGGTGTGAATTGAAGACCAGGCAGCTGCTCTGCAGACTTTTGCCACACCCAGGAGGCTCCCATCTCCCTTGTGGAGTGGGCCCAGATTACTTCTGGTGGAGTCTTGTGTTTGGAGATGTAGGCTTGCCTGATCAATGTCTTTGACGCTGCTTGTCCCCTTCGCGGTCCCGAAGGAATCACAAACAGAGACTGAGATGTGAGAAAGGTTTTTGAATTTTAAAGTTACCATCTATGTGCTCTGACCACATCTAGACTGTGTAATAAACGTGCTTTGTCAACGCGCTTAGGGTCCGGACATAGTGAGGGCACTATGATCTCTTGATTTAAGTGGAAGGAGTATACCACCTTAGGTAGAAATGATGGAACTGTACGCAGTACTGCTTTGTCTTTGTGGAACATTAACAGTAAAGAGATCACCACTAAGAACACCACTTTCCAGGTGAGCCATGTGTCTGAAATTGAACTAAGTAGTTCAAATGGTGTATCCAGTAAGGCCTCAAGCACCAAATTGAGATCTCACCCTGCAGTAGCTGCACCGATTGGGGGGATTATGTGGGCCCCCCCCTGAAGAAAAGATGTATAATGTCCTCTGTTGCCATGTTGTGTTGCAAAAGGACAGACAGCACCGATACATGCACCTTGAGGGAGCTCAGCTTAAGACCTAACTGGGAATGTTAAGATCCAGGAATGATGCCAGTAACTCATTGCAGCAATTGGCATATGACTGCCACACCCTATGATAGGATTTAGATGAAGGTTTTCGTGCCTTTAACATTGTAGAAATTACTTCTTCCGCTATCCCTGGTCTCCGCCAAATGGATGCCTCAACAGCCATCCCGTCAAGACAAAGAGTCCGGGGTTCAGGTGAACTATTGGGTCTTGCTGTAAAAGATCTGGTCTTCTGTCTATTCAGATTGGTTGATCCACCGAAAGGTTCTCAGTGGCCAAAATGGAGCTACCACGATTACTGTGAGCTGTGACTGTTTGTTCATCTTTAGTACCCGAGGAAGCTTGGGTAGAGGAGGGAAGATGTATGCCAGGTCGAACTGCCAATGTTGTGTCATGGCGTCTATTCCTGCCGCCACTACATCTCGAGAATGATCTCTGCCCAGCTTAAGATTTGCTTGGCTTCCTCTATTGCCACGAGTTGCCCTCTTGATGATTCAAGTAGGCCACTGTGGTGGCGTTGTCGCTCCGGATGCACACTGATCTTTTCTGTAGTGGTGTTGTCCAGTGGTAGAGGGTTAGTTTTACGGCTCTTAACTCGAGGATATTTATGGGTAGTTTGGATTCCTCTGGGGACCACTAGCCCTGAGCTGAAAGATTGTCCCATGTTGTCCCCCAGGCGTGAAGGCTGGCATCCGTTGCTGTGGGATAGGATTTTGCAAATTTTTTGGTAGCTAGAAACTTCTGTTCTGGAAAGTTCCATTCCTCTTGCAGAATGCCGATTGCGTTTTCTCTTCAACAGACTGGTAGATTCTACCTGCTGATTGGTTGGTTGGGAAATATTTAGCACCTCAAATACCCCTTTGATGATGGCATCAACATCATGCTGAATGTCTTTCTTTGTTGTCATCTTGAATGTCTTCTTCATCCTCTGAGGAAGCCTTGGAGGGAGTTCGCTCTCAGATTGAGAAGAGGGTTGATCAAGGGATGAACCGTCTGATGGAGTATGGATAATGTCACCCTTCAAGTCATCAGAGTGTTTACGTTTGTTGCTGGTCCAATGGCTAAATTTAGCTAAGGCCTTACCTAAGTGGTCCGCTATGGCAGGTAGTTCCTGAAGGGATGCTAGAGATTGAGACAGTTGAACTTCCCCTACAGTGTGGGAGGTTCAGATGATGGACCCACTGTTGCATCTTGAGATATGCCCTCCTGTGCCATACTCACTGCCGTAGGGCCACCAGTGTACTGTGGTCACCCCTTGTAGCACGAGTTCCCTGTCCCTTGGAGCAGGTCTTGCAGTCAGACTCCGAGTGACTCCCTAGAATTTTAGTCTTGCATTTACTGCAAGCAAAATTAGTCATTTGTGCTGGGGGGGGGGCTTTCACCCCGCCCGTGTAAATAGTGCCTCTGATCTACCCTCTGCCATGTGTGCAGAGGGCCCAAACTGATGTAAGAACGTGTGAGAGGATAAAACACTTGCCCCTGCCAACTGACAAACTCAGAAAGAGAGATTGCTGCTTTTTTGTGTTCTCCTCCGTGAACCTTCTGGATCAGTGTGTCCCAAAATGGCCGCCTGGTAACACAGATGTGAGTCTGCAGCAAATGGCTGGCTGGAACACAACTGCATTCCACCCGACGCGTGAGCTGCATGGCTCTCACTAGTTCCCATTCGTTGGTGCGCGCAATTACTTTAGAGAAGTTAGCCCTCTTGACAGATAAGGGAGGCAATGTCCGGGTTCCACAAGTGCGCCGGTAAGAATACAGGCTTGCCAGGCTGTATGGAAGGCAGGAGGGGGGCGAGTAGAGCGAGTGAAGAGGGGGCAAGTTTTTTTGTTTTCAGGTACTGCGGGGCAAGGCAGCTGCAGAGTATAAAACTGTGCACTTACCCACCATCTACACTGGCCTGACCTTCTGAACACCACAGCTGGTGCAGGCAGGGGTCTGGATGGTCGGATATAGCCTGACAGCTAGAGAGGGGACCCCGGTAGACTAAGACATTGAGGGCTAACCAGCCAAACAACAGGTATCCCTGTCTGGGGTATAGTCCCTGGTGTCAGCCACATGCTGACCAAAATATCCCTTACAACTCTGGGATGTCCATCCTTCTGGTAGCAGGACACTAAAAAACTAATAAGATGCAGTGTTATGCCACACCTGGCACACCCCTTTTTAATTATTACCAAGTGTCCTGCCACGTGGAGGATGGAGCTTAACCCCATCGTTCTCTGTGTCCCCCTTAGACGACAGAGAAAGTTAAGTATATTTTTGCAAAATCTACAGGGGAAGTATAACTTCCTTAGATTGTACATTTCCCAAGCTAAGCTCAACAATTCATCTTCATTTCCAGTGCTGGAGAAGGGCTGCAAACCAATTTCCATACCAGATTCAGGACAACATTCTAAATTGCAGAACACAATTGCCACTAACCTAGTTGTGCAGGGTTAGTGGTAAAGTGATCCTAATTATATGTGACATGCCAATGCATTCCTCTGAACGGTCCCTTTTTAGGAGGGACAGTCCCTCTTTTGATAGCTCAACCTGCAGTCCCTTATTTGTACTGGAAAGTCCCTATTTCTCTGCACTGAACAGCCAGAACAAGAAACAAAGTTTCCAACTTAATTAGCTTTTGGCAGAGAGCCCAGAACAGCTAACAGGTGAAAAAAAGATACTATGTAACAATTTTGAGATAGGAAAATAAGTAATTGTAACAGTTTAGATAAGGAGAAATATTTTCAAAACTTCATAATCTGCAAAATGAACATGGTAATTTGTAGTCAAAAATGTACCGACTCCACCTTAGAGAAGGCCTTTGTGAGAAATGAAATGTGCAATAGGTAAAGTCTTCACTGATTTGAATCCATCTTTATTTCTCCTAAACATTGGCATGTATAATTTCTCAGCTTGTGCCCAGAGTTATATACAATAAAAACTTTAGATTTTGCAGGGTAAGTAATACATTACCTGTACAGATCTGCTTCTGGCTGTTGACATTCTATGATTGCGGATAACGTGTGCAGATCTGTAACGGACTGTAAAACTGCTGTTTCTGGAACTGCAAAATGTGTCTAAGAAATGGTATGGTTAAAATAGGTTATGTCTAATTACAGCTATCATAACACAGTAAATTATGTTCTATAATTAGAAACAGTACTGCAGTTTTGTGCACAGGACAATTTATACATGCAAGATATCCAGAACACAACACTATATCTTTAATTCATTTTTTTTAGTTTATGTCTTATTATAAAACACTGAGGGGCAGATTTAGCAAAATGTGAGTTTAGATCTTAATGAATGAAAACTCACCAATGTTCTATTCACTCCTGTGGGATTTTTAGTTCTGACTTTCAATCATTGATAAATAGGATTCTACAAATACCATAGGAATTAATAGAATAAATCTGCATACAAGGGTTCATTTCTTTTGCCTTTACCCTTATTGCGCACTGCAACTGGGGCATTCATTTAAAGTCTCCATTTTACAGGTAAGAAGGAGTTCATTATACATTGTTTGACATGAGATGGGAAATATTAACATTACCCTCCAACTACAGAGGTTCAGATGAATCAGAGTAGGATAGAGCATAAAAATTTAATTTTAAAAAGCATAATTATTTATTATTATTTAGTGCAATAAATAAAACAACACACTGTTTAATTATAAAACAACAAAACATGCATATAACAATGCAATCTTTATTTATTGGCCTCATGTCCAAAACTCATCATAAAATGAACACACCTTATTATTGGTCTCTCCATCCAGACTTGCAGTAGTAATGTGACATGAACCATTAGCATTGTCTGATGACAGCAGAACAAGGTCAGCTGGGAATGTCTCATCATTGGCTACTCTAACAATGTCTCCTACCTGTGAAAAATATACCTCATTTAAACCTTAGAACAATTCTATAGAATACACATAGATTTTATGAAAACATCTTTCTTCAGCCTAAAACCACATACCCTGATGTTTTTTGATCTAGTCTTGACAAGGTGTCCACTTCGTACAACATAAACTGGAGCTCCATTAACTTCATTGTCTGCTTTGTGTCGCAGCCAGTCTTCATAGCCCTAAAACCGATTTTCAAAGCAACTTTTTATTCATCTTACACCTTTCTTTACTTTAGGAGTGTCAAGAATGTGGTGAGCAAATCCAAACAAAACATATTTCAAGTCAACTTTACTTCTTAGACCTATTCAGTACTTTACTTTAAGTCAAGTAAAAAAAATGCCATCAGCTCAGAATTACATTTTATTTTTACACAAGCTTTCATTGCATTGTGTTGCTTTGCATTCGGTCACATCAAAGGTGAGGGAATACACATTTAAGTTAGTAAATTTAAAGCATCCATTTACTTTGCAGGTCAAAAAGAAATATATTTACCTGTTTGATTGCGGTTACTGTAATTACAAAGAACAATGGAAGACCACTTGTTATAGGACTTGTGGGAGTATCTATCATAAGCTGAAAAAACAATTCAGAGAGAAGAATGGTTATTGCTAGAACACAACTGAATCATACCGCAAGGCTAATTGACAACAGATGCATGCTGTTGATTGCATTACATTTTATCTAGCTAAATTAAATGCAGATTTGACATGAAGCCTCTTATAATGCCACAAATCACAGATTCTATCATCTTTAACCGTTTTTATTACAGTCTGCATTGTTTTGAAACAATTGCTTTCACCTGTTAAACTTGTGTTTAAGTTAAGTTTTATTACTAGAACAACAGAGAGGCAAACAGGGCAGTATAAAGAGTACTCTATAAAGTCACAGTAGCCAAGACAAGGAATTAGTAAACTGCAATCTGCAATGTTATTGGCAAAGAGTACCATGATGGGGGTGCTGTGTGACAGAATGCACAGAAGATTTAGTGGGTTCCTTGAGTTTTTCAGAGTCTGTGGGCACTTAATCATAGGGCCAATGATTAAGTGCCAAAAAGGCACGAAATGCGTAAGGCGATTTTTTGAGATGACCCTTTTTGTGGAATAAAACAATTTTTTATTTGCAACACATTTTGGAGTGAAGTCCAGTTTTTGTGCCAATCCTACATTTGGATTGTGTTTGTGGGTCTTGTATAAGAAGGGGTGGGATGCGTCAACCACAGTTCACTAGTGCAGAAGCACATTTTAGAAATATTGTAAATATATCTATAAAGATTTGAGAAAAATGTACTTACCTGAACAAGAAAAATAATTAGAAAATAGAAATTTGCTATTCTTCTGAACTGTTCAAATAAATTTTTAGGGATGAAATTCAGCACTGTATACTGTAAGCAAACAAAAGAGAAGTTTAGTATTTGGAAAGCTACAAAGTTTTACTATATTCTCAAAAGTATAATTTTTGATGGGGATTCACTCTTGCCAAAATCCCTAAAATAGATGGTCTTTTGACCAGTGATTAGTCAGTGTCTAATAATAAATAAGTAGGAATGTAGATATGCAAGATTACTTCAGGTATGGCACCTATTATCTGGAATGCTCGGGACCTGGGGCTTTCCAGATAGCAGATCTTTCTGTAACTTGGAACTTCAAAATTTTTAAAAAATTAAACACCTTTTCTGGTGTGTATATGTGTGTACTTGAGCGCTTGTGTATGCATGTGTGCATCAGGTTTGCTCATACAGTTCAGTTAATTTCCATATACTCAAGACATTTGAAAAGGGAAAACATATGTTAATAAAATGTATTTACATTGACTCAGTTCTACAAGTTATGACGAAGGCTTAATCAGCACAGTCAAAAGTCACAATATCGAAAATTCATCATACTGAAATAAGAAACAAAGTATAATAAAATAAAGATATTTGCAATGTTTCTCAAACAATCTAGTAAATCTAGTTAAGCCTCTGCTATCATATGTCGCTTTTCATTCTGTAAACATACATGGGAGTTTGATTTTAATTACCAATTAGGAATAAAAAAATATTTGGGTGCTCATTTTGCCTACACGATGTATTGGAGCTCTCTTTTAAATGTCACCAGAAATCCTCTCTCTTTTTACAGGTAAGTAATTATGTTACATTTTGTTTGTTCCGAAATCAGTTATTTTAGTGAGCTGAATACATTTGCTTGGAAAGGGAGCCTGCCCACAATTAGATTGGTTAATCAAAATCGGACACCCGACTCTTGCAAGGAAAGAGAATGAAGGGAAACAGATGGGGAGAGGGAGACAGAGAGAAGGGAAATAACCATTTCAGAAATTTATTGGAAAATTTGAATTAATCATATTTAGAAAGTTCCTATTTTAGTGTGACAAAGCTTAAAGGGAAACTTTCATGAAGGTTTCATATAAGTTTTTTTATTTTATATATATAATGTTTTTTTACAACTAGATGTCTGTCACGAGCCTGGGTTTAAGGCGTATTATCGAAATAATTAATATTATATATTAAGAAACCCAGTGTGGAGATAAATAAAAAACCTTGGTCTATATCAGACGTTAGACCTACACCTTGGGTTGGATTTGTTTTTTTCTTTACAGTCGCTTTGATCCAAGTAATTTGGTACCATATCTCCCCCTCTCCTGTGCATAACCCTCAACCCACGTGTTTTTGCACCTCGGCCTTCACATACATGTTTTTTTGCAAATAAAGCTAACAAACTAATCATGTTTGATCATTGTCACCTCAGAAGTGTTACTCAGATACTGACACAACGCTGATATTTTAACCCTATGCCCTGACTTCCTGACAACATATATACATATATACTTAAAGGCGTATTTATCAAAGATTGAACTGTCACTTCACCCATTGATGAATACACCTTTCAAAATCCCATAGAAATGAATGGAGAGCAGCGGAATTTCCCTCTAGTGGCGGAACTTCATTCTTTGATAAATTTACCCCTTAGTATGTAATAGAATGATCCGTTTTAAAGGAGCAGTAAAATCAAAAAGTGTTTTGAGTGTTTGAAAGTAATAAAAACATAATACAAAATACCTGCACTGGTAAAACTGCTGTGTTCACTTCAGAAACACTACTTTTGTTTATATAAATAAGATGCTGTGTAGCAATGGGGGCAAAGGGGAAAAAGGCTCAGGTTACATATCAAATAAGCTCTGTAGAACATAATGGTGTTATCCGTTATCCACTATTTAACTTGTGCCATATATACTTTTTTCAATTTCTGCCATTGCTACACAGCAGTTTGTTTATATAAACAATAGTAGTGTTTCTACTACTTTTAACAGTGCAGGGCAAGAGCACATGATATTTTCATTACTTTAAAACTCTGGTCTTACTGTTCCTTTAAGCAACTTTTCAGTTGGTCTTTGTTATTTAGTTTTTTTAATTATTTTACTTTTTCATCTGACTCTTTACAGCTTTCAAATGGGGGTCACTGACCCCATCTTAAAAACAAATGCGCTGTAAGGCTACATATTTATTGCTACTTTTTATTACTCATCTTTCTATTCAGTCCCTTTCCTATTCCAGTCTCTTATTCAGATCAATGCATTGTTACTAGGGTATTTAGGATCCTAGCAACCAGATTGCTGAAATTGGAAAACTGCTGAATAAAAAAAAACAAAGTAACCCAAAAAAGCCTCAAATCAAAAAACAACTGCTAATTGTCTCAGAATATCCCTCTCTACATCATAATAAAATGTAACTCAAAGGTGAACAGCTCCTTTAAGTAGCTTTAAGTAGCTTGGGTGGCATCATGCTCCACAGTAAACATTTTAATTGTCCTGTATTAAAGTGTATACTAAGTTAAATATACATCCCTTCTTTGATGGTGATCAAATAAAAGTAGCATATTTACCTTTGAAGAAATAATTCTGTTGTCTGCAAACTTTGGGGGAACATAATGGTCATGTTGTGGGTATTTATTTGAAACGTAGATTGTTCTGGTGTCACTGTGATTGGGTGGGTCAAAACCCTTAACAAAAAGGTAGAAAGAAAATGATTTAATTATAAGTTTAGTAATAACAGGTAAATGGCTAATAAAAAGTTAAGTTAAATGTTAAAATGTTGGGCATGTGCAAGCTCATGCACTGACTTGCATACAGTGATCGAACACTTTTCAATACATTCTTTAGTTTATACACTGAATTAACGGTCATATAGGTTTTGAAGGACATGTAAAACCAAACGGCACAATTTGTACTGAATATATATGCGTTGTTCGGCAGAAATATCAAATTTTTCCTTAGACATAAGATCAATGACATTTACATCTGCAAAGACAACAGGTGCGCATGGAAGCAAGAATGCGGATTTACACAGGCACAACGTACTTTGATAAAAAGTTCTACCTGGATTGAGCACTGTAGTGATTAAGCTGAGCTCAGGAGAGGAGGTTAGGAGAAAAAAATAAGAAACAGCAATGCCGTCTCTTCATTGGCTGCTAGACTGGATGGAATATAGTAATCTGAGCTAAGAAGAACTGAGCATGCTCAGTAGCCAACAGCCAAAGTAAATTCCCAAGGGAGGGGGCAAGTTGGTTAGAGGAGATGAAGAGGTTAAGCAGATGCTGCAGCCTATTACTTTACACTGCAAATAATTCACTCTATCACAATAATTTAATTTTTAACCCACAAGTGTATTTTTTGGCTGTTGAAATACTGGTGTGGGGGTAGCCATCTCGGGACATGTTGCCTGGTCATGAGCTTTCAGAAGGAGCCAGTTCTATACTATTGAACTGCTTTCTATCAGGCTGTTATTTCCTACTCAGTGTAACTGAAGGTGTTGCAGTGGGACATGAATTTTTACTGTTGAGTGCTGATCTTATATCTACCAGGGAGCTGTTATCTGGTTACCTTCCCATTGTTCTGTTGATGGGCTGCTGAGAGGGAAGGGAGGAGGGTGAGATCACATGCAGTGCAGCAGTAAAGAGTGACTGAAGTTTATTAGAGCACTAGTCATATGACTGGGGGCAGCTGGGAAACTGGCAATATGTCTAGCCCCATGTCAGAATTCAGAATCAAATATTTTGCTCAAATAAGTTTGCTCTTTTGAGAAACAGATTTCAGTGCAGAAGTCTGCTGGAGGACCACTATCAAACAGTTTATTAATATTACATGGGCTGCGAATCTGGTAAATAAAGTCTAAAAAACTTTCTGTAGACATACCAAAAAAATTGTACAATACAAGAGGCTTTGTACCATTTGCAATATGTACAGGGTGGCTCGATGATCCTAATCAGCATCCACACACTATAGAATTTAATCTGACGATACAATATCTGCCCAGTGTATTGCACGTTGGCACCTTCTATAGTAACGGAGAGTGTTTATTGCATTCAACCACAATGCTATAAAAAGACACATATATTTACAGTTTACACAATGGATATGAATGACCCAGGCATATGCACATGTTCAGTATGGCACTATTCCAAAGAGCTCTGCAGGGCTTTGTAGCAGATAGGAATCACAGAGGGTAATCTACCGATTTTATTGCACCACAGTTTATGCACCACAAAAGTATTTCTGAAAGATGATTTTTTGTATTATTATTTTATTGCAGTGTTTGTGATCAGTTTGACATACAGCAGAGATCCAAATGGACTTTAATGACATGTTTTTTTTTTTTGTAACATCTTTATAAAACTAAACTAACCAACATAAACAAAGTTAGAAACAAGGTATATATTTGTCTGAATAGTTGCATATTGTTTTCAGCAAATTGAAAATATTGTCAACACTAATTAGCTGGATAACACATAGAATACAAATCTCCCTTCAACCCAAGCAAACTCATAAGAGATTAAACGTTTGAGCAGAGTTGCAAATGCGTAAACCCTAAGCCACAGAGGAAAAGGTCTTTACTATTTTTATCAGCTGAGCTACATAATGAGCTTTCCTCTTAAACAAAAAGACAACAGCAGGGGAAGTATTTAATCAAGGGCGAGCTAAAAAAATCACAAAGCAATGGCTAGCAAAATAAACAGTAGCCAAATATTTTACTTATTGTATGAATATTGCATTACAGGTATGGGATCTAATTAGCCGAAATACTCAGGACCGGAGATCTTCTATATAAGTTCTTCCTGTATTTTTAAACATTTACCTTAATTCTGCATTTAAACACAAAATAAAAAACCCAGTAGGACAGTTTTGCCACTAATATGGATTCATGCAGCTTATTTAAAGGGGTGGTTCACCTTCAAGTTAACTTTTAGTATATTGTAGAAGGGCAAATTCTAAGAAACTTTTCAATTGGTCTTCATTGTTTATTTTTCATAGTTTTTTAAAGATTTGCAATTTTCTTCTGTTTCTTTGCAGCTTTCAAATGGGGGTCACTGACACCATCTAAAAACAAATGCTGTGTAAGGCTACAAATGTATTGTTGTTGACACTTATTATTTATCATTCTATTCAGTCCATCTCCTATTCATATTCCAGTCTGTTATTCAAATCAATGCAGGGTTGCTAGGGGAATTTGTTCCCTAGAAACCAAATTGCCGACACTGCAAACTAGAGAGCTGCTGAATAAAAAGCTACATAACTATAAAACCATAAACAATAAAAAATGAAAACCAATTGCACATTGTCGCAGAATATCACTCTCTACATTATACTAAGTTAACTCAAAGGTGAACAACCCTTTTAAGATCAGATACAAGTGTTTTATTATTACCGAGAGAAAAAACATTTTTACATTGTGTGATTTTTATTTTTTTTACATAAAAGGGAAATGGCTTCCCCATAATTCAGAGCACTCTGGATAACTGGTTTCTATATCAGGGATCCCAGATCTGCATAATTACAATAAGTACTAGGCATCACAGCTTCAGAGAACATCACACCACTAGAGAACATATCTAAATTGTAACTGGACTTTTTGGATACCCTGATGACAGATGTAGACTTGCAGGCTTGTAAAATATAAGCAGTGTTGCCCTGCACTGGTAAAACTGATGTGTTTGCTTGAGAAACACTACTATTGTTTATATAAATAAGCTGCCATGTTTAATCTGCTTCTCCTTTCTGCATCCATAAATAACCAATATTTCTTTTGCCCTGGTGCCATGCTCCTTAGGCAGACTTAGGACTGTTGTGAGAGCAACACAATAGGATTTTGGCAGCATATCTGATGTTAGAAGGCATGCATCAAGCCAGTGGAAGGAAAAGGGGGAGATGTTACAGAGGAGTATGGTATGGGTTTCTAGAATAAAAATATACGCACAGCATTATTGCAGAGAGTTTTTCACACTTGCAAGAGAAACAGAACATTGAGTGTATAATGGGTGACACTAAGAAATTACAACACTTTGTTCAAACTTGTAAGGTATTGTATTTGCAACATCACTAGAAACAAAGTAAGTTTTGTGGTTATCGGTTATTTCCAGATATTCATCACACAACTTCTGCTTTACAATTTTTAGATCTGTCCTTTTTGTCGCAGAAAAGGAGCCCTAGAAGTAGCTAGAAATATTGCACATTATGTTTT
>CM044439.1:115499756-115522501 GCA_024363595.1 Xenopus borealis
ACACAGAGCATGTACAGTGAATCAGCATTAAAGTATATGGGGATCTACTGGGGCTACTCTTGGCCAATGACACTGGTATGTAAATACTTAAATGGCAACATAGGCTTTTGCCTGGTAACTAAAGAAAGGGTAGGGATTTAAATAGGAGCATATTAATCCTATAGGTCCTTACAGTTATCTGTATTTGTTTTGCAAGGAATAACTCTGCTGGAGATAAGCCTCCTTCCAGGGCTGTTGCTTTGTAGTTTGAGTACCACTTCTGGGTCCTGACCTGAATGAACAGCTTTTTTCAATAACTGTTTTATAATCTTTATGCCACACTCAAGTGCCACGCAAGTCCATTGCTCTGTGGAAATCTTGGGCTTGAAGTGACATGCTTGAATCCAAATTCTTCTGTGAATCTTACAAAGGCTTTTCCTATCAATTGAGAACCATTATCTGTGCTTACTTCTCTTGGTATTCCATATCTGCAGTAATGTGTTTTAAGTGTTTTGCATACCTCAGATGATGTGCTATTTTTACATTTTCGAACTTCTGGAGTATGCATCTAATATTGCCAAATGCTCCATTCCAATCAACATGAATATATCAACCCCAAGTATATGCCAGGGACCACATTAAATTTCTCTCTGTATTAGGGGCTCCCTTGGAAGTGCTGGAGCAAAGGTTTGGCATGTTGTGGAGCTTGTTTTCGCTTGAGCAATATTCTCATTTATAGATGGCCAAAATAAGGATTCTTTTGCCTGCCTTTTGCATTTTTGAATTCCAAGATGCCCTTCGTGTATTATGGCTAGCATGTCATTTAGCAGAGATGAAGACACAACAATTTGAGATCCTTTGAGCAAAACTCCATCCCATGTAGAAAGTTAATCACAATACTTACAATATGACTTGTGTCCAAACTTTTTGCAACCAGGGCCAGATTTGGTGGGGTTAAAATGTGTGGGAGCCGACCATTCAGGGCTGGAGTTCAGCCTTTAGCCTGACATTCTTTGAATCATTATTATTTAATTTGCATGCTGCTTTTAATCAGCTGTATGGGGCTATGGCGGGTACAACATATTTGCCCTGATTACTTGAGCGTAATTACATATGCAATTAGAAGGAACCTGCCTGGTGTATATTCTACTTAATAGCCATATTTCTGCAATTTCATTAACAAACTTTGCATCCATGGAGAAGCTTTCCATAGTTCTTTCTGTGTGATGGTAAGCAGTGGCTTGTGATCTGTTTCAAATATAAATGTTGTCCCATACACAAAGTTGCGGAATGCTTTACATCCAAAAGCAATGCCAAGAGTCTCTTTTTCTATTTGTGCATATTTGCACTCTGTGTGTGTGAATGGGTGTGATGCATATGCAGCTGGCTACCATTCCTTAACATATTGATGTAGCAGAACTGCACCTATTCCATCTTTTGATGCAGCTGTTGATGTTTTTGAAGGTCAATGTATGTCGAAATATTGTAAAGTCTGTGCACAACAAAGAATGTCTTTTAGTGATTTGAACTAATTTTCCTGCTTTTCTGTCCAGTTCCACTCAGCGTGCTTTAGCAACAAACTCCTCATATGAGGCATCTTGTGTGCCAGATTGGGAATGTACTTGCCAAGGTAGTTTAACACACCCACGAATGTCTGCAGTTCTTTGTTATTACTGGGACTGGCCATTATTTTAATTGCTAGAATTTTTGCAGGATCTGGTTTCACAAAATGTCTGGTTTCTTAAACTGACATCCACACAATTTTCTGATTCTCTTAATGAGATGAATCTGCCAAAACCCATTTGAGGTATCTAGGATTGTAAATAATTTGGCATTTGCCATTTCACCCAGGATTTCATTCCTAGTAGGTATGTGAAAATGTTCTCTCCTTATGTTTTCATTTAACTCTTTGTGATCCAAGCACAATCTCAGGGTTCTTGTAAGGCACCACAGCTCTATGACAGAGCTTGCAGCCGCCTTCCCCCTTGTTCCCGGAAGATTAAGCACAGGCGCAATTACGCTGCTCATTCCCTATCTGCTTATAAAGTTCTAGTGCAGGTGCTACGGCGCTGCACAGTTATACTTAAGCTAAACCCCGAAGTAAGTTCGGCGTCAATCTGTTACTGATCCTCGTGCCAAGTTTTCAGCATTTCTTCACAGCTCCTGCTTTCGGGTCTCTTACAATGCTCCCCGGCTTTAGTCCTAGGCTTGTTCCAGCACATTCCTGTTTCCAGCTCACACAAACCTCAGCCAAATCCATTTCTAGGAGGTCAGCCATAACAACCACAGTATCCTGTATCCTATCCACCGCAACCAACTCTGCAGCCACAGCAACCAGCTTCTTTGACCACCGCCAGCAGTTTCTCAGCCACAGCAGCACAACAACCTTCATCCATACTTCCACACCTGAGTGAGTTCTTTAGGCTTATACACTGACTGCCTGGCTATTTACACTAGATTGTGTTGCTTCCTGGCCCATCCACCTATCTGGCCTACACTCAAGTCTGTGTTGCTAATATTGCCTCTCTACCTACCTGCCCATAACCAAAGACTGTGTTATTAACCCTTGCTTGCACCTTGCCTAGTTCCTTGCACCAAAGACTGTGCCATTAACCCTTGCTTGTATCCTGCCTTTCGCATCTAAGACTGTACCAGATTATTTGTGGCATGCTAAAAACTTTGACTATTGCTGCCTTTTCAAGGAAGTGGGGGTACGGGTTGTGCTCTCTTGTTCTGGATTTTCATGCTTGCTTAAGTTACCTGTGTCTCTACTACCTACCTTGAAGAATTGATCCGTTTTTGCTCAAAGTACATTTATGCCTTTTCTTTCCTAATGAGGATTTATCCAATGCCGGATCTGCTCCTCTAATTTTTCTATGTGAAGAAAATTATCATTAAAGACTGTTTAACTCTCGAAGGACATTTCCAGATACAGTTTAACTTCCCTAAGGTTCCTTCTGACTTGTGCGGGGTTTTCCTTCTTGGGATTTGCAGGGATTGTTCCTCTATAGAGACCTGAAAATAAAGAGACTTTGTTTAATTTATCACTGTGTTCTTCCTTGCTGCACAAAACATGATTCACTTGAAAAACGACATTAAAATTCCTAACAGATCTGTCTTTTTTCTCTACAATGCCTAAGGAATGTACCCAAGCTAAAGGTTCATTGATAGGCTCCATTACATCTAAGTCAGGAGCTGCAATTCACATTTAAGTCTTTCTCTCCGTACCACTAGCACATGTTATTTGGTGTGTACAACTGGTTTTGCACTAGCTTTTAGTGAAATATCATATGTAACTGGCAGTTTTCCAAGATCTACAAACACATCCTTATATTCATGTAGCAGTATGCTTTGTGGTGATTCTTCCACAACAAATAATGTTTTACCAGTCCCAGCTTTTCACATGTTTGTGCACCTAGTAGAGGACAGTAATCACCAAAGACTACTGCAAATTCATGCTTGCTTGCCTTGCTCTTGTAAGAGTGTGCATTTTCCTACTGATGGGATTTCAGACTCATTGTATGCCTTAACCATTGATGTTTTGCTTTTTAGTTTTGCTTTCATTTGTAGTTGTTTTCCATAATTTTTCTGTGACAATGTTTGTTTCTGCCCTGTGTCCACTTTATACTTAATCAGGGAAGCATTTGCATCTATGTCTGTAGTCCATCTTTTTTCACTTGCATTCCTTTTGCTGACAACACACACATAGATCTCCTCCTGACTCTCCTCACTGCTGCTGTCCATTACTGCATATAGTTTGCTTTTACTATAAGACTGCTTGGCAAAGTGATTATATTTGCCACACAACATGCATTGTTTACCAAAAGGCGGGGCAGTTGTTAAATGAATGTGTTGCCACAATTCTTACAGATGTTGTAATTGGTAAATCTTGCATCAGTTTTCCCTTTGCCTTTTTTTTTTACTTGTGTGAGCCCTTGGTGTGACTGAGGATGTGGCCACTTGAGAAACCTTCTCTTCACTTCTTGCTTCCTGCTATTGTTAGCAAAAGGGACACTTTCTGAGCACTGGGCAGTGCTATAGTGTTAGTAGCTTTCATGTATAGTAACATTCCCTGCTTAAAAATCTTACATGCTTCCCCAATATTTCCCACAAACTTATCTGGAGCAGGTGGATGTAGACTGTCTGTCTTTATCTGTGCAGGAACTTGCAAATGCAGTTCCATAGTGCAACATTAATGTTAATATACCTTTTTTAAATTAAGTAGTATAGAATTGTATTTCAAAGAAATATGGACTCCTATGCATATATTATTTTGAACACTTAAACTGGTTTACCATATTTCCCTTTCCCTTGTTTTTTAACACAGTGAGTCTGAAGTCATAACGTATTTATTAAGGGGAAGTGAAAGCCGGCATAACAAACATCTAGTAAATAACTACAATTATAAAAGTGAGGGGAAGGGACTAGGGTTGGACTGAGGGGCCCCGGGGCCCACTGGGGCTGCTGTCTTAGGGGCCCCCGTCCGACCCAGTCCATACTGCAAAGCCCCCTCTGGGCCCCAGGCAAAACTGGGCCAGGAGGACAGGAGGAGGACATTTGGGCAGCAGTGACAGGGATCGAGTCAGGCCAGTGGTGCCCACGGGGTTTTTTCCCAGTGTCCCACTGGCCCAGTCCAACTCTGGAAAGGACTATAGGGAGACATTTAGGAACTGTAGATCATGCTATGAAAATAGGTTATGAAACCTGAGTTACCAGATGTTAAACTTCTACATTTCTAAGAGGTATATCGTGTATAAGTGTGCATATTCCAGTCTGTCTGCCCTGGGCTAACATTAGGCATCCAGGAGCTGTGATTATGTGGTTACCCTGCTACACAGCATTTAATACCATTGTCAAAAGTGTTGCAAGATTTCTATATTGTCATAGGAAATGTGCAAGCTCAAAGCACGTTTACAAGTTCTTGAAATACGGTGCTTGCTCGTATACAGGGGAACTATCATTTCTCAGAAATAATATGTCGTTTTCCCCCCCAGTGTGCATTGTCTATTAAAACCATAATACCATTGATGCCATTAAACTCTCTGTTTATGGTAGATATTTGGTTTCAAAATATAACTTTCAGAGATGGCAGTGGGTGCCTGGCAGCGAAGAAGTATTACATCACATTACATCTTGTACTTCACATAATAGAAACGTATAAGTATAGTCATCTTTGAAATGAAAGTAGCTAACAAGATCAGAGTTTTTTAATATTTCACGCAGTCCGTGTAGTCCTATTGTCCAATACAATATTTCTTTTTAATTGCACTAAAACACTTTATAAAACATGAAGAACTGATAGATGTTTATGGATTTATTTGAATTGAAATGGTTTGCTACTTGCCCCATCTAGTGTTAAATTTGAAGACTTACAACTCTTTGAACATCCAGCAGAAATAACGTTTTAATAACACTAAAATACTTTATAAAACATGTAGAACTTCTAAGCGCGTTCTTGGATTTGTTTGAATTTAAATGGCTTGCTACTTGCCCCATCTAGTGTTGAATTTAAAGGCTTATACAACTCTATGAACATCCAACAGAAATAACTTTTTAAGATCACTAAAATATTTACAATATAAAACATGGTTAGATGTGCATTCATGGGTTTTTTGAAATGTAATGTTATGCTACTTGCCCCATCTAGTGTTGAATTTGAAAACCTACAATTCTATGAACATCCAGCAGAACTAACAATACGGTGCCTATGGGTAAGTGTTTGTTATTATGTGATGTTATTAACACACATCATTGTTTTATGCCAATGGAGAGGGCATGATTAATTTTAATTTAATTTTTTCATTTATAATATTGGCGTTTATGCAGCCATCTCAGATCATTTTGCCGGGTCATGTGGTTTCAGAAAGAGCCAGCACTTTAGTATGGAACAGCTTTCTGGCATGTTGTTGTTTCTCAAACTCAATGTTACTGAATGTTTCTAAATGGGACTTCTCTTTTTACTATTAAGTGCTGTAGTGCTGTTCTTAGATCTACCAGGGAGCTGTTATCTTGTATAAGGGAGCTGTTATCCGGTTACCTGTGCAGGGGGGGAGGGGGTTTGTGATATCACTCCAACTGGAAGTACAACAGTAAAGAGTGATTTATCAGAGCACAAGTCACATGACTGGGGACAGCTGGGAAACTGACAATATGTCTAGACCCATGTCTTATTTAAAAAATAAATCTAAAAAAATCTGTTTGCTCTTTTGAGAAATGTATTTCAGTGCAGAATTCTGATGGAGCAGCACTATTAACTGATGTATTTTGTAAGCATGAAGGTTACCCAATATCGATTTGTTAGAGACTCAGCGACAAGCTCTACAGTCAGTGCTGCACTAGGGAGTAAATGACTGCAGGAATGTGGTCTACAGGTTAATGTATGATACTGATATCTTGATTTAAATGGAACCTGCATCTTAAAAGAGCAAAGAGTATTTGCATCACTTGGAGGGTTTAGTTGGCTAGAAACTTTTGACGACAGTGTCAACTGGCACAGAAGCATTTGGCTTATATGGGGCACATCATCAGTGAGAAGGGGGTGGCACCTGATCCAAGCAAAGTGCAGGCTGTGCAGCAGTGGGTCTCCACCAGCAATATGGAACATCTACAATCTTATGTTTGCGAGTTTGGAGAGGGAAAAAGAAATGTGATGCACCAAATCCTGTATTTGGTTCAGTATTCGGCCAAATCTGAGATATTTTTATCATGATTCAGATTTCCTGAATCCAAGAGCCTGGCTGAACCGAATCTGAACATTATATAACTTTCAAAAATATGAGTTCTCGGAAACGACGCGACGCGTCACGTTTGGCACGACGCGCGTCAAAAACGACACGACGCGCGTCAAAAACGACGCGCGACTCATTTCGCGAATCGGCGAAAAATTCGCGAATTTCCAGAGAAACTTATAAATAGCCTTCCCAATTAAAATAATTAATTTATTAGCTAAAAAATCTCTTTAATAGCTAAAAAAGTATTTTTGAATTCCAGGTTTAGAGGCAAGTTTTGTTTGTATAAAAACCAGGTACACTGCCATACAGAGCCTCAATGTAGGCTTACAACCCACATGGGGCTACCAAATGGTCAATTACAGCACTTATTTGGCACCCAAGAACATTTTTCATACTACTGTTACTCCCCAACTCCTTTTACTTCTGAATGTTGCTCACAGGTTCAAAAGGTTGGGGATCCCTGGTATATAGCATCCTCCTTAAAGATTCAAATGGGGGGAGGGGGCAAACTGATCACTTAGCACAGTGATCCCCAACCAATAGCTTGCAAGCAATATGTTGCTCTCCATTGGCCTCAAAGCAGGGACTTATTTTTAAATTCTAGCATGGAAGTGAGTTTTGGAGACATAAAAATCAGGTGTACTGCCAAACAGACCCTCCTGTAGGCTGCCAGTCCACATAGGGGCTATAAAATAGCCAATCACAGCCCTTATTTGGCATCCCCATGAACTTTATTATGCTTGTGTTGCTCCCCAGCTCTTTCAATATTTGAAGGTGGCTCACAGGTAAAAAAGGTTGGGGACCCTTGACTTAGCACTTAGTTTGCCCAAGGGCAGTAACCAATTGTAATCAGCAGGATGTTTGCTTTTAAGCAGGGGACCAGTAAATGCTACCTGCTAATTGGTTGCTATGGGTTACTGCTCCTGGGCAAACTTAGTGCCTTTTATTACATAACACTCTAAATGTTTTAAAATGCATATATATACATACTTTAAATTCACTTTTATTATTTTTTTGGCACTTTAACTTATGTTATAAATATGTGTAACCTAAAGCCAAATAATCTTCTCGACTGGTATAAAATTTTGTATTAAACCAGTCAAGAATGCCAGCACAGAATGCTAACGATTACAATCATCCGATCAGAAATTCAGCTCGGCAAACATTTGTACAAGTGCCAGAAATTAAGATCTGTTATGACAACGCAAATTAATGATTTGATTTGTTTTAAGATATTTCCCTTTTTTGAGAAGCGATTGTAAATTCTACATTATTCAAATACAGATACAAATACAAATAGGTGATTAGAGTCAACCACTCATGCAAAGAAGGATGTTAAAATAGTCTCTTGAGTCTGTCATGAACAAGTGAACTGAAGAAATCCAAAACATGCACTTCACAGTCTGATGTGCAGGCCGGCCCGATACACACTGGACCGCGGGTCTGGTGGGTTCGGGCCAACCTCACAGCCTCATTACACTGCCAGCTTTCAACTTCTGGCTTCTGCTTTTATAGATGTGCGCCTGCTCGCCCCACCTCTTTTGTGACATCATTGTTGGGGTGGGTTGGCACGGGTCTATCAAAGGAACCTGGAAGTTGGGTGCAGCTGGAGGGAGGTCAAAAATAATAATGCTGCATTGCACTGAAATGTGTCCTCACTGAGATGGAGTTACATGGGAGACAACACCTACAAGTTGTATAACTATGATGTCAGTGTCAAAGTGCTGATATTTGGGAAATTCTATTTCTTTAAAAAAATCTTCAATACCCAATACACTACAATTTGTTAATGCAGAAACATTAATATTGTAAGCTCCCTGGCTTCCACATCAACCAATTGACCTAGATACCTCCCTAGACTGGCAATCTGTAGGTTCTGGCAAATGCCAGAGGGGCTGCTATAAGATGCCATGGACAGTCACAAATTTTTGAGTTGTTTGAGAGGTGCTGTGTCTGGAAAAAAGTGGCAGCGTGTTTGCTATTTCAGAGAATAAACATGCCTTACTTGAAATCTAATTTCGTCTTCCCATTGACTCCAATGCATTTGGTGAAATTTTTGAGATTTTTAGTGAAATGGGCCAGTTTGGCTTATCACTAGTTGTCCCCATATCTGGCAGATGTTTATTGGGTAAGCTAGAGAATCCCACTGAGCAACTGCAAAAGTCCCCATTATATGATATGATTGTAGACCTTGCGGGGGCAAACTCTTGTCTGGAGCAACTAGTCTATGAAATCTGCTCCCAACCAAAGACATCAGTATATTAAATGTACTAATAGAGGTCCTTATATAACTGCTTCTACAGCATGTCATTCATGAAACAGGCATTTATGTGACCTCTGTTTATTAACAATAGGCCACATTCTCCATTTCATATATGTACTGCACAGATGGAATGCAGCACCAATCAAATAAACAAACCTAGACTCCATATTTTACTAAACATACACCATACTTCTAACCCATAAATATATATATTCATATATTCTTTCATTAATTTTTTGTAGAATAAATGCATTTTTCAGAACAATAAGCTTATCACTCTCTGGATGTGTAGATGAGATCTAGACAACTTGGTGGTGTAACCTGGTGGAAGTATGATGAACATTTCCACCAGATTGTAAGATTACAAAGACATTGTTCTTTGTCAGAAACCTGGTGTAAGTTTCAAAATGAAGCCAACGAGTTGAGACCTAGCTAACATGGGTTCTATTTCTACTACAGCATGGGGGACAGTGACTTTATTTATCAACCCCCTCTATCAGTTGGGGTGGGCAAATTTATAGAAGGCAAATATGGGTTGAAGGTAAAGAATAAAAATATCTAATCTTCTTATCAAATGGTTCATTTTTATGAGGACTACCTGTATAAAATTTCAGAGTATATATTAGAGGCTACTATGCCATTATATACTATAGGCTACTATGTCATTTTTGGGAAGGGGCAATTTTTAATCTGAACTACAAAGCACATACTACTGTCCTTTACCTGTGGAAACACTGAAGCTCTGATCAGTGTATATACAGTATCATATAGAAAAACCACATAACAATAATAGGCATCAGTTTTTTTACTAATGTGGAATTTTTGAAAATGTGTACTAAATTCAAATAACTGTATATGCATTTTCATGATATGTTATTGTCCCTTTATTTTTATTTAGAACAAACTACCTCAATATGAAGTCACATTAGAAAACTGTGACCTGTAGAAATCAAGGGGGTTATTTATTAATGATCGAGTTGTGTTTTCCCGAAAAATATGAGTTTTTCACTAAAAACTAACATTTTTCTGGCTAAAACAAAACTTGATTCTTTAGATTTATTCTGCGCCTAAGCTGCTAAAAAAAAAAAGAAATACTCCAGCTAAAATCTGTCTAAGTCATTTACAAATCAATGGTCACTTGAACCAGATACCTTTTTGCTTCTTGGTTTTCGAGTTGTTTACAGTGGTTTGAGCTCAAAAACTTGATCTATTCAAGCAAGGTATTCAAGTTTTTTCACCTATAACTCGATCAATTTGAGTATTCAAGTTTTTTCCCTGATGGCAATCGAGTTTTTTACATTCAGGTTTTTTCATAAATAAGCAAGCATTTGAGTTGTGAGTTTATTCAAGGTAGAAAAAAACTCACAAGCTGGACCTGAGAAATAATTTTTGATTTTTGGTTGGAATTATCGTGGGGTATTTCCTTCTTGGGTGCAAATTCCTGTTGAATGCATATAGACTAGACATGAAATAAAAGGACCAGATATGTTAAATATTTAGGGAACTGTAATGAGACTAACTGTATTTGTCCTGCAACAAGAGAAAGGCACAATGTGATCTTTCACTAGGCACAGTGAGCACCACTAAGTGGCACTCTTGCCTCAAAGCTAAACTAGTTGATGTAATGCCTGGAATCTGAGATGCACCAAAGAAAAAAGCCACTGAGAATCTCTTAAAATGCAAAGTTCCATTAAGGGAGTGTTGTCTGAGCTACCTTCATCTGCTGAGGAATGTGCAAGGTGGGCTACTCCAGACTTACATATGTTCAAGGATGTAATCAGAATTTATATGTCATAGTAGGGCTGTCAATTTGTGAAATAAATAAATTCTGGAATTCTAATTGATGCATAATTCATGGCTCAGGTGTTTCTTTTCCTTCATCATACAAAAACATAACATAAAGTCTTTATCTGAAGTATTACTTAGGGATCAATTTACTTTTTACTGTGCAATGGAAAGTAAAAGCACAATTTATCTGTACAAAATGCATTTTTAATATCCAGAGATAAAGGTTCATACAACTAAATGAAAGTGGCATATTCTTTTTTTTTTATCCCAACCGTAAGATCCAAAGCAGTTGATGCTGTAGAAAATGGAATGTAGGTATGGGACCTTGTTTTCTGAACAAGGGATATTTCTGTAATTTGAATCTTCATAACTTGTCTACTAGAAAAACAGAAAAATATTGTATTGCCTGCCTCTAGTGAGTATTAATTATGTCTTATTTGAAATCTAGAACAAGGTATGAAGTACAATCTGTCTATTGGGTTTAATCAATGTTTAAATGATTATCTTGTAGACTTAAGGTATAAGGATCCAAATTACGGAAAGATCAGTTATCTGGAAAACCCCAGGTGCCGAGCATTCTGGATAAAGGGTCCCATACCTGTACTGTTTTATTATTACAGAGAAAAAGGAATAATTTTTTTTAAAACTTGAATTATAAGATTAAAATGCTGAATTACAGTATGATTTCCCAGATAACAAATCCTATACCTGTATATTGCTTCTTAAAGGCCATTGTTATTTACTTCTATCCTCTTACTCTTCATGATATAAACTGCATATTTAATGTCGAATCGAAATTGTGCATGGTGTGTTCTTGTGAGCATTATCTGTAATATTGACCTTTTTTTGGAATTCAAAGACTTGTAGAGCAACCCAGCAGGGAAGGTACACATTCCTAGCAGATCAATTTGTATTTGACAATATAATTTTTTGTTATACTGTACTTTTAGTTATCTAGGATGTGTGCAGTATACAAGAATGCATGATGTTATTTTACTGATATAAATGAATTTGGTATTTGCTTCAATGAGCTTATTGTCAAGGTGATCAGTAAATTGTTTTGTTTGGTTAGTTTTACTAATCCTCAGTGCTTCATCCTTCAGACATTGCTTATTTAATGTTTTACAGTCTATTAACACAGGTGTCACCTTTGTACCTAGCTTTTGTTGGTTTTTGATTTGTTTTTTGTTTTACAATAGTGGCTATTACATGCTCTTGCTCAAATATAAAATCTTGATTCCTATCGACCTTTGAAGAATATGAAAATATACAAAGAAGTATTTTACCTGGACAAAGTAAATACAGGTATGCCATTTCGCATAGTGTCCTCATGTGTGACTGATGTATTTGTTTATGTAGAATTGCTTTCTGGTCATCAGAATCTTTCAAAGTTTTTAAAAGTTTAAGAGCCTGGGACAACTCCTTCATCAAAAATCCCTTTTAATTGCTAATCAGTGTGCCAGGGAACTGGGGGCAGTTGATATCTAAAAGGAGCAGGGAGAAAACAGAGGAGGATCATGATTCCATAAAATGAAAGGAGTAACTTCCTTGCAGAATAAAAGATATGGCACAGTGTTATCACAACAATGTTCGTGAGAAACACACACAGCTACATTTTTAAGGCCTTGTCAAAATGCTATAATGTCAGATTAACAGACAGAACTCAGTTAAAGCAAAACAGCATAAAAGTAAAACTATTTGAACATTACAGCTCTAATTAAAGTCCTACCAAGGAAGTGCATATCAATATTTCGTAATCTCATGAAATGACTCTTTAAACATATTAAAAGTCACTTGAAGAGCGTCTTTCAGTTTTATATGAATAGCAGATTTAATCACATTCATTTCTATGTTTAATAAGTTTTTTTGTCTGTATTTTTCTCTAGAGTTTTACTACACTCAGTGAAAGGAAAGTGTGCAGAGGTTTCATTAATTATGCTTTGTTCAGCAAATGCCACTAAAACAACATGTTAGCACTGATTAAAATGAGTAAGGGGACTCTTGTTGGGTAAGCCACATAATCAGTTTAAACACTTCCAATAATGTGAATTTGGCTGCAAATGTATATAGGTGGCTTATGACTTTCCTCACATAATATGGTTATTGTAAATTGGGTACAACTTACAAGTTATTGATGCACAACTAACACGAACATGTTATAGTAGAATGTATTTAGTATTCTAATGGTAAATGTACTTGTTGGACTTATATGCTGATATATGCTGATTTTTAATTTTCACACTTCCCTGCCTACATGTTTGCAGCTCAAACCATTAAGTGGCCAATCATTTGTTAGATATTATATTTCAATTAAGTGATATCATATTCTGTGATGTAGATTTATCCTTTGTATAATATCCTGCAATGAAGAATTACAAGGGCAGTGTGCATAGTGCAATGTCTGATGCAAATACTATGTGTTCTACCCACAATGGAGTTTTTTTTCACACAATTATAGTGTCATTGCATATGAAAGGGGCTGATGCACCTGAGTAATTACAGCAAATGCATTAAATAAGTGAACATGTCACTATGGGAACATACCTCCACTGGTAGATAGTTGTATTTGGTGGTAGTTCCAGGGATTCTCCTGTGTCATTAGATGCACTTTGTAAAATCCGTAACAGGAGGTGGGACAATGGCAGCAGTGCTGAGTGCAATTACATTGAAGTGTAAGGAGCACTTTGGGATGCAAGCAGATTTAATTAATGGCAAGAATTTGTACAACTGCAACCACAACTGTGTTTGGCATTGTAATGACCCCTTACATTTAGAAGTACGGATACATTGATGATTATGCTCTTGTGTCTTGCCTTCTGTAAATTTTTTTATCAGCAATGGATTCTTATAAACCTGTACTAGAGAGCACTGCTCTATTTATAACATTACACCTTATTTTCCATCCTGATCAATATCCCACTTTCTGTTCCTCACCCCTTTCTTTTAAACTGGAAGATCTTATTAGCAGGATCCTCTATACATTCTGTATCAGTCGATATTTGTATCATTTTTATGTATGGGCGAATGGCTCTGCTGGATTTTAGATCTTAGGTACCAGTTTGATTCTGACCTGACCACTTTGTGCAAGGTTTTTGTGTGGCCTCCTTGTTGTATGCCACTCTCCATAAACAATGCAATGCAGTTAGGATAAATAATCTCTGTAAGAGCAATGTACATCATGTTGGTGCTATAAAGGATAATAATGTTTAACCTTTGCCTACTGTGCTGTTCCACAGAAGATGTTGCATTTTATGTTGTATATTTCATACTAAAATATCTAATGGGTTACAAGATTACTGTATAATGCTAATTTGCTGGGAATTATGATTACTGAATAAGACCATTTGTATTTTCTGGGAATAGTTAAACATATTCTTGGTTGAAAGGTGAATGACTGTGACCTCTTTGTAACTTCCAGACTAGGTTTCAATTGACCCGGCATCTGCAAGGCCATGTCATGTTATTCCTCCTTCAGTCATCATGAAACTCATGTGCGGTGCCAGCTTGTCATGTAATACCTATGCTTTTGTAATGAGCACACAAACCTGTGTGGAACCAGCAGCCAAACTGAATAACAAATGCTTTTATACTGCAAGAGGAAAAGTATTTTCTTAACACTTTCATGTTCTGATAAGTATTTTTCTTTAAGAAGGAAACCTTCCCTTTAGTGAAAGAGAAATTACTCCAGCAGAATGAATGACCATCTTTTAACTTTGCAGGTCACTGTTAGTATTTAAACAATAAATGTGATATATTTTAGAAACAGAAAATGACAGTACTTTAGTAATGGGATGCCAAATGAGTACTACACTATTAAGAAAAAGGACATAAACTATGTGCATACAGTTCATAACATTTATAATAAGTGCAAAGGGTCTTCTTTTATGTTATAAAATAATTACTTCTCCATGTGTTTTTCAATAAACTAGATTTGGATCAGTTCTTCATTGAGTGGGAGTGGGACATCTCTTCCCCCAGGTGAGGACCATACAGCTAAGGTGAATATAATAGGTGAATGGTGACGACTTAGGCAGGCTTTGTCTCCAAAAACAATCAGTTCTACAGTGGAAATCCTTCCATTGGTAACCTCGCCAAACAAATATGTCACCCTCGTAGTGAAAAAAATAATGATTGAGTGATTACTAGCTCCTAGCTGTCTTTGTCTTTTCTATGCATTCTCTCACTACAGCAATTTTAATAGTCTTTCACATGGGAGGTTTAAAGCTGATAACAAATGTTTTTACACTGTAAAATTCATCACCAATGTTCCATATAATTTATTTGTTGGCTTTGTTCACAGAAATGTTTTTTTGTGTGAATACTATGTGCACAGATCTGAGCACCAATACCCATATGTATTGAAAGGCTCAATGTTACATTAACCCATAGCAACCAATAAAAAGTTTGCTTTTAAACAGGAGATCAGATGGGTCATCATGGGCAATTAGACCTGTAGCAAACTTTGCACCTTGCATTACATAACCTCCAGATGGGGCTATGTAATTAAAGGCAGTAACTTTGCTCAGAGGCAGTTTTAAGACATGCATGACACGCTACCATCCTGCAAGTTTCTCTCATTTACCTTTATCTTCTTCCTTAGCCAGAAGATGAGGATTGAATACTAATGCAGGCCATTTATTAAAATTTCTTTTTCAGTTGTTTTCCAAGTCAGCCCCTTGATTATTAAAGACTCAGAACCTTTCAGTGTAGGAACTGGTCCAAGGAATTAGTCAATGGCCTGCATACTTTTATAATGTGAAAGATGATATCACAAAAGGGATGGAGCAATGCAGAAGAGAAGGGATGGTAAGTTGACATGTTCAAAGAGGAGGCATGGGGTCATGTCTGGGCTAAAAACAGTAGTGTGTCAGTTCTGGGTGAAATTGTTTGCCAGGTCTTGACCTAAACAAACGCCCATAGACTCTATATAAGGAAAAGTTGTGTGGTTATGAAAAAAAACACTCAAAGAAATTTCCTTTGACTTCAATGCATTTTCCAAATTTGTGCTGCTTTGCAAATAGCAACGGGTCAGATTTGACCATCACTGTAGAGGAGGCCCTGCATGAATTTTGACAATCCATATATCTAAACTCACCTCAAGATGGCTGACCTGGGTAAAGCTGGGGGTTCCATGTGTTTCAGCCCAGCCTGAATATAAAATACTACTCATACTTTCAGTTCTCCCTAAGAAGACGAGTTGGACTGAAACACTGACTGAGCACCACATCGCACACACTGTATTACTCAGCAGAGGCAGTGAAGGGTCTTTTTTTAGAAAGAGTTTTTTTAGCATATAGGCATCCGAGGGCTGCCACCTTAAAGCTGCCGCACATGGCTCGGGCCCTCGAGTGCATAGATGATAAATATGTTATGTAGTGTGTGTATGAGAATGTGAATGAGTGCAGAGGCTGCTTGTTATTACTTAAAAAAAACAAAAAGGTGAGGTGCAGTACAAAAATGTACAAAGAGCCCAGCAAACACAGTCAGAGTCCACACATGGCATATATATAAATATATATATATACACACTAAAAGAGTCTTTACTCAAAAGCATTATGGACATCAACGTGTTTCGATCCTTTAGGGACGGTCGTCAAAATGTGAATACAGGATGTGCTCATACAATTTAAATATTTGTACAAAATAAAGTACATACTATTTTAGCTTCAGATACTTGACACAAATACTTGGCTTCTTTAAACTGCTTACAGCTCCTGTCAAATTACCTTTTGTATCTCATTAAATGCATGACCTACTGCTTTTCGTAGAGAAAAAAGTGAGCATAGCTTTTAAGTTGCTTTATAGCAATTTTCAATGTACAGATAAAAAACTGCTACAATAATTCATTATGAAAAAAGCAATATTGGAAAAGTTAGGTTCAACAGACCCTCTAATTGATACACTCTGTAGTACTGGATATTTTATAAGCTGAAAGTAAGCTATCCTCAAGGGGATATTAGTTTTCTGTATATAATAACAGGAAAACTGTATCCTGACATTAAGGTCTGAATGAGTATCGGGGAACAAAAAGGCCATAAATTAACATCAATTATGCATTAAAGTTCCAATTAACCTGGCTGACACTGATATACTTTAACAAGGTACAATTAGATAAAAGAAGCAACTCTCTAATTACTTGGGACAGGACCTTTTGACCTGTTCTGTACTTTTATCCCAGCGCCAACCTAACGAGGAAGGAAGTGAGAAGAAAAAGACGGCGCACGGTGAGAGCTCAGAGCCGCAAGCTGTCCCTCTGTTGCCTTCGTCACATTGTTAGTCCATTAATTTTTTATGATTGTCACCCTTTAATCGTTGGAAGTGAAATGTATTTTATTTTATTTCTTCAAATGCCAGAACCATGTGATTGCTGCCCCCCCCCACCATTTTCTTAATGATTCTAAACAACTGGAGTGCCAGTACACTGTATAGCAACATATAATAAGAGAGACCAATTTTATTTTTAGGCACCAGAGCAATATAAACAAAAACGCTTTCAATGCAGAGTCTGAGTATAAGGTTTACATTCAATTAAAATGTTGAAATCTGTATTTAATTTTTAAATGGAGCTTAATCAGATTTGAAGAAAAAAGTCCATATGGCATGTCGCTGGAAGCTCACTCTAATGAGCACCCATATTTTTTATATTTAAGCCCCCCTCCTGTGGTCACCAGCAGTAACAGGTCTGTCATCTGCTGTCAGTTGTTTGTAGGGTTACCATCGAACCCCTTTAAAATAGGGCAATTACTGAATACTCATGCTGCAAACTGTATGCATAAATGCACACAAATTCTTATCCTCTTTTAAAGAGGTGAGATGGCAATCCTAGTAAATTGCACCCAAATCCGGAGTTACCCACTCCACTGGCATGCCATGATACTATTGCATGTGTTGTGTAGTTCCTGCACACGTCATAGCAACAAGTAGATAGTGGTGATGAAGACTGCTATCTACTGGCATGAGATCCAATCAACAGATGGAAAGCAAGAGAAGAGCCACTCACACAAGATTGCGTTTATAATAGTGTTTTATCCATTTATTAGGTCGCTGACCAAAGAAAATAATGTTTCGTTTGGACTAGCCTCCCTTTCTCAGACAAAGGGAGGCTTTTGCTTCTGAAACAAATTTTTTCATTCTGTGGCCTAATAACATTTTTTTCTTGTTCTTACTGAGAGGCCTAATAAATGAGTAAAGCACATACAGGTATGGGGCTTGTTATTCAAAATTCTTGGAATCTGGGGTTTATCTGGGAATCGCCAAACTTAAGTCTACTAAACAATATGAATAGAACCCATTTTGATGCTTTTGCCTCCAATAAGGTTAAATTTTATCTTAGTTACAATCAAGTACAGTCAGAGGTACTGTTTTATTATTAAAGATGTGAGTCTGTGGGAAATGGCCCTTCTGTAATTCAGAGCTTTACCTGCAATTTCTAGATAATGTTCCTTTAGGTCCAAGCTAAAGGACTTGTCTTGTCTTTATACTGTAGATTTTTTCTTTTGTGTGAACTAGCAATTCTACAGTATATTTATGGAGAGAAAATATAATGTAGTTAAAAATGTCATTTTCACATACAGATAAGAATTCGAGTACACAGTAACACCAAAGAATGAAAGTCTTTTAAAGTAATGAAAGTATCATGAAAGTATCCAGGATTCAGTTCCGGATTTGGCCCTTTTCAGCAGGATTCGCATTCGGCCAGATCCTTCTGCCTGGCCGAACCCAATCTTAATTTGCATATGCAAATTAGGGCCAGGGAGGGAAATCACATGACTTTTTGGCACAAAACAAGGAAGTAAAAAATGTTTCCCCTTCCCACCCATAATTTGCATAAGCAAATTAGGGTTCGGATTCGGTTCGGTATTCAGACAAATCTTTCGGGAAGGATTTGGGGGATCGGCCGAATTCAAAATAGTGGATTCGGTGCATCCCTATATCATGTACTGTTGCTGCACTTTGCGTCAGAAACACTACTATAGTTCATGTAAACAAGCTGCTGTATAGCAATGGCGGAAATTGAAAAAGGTTATATGGCACAGGATAAATAGTAGATAACAGATAACACCATTATGTTCTATAGATCTAATCTGGTATCTGCTGTGTAACTTGAGCCTTTTCTCCTTTGAAAAGCTACCGCCATTGCTAAACAGCAACTTTTTTATACAAACAATAGTAGTGTTTCTGAAGCAAACACAGCAGTTTTACCAGTGCAGGGCTGTATTATATTTTTATTACTTTAAAACACTTTAATTTTGTAATGTTCCTGTTCCTTATCGTAAAATGATCTTCAGAACCTTATAATGATATGTCAGCAGCGTATGACTGAATACAAGTAATGAAGATCTCATTAGAAATTAGAAAGGGTGCATTAGAGGTTGTAGGCAATATTTCTTCTAAGCTGTGCGCTTGTATGTGTGCACACATTTTGAGGCCAGCGCAAACAACAAATTTTGCATTTATTTTGACCTGCTGAAACTGTTTTTAAAATGCTTAAAATGTGCTCACTAAAGAATTTTTTAGCGCACGTTTCAGCTCTCTTGGTTTCCACTGACTGGCTACCCTGGTTAGCAAACAGTAACCAATCAGTGACTTGAGGGGGGCTCATGGGCCATAACTGTTGCTTTTGAATCTGAGCTGAATGCTGAGGATCAATTGCAAACTCACTGAACAGTTATGTCCCATGTTCAAGTCACTGAAACTCAGAGTTAGAGAGCTGAAAAGCAGGAAGTAGTGCTCTGGCTATTATGTTACACATTCAGTTACTCCAGCCATTATACATCACATTTTTGGGTGTGGGGGGGCCTGCAGTATGGCCTCCACCCTGGCCTGAACCTAATTAGTTACATTACTGGGAAACAGTAAAAGCTATTCATTATTTAATTGACAATGGGGTAAACATTAATTATGTTTCATTTAAGTTTTTTGTTGTGCTGTTTTTATGAATTATTGGAACTGTAGATATGAATTAAAAGCGGAAGTTGATGGAAGAAAATATATAGATGGCATAGGAAGAGTAAATGAAAGAGAAAGCTAATAGAGGAAATGCACAGAAATGGGGAAAATACATAAAACATAGAACTTGAAAAAAAACTTACTGATAACATTATGTTTGTTTTGAACATAGAAGGTGTTACAGATGGCAAATGAGAAGGGGACCACTACTACAGAGCAACATATTTATAGTAGGGTTTTCAGAATCTGTGAGACCAGACACACATATGAGGTAAGCTTGCTATTAAAGGGGTGGTTCACCTTCAAGTTTAGTATATTGTAGAAGGGCCAATTCTAAGAATCTTTTCAATTGGTCTTCATTATTTATTTTTCATAGATTTTTAATGATTTGCAATTTTCTTCTGTTTCTTTGCAGCTTTCAATTGGGGGTCACTGACACCATCTAAAATCAAACGCTCTGTAAGGCTACAAATGTATTGTTATTGCCACTTTTTATTACTTATCATTCTATTCAGTCCCTCTCCTATTCATATTCCAGTCTTTTATTCAAATCAATGCAGGGTTGCTAGGGTAATTTGTACCCTAGAAACCAAATTGCTGACACTGTAAACTGGAGAGCTGCTGAATAAAAAGCTAAATAATTATAAAACCAGAAACAATAAAAAATGAAAACCAATTGCAAATTGTCTCAGAATATCACTCTCTACGTTATACTAAAAGTTAACTCAAAGGTGAACAACCCCTTTAAGGACAAATTGCACTTCTTGCTCTTTAGGTGTCAATATACTTGGTTCTAGACATGTCTACTAACCCCTGGGTGTCCAAAATCTTTTCATGTAAAGAATTACATTTGATTGTTCAGGTGTCAACTTCTTCATTGTAAATACTTATCTACAATTGCAGGTACCCAAATGGTAATTTCAGCAGTAATGCTTCCTATGGGTGAGGCCTGTTCAAACATTCTACATGTACCCTGGGAATGCTGGCTGTGCTGCTGTTGAACATGAAGAGTCTGTAAAACAAACTATTAAAAGAAATCACATTCTGTGTTTCAATGTTTAATGTTTATCCTTTATTTACTGTGTCATTCTTAGAGCCTGTAAAATGTGTACAAGGCCAGAATTTTAATAAAAACTTTTGTAGTCATGCAACTTCAATCATTTGCTGTATTAAAGCAATATTATGCTAACCAGTCTGGGAATTTGGAAAACAATTCACATTTTTATGGTTTTCTTGCTGAGCAAACAATGACACCTTCAGGGCATTCTGGATAACAGGTCCCCTACCTGTATTATTATTATGTAGCACCACCACATTTACATAATTCCCTGTCCCAGTTGAGCTTACAATATAAGGTCCCTATCACATTTACTAGAGACAGTTTTATTATGAGAAAGATAACCTACCTGTATGTTTTTTTTTGATAGGTGAGAGGAAACGTATGCAGACACAAGGAGAACTCCTGCAGATACTACCCAATGTAGAATCAAACTCTCAAATAATGCAGCAGTATCAGTTCTTGTAATTTGCCATAGTCTAGCAATTGCATGTAACATGGTACTCCTTGATTTGTAACAATCTGCTCTCAATACAAAAAAACTCATATCAGTATCCATATATAATGTTCATTATTGTTGGAGAGTAATCATTAATGAATGAGGGATGCAAAGCCTGCTAATCAAGTATTTTGGTTTCACTTTACATGGCAGCCACAGGACAACTGGTAAATCACTAAATCTTGTTCTTCTTTCTAGTAAATATCATATTACTGTCACTTATGGGTGAACTAAAGGAGTAGCTTTATTAAAGGTAGCATTTTGTCTTTCTAATCCACTTGGGAGTCTAAGGCATAATGTTCACTTGAACGTAATGTAGTCAATAATTTTTTGTTGTTGTTTTCATGCTATATTTTGCTTATCTATTTTTATTTACCTTATACAGTAAACCATTTTACTATGTTTTACAGCATAATCCATGTGTTGTGTATTTTCTGGTGTGTAATTCTTTACCACAATTAAGTATGTGCAAGACAGGGTTACAGTATGCACAGTGGGAGATAGTAGGCCCCAAGGAGAAGGTTTAATTGGGCTAGAGCAAAATATAGGATATTATGCTGTGTCTCTTTTACAGCATTCCATTATACTGGAGTGGGCCAGGAGGCCTCTCAGAAGCAGACATTCAGGTATTAAGAATTTGGTACTGATACAAGGTAGTGTCTAATTTTCAAAAGGAAGGAGTATAGTAGAGTAAAATTGGTAATTGTTTAAGTACAAATGTGTAATTAATAGTTAGTACAGGTATTCCTAGGTGAACCACTAGGAGGGCTAGAGAGTAGCTGTTGCTAGGGAAAGTTCCCAGTGAGTGCAGAGTAGAAAATTATAAAAGGGTAGGTTGCTGGTAGAAATATTGAAATAGGTCATGGGATGGAAAGAGAGCAGCCGACTCTGACAGATGAGTCATTCCCTGGAAGAGCTAGAATATCTAGGTAGTGAGAAAGCGTATGATATCTAGTACACCCTAGTGGGCGTAAGTTAGCCAGGAGATTAGCATGGGCAGCTATGGCCCCTACAAGGAGATAGTGGACACAGTTTGTCTAGCAAGATACCAACCAGTCAGGGCCTCAGTGGCAAGGTAGTGATAGTGTTGTTCAGGACCCAAGGATTGGTGTCTATGAGAGTGAGAACCGCTAACAATGTGCAGTCCAGTGAGTGGTAAAGCTTAAGGACCAGGGAATATAGCCCTTTTGGTGAACTGCTGTGGTGATATATGCCATGATGTATAAAGAAAGAAGTGTTTGACATTAACTCACTGCAGTGTGTCATTACTGGAGGACCTTCTCCCCACCCTACAGGTTGGTAAATTATCTCCACCCTACAGGTTGGTAAATTGAAATTATATGGTGTGGCACAGAAAGGTGGTTGCCCCCTTATACAACCCCCTCAACGTAGAAATTCAGATGGGCCAAGCAAGGCAGAGATGTATATGCCCAGTGCACCTCCACTGTTGCACCCTAGGCACTTGCCTTTTGTGCCTAC
>CM044439.1:115530482-115543018 GCA_024363595.1 Xenopus borealis
AATGACATCAGAACTCACCGTTTATAACTGATGACATCAGAAGTCACCGTTTATAAGGATTTAATTTACAAGATATTTACGGCTTTTGTGTATTATAAGAATTTACCCACTGCTTTATATGTATAAAATAAATAGATTAACTGTGTTCTATATTTGTAACTAATTACTAAGAAATTGGATGTATTACTATAAAAAAATACAAGATTATGAAAGGATTCTTGCCCAGCTATTACTTTATTTTTACACTTTTCTATCCCAAACCACATCCAGTCTTTGCTTGTCTATTGGGAGCTGATAGATGTTGGATTATGTGTTTCTCTGACAGAAATCTAGCTATGTCAGATGTGTTTGAGTCTGAATCTCAAGATATGAGGCCAGCACCATGGAAACTAGACAGTGTATTTTACTTGCCTAAAAATATCCACTTCTTTCAGTCATCCCCGTCTCTTTCATTTCTTAAAAAACTGCTTTTTAACTATCTCTGTTTAAAGAGCTTTTTTGGGGGGTTGGATCACCTTGTGCCAGTTCTTCAGCTTTTATCACCATGATCAGCACTTCAAGGGACACATACTCATGTGAATGCTGAGGAAGCATTCTCCTTGTCACAGCGCAGTATGTGCTTAGCATAATTCAGTGATTGGGAGACTTGAGAAGCACACAATGCATTGCTGAACAGCCATAATCGTGATGGGAGCTCATAGTTCTGGTCTCATTGCCAGATGATACAGACCTTGATTTGCTGTTGAACAGGAAGAATAAGTAAACTAATGATTTGCTAAATCCAGTTCAACTGATATGTTCCATTACATTCCTAGGTCTCTGGATCCTAGGATTTTCTACTGTAAGTAATTATCGTTCTTTATTTAAAAAGCAAGGTGACATACATTGGTACTTAACAAATAAAGGGGCAGATATAATTTAGTGAGGGAAAAAGTTTATCACGTGAAAAGCCGTGGATGAAATTCACTTTGAGATTAAATTCAATTTAGAAAAACTCACTGTTTATCACGTCTATGGGAAAAAAAACTGAAACTGAATTAGGAGAAAAGTATTTTGTCCTCGAACTGAATCCTATCCATGGCTTTTCACGCGATAAACCATGAGAACTGAACTGAATCTGACCCAAAATATAATCATTCACATCAACTTTGCAACATGCAAAGCTTGAAATCGAGTTTCCTTATTGTAGGCACTCGTGTGTTGGGAGAAAACTTTTTAGTTTGGTTTCAGGCAAGCTACCCTTGCTTTAGTCTCCATGCATTACTAGTCATGTGTTCTCTGGAGCATAACTTAAGTTGGGTACATCAAAATAGGTACAATGTGCACTTTAAAAAATTATAATATATGGTCAGGCAAGCACGGATCTTTCTTTTGCATCTAAATATAGTCAATGCCATAATGATAGATTTTCCTTAGAGGAGTAACTTCAAAGACGCCTAGTAGAGCCTAAGTCTGAAGATGGAAGACCAGCCTAAAAGCAAATTTTAGATGATGTATGGTATGTATGGTTATTTGGCCCCCAATATAATATTGTCAACCTTTTTTGCAGCATTTAACAGAAATTATGCATCATTCCTTACACCTTTGGAGCTTGCTAGCTAAAGTCCCAATCACACAAAGGGGGCTTGTGGCAAGTAATGACTGACCAGGAGAAAACAGGTACACCAGGTACAGAGCAGTTTAAGTTGCACAAGCTTCAGACCCAAGATCTCATTGGGTGGGGAGTGCAGTTGTGCAGTTTGAAAGGTGGTGGGAAGCTTCTTGAGGGGAAATAACTTGTATATAGATGTATTTAATTTTTAAGTTTTGAAACACAAGAGTTTTTTTAACTAATTCTAGAATTATTAAGTTGTACCCACAATTGTACTACTTTAAGCAAAAACAATTACACAAGGTTCTTCACAACATTCTAGTGCCTTCATGGTGATATATAATGTGGGGATGAACCCAACCATAAAAATAACAGCTTTATGACACAGTATACATCTGCCAATCATACACATGTTGCATATTTATGGAGGAAAATTGTGATGTCTTGCTGTTTTATGGTAGGTAGCCATGGTGCTTCAAAAATTGCAAACTTCAGATGAAAGCTATGTGATTATGCAGAGAAAGTGAGTAATATTCAGAAAAACATAAAGTCTGCATCACAAAAATATCCATTTTAAGTGTATTTTTGTCAGCAGCAGTAACTGAAGTTCATATCAGTAAAAAACCAAATTAAGAGCTTTCTATATTGGAAGCAAGGGTGAAGCATTGTGTGCTGCTCATGGTGTTTTCCTAAAGGTGAAATCTAAGAGCACTCAGTTATGTTTCATTGTTTTCCAAGACTTGTGTCAATGGTCAATCAGGCTCCCGGTCTAAGTTCTTGGCGAGTTTGTCTGAAAGCATTTGTTGAGCCCTTGGTGACATTTAATATTATAAGCAAAGTCTAAAATTTCACCAGAACCTAATCTGCCAAACATCAGCATCTATCATTTCAGGTGACCCAGACCAAGGAGCAGCATGCACATCTCTGTACTATGACACTCAGTGGGGGGTATCACCTGGTAATTAGTTTTGTTCAGTGGAGGCACTGGCCAGAACTCCAAACATTCTGTTGAACACAGAAGACATGCTAGATGACAAGAGTTCCATAAAAAGCTTCACTTGGCCCTGAATCAAGTTCAAGCATGAAAATAAAGTCAGCAAAAGAGCACACAGCAACGCTTAAGTAAACACTGCTGGAATGAGCTTAATGCTATAGGTGTCAAGTTGTTGTTTTTTTCCCTGTCAAATAAGCAAATTGTTTGTGGATGGGGCGTAGAATACTGGTGACAGGAGAGTGATAGGGAACATCAGCAAGGGGAAAATACCGAGATTCTTAAGAACCACCCAATAATGGAAAGAGTTTAAAGGAATGAACTTTCTTTCTGTTAACTTTTCAAGCCCTCATGCATATTATAGGATCCATTATCCAGAATCCTGTTATCCAGAAAGCTACAAATTATGTAAAGGCCATCTCCCACAGAGTCCATTTCAAGCAAATAATTTAAAGTTTTAAAAATTACTTCTCTGTAGGAATAGAACAGTACCTTGTACTTGATTGTAACTAAACTGCATACATCCATATTGGTGGCAAAACCATCCAACTGAGTTTATTTAATGTTTACATTTTTTTAAGCAATGTGTTGATCCAAATTATGGAAATATTTCTGTAAAACCAAAGGTGCCAAGAATTAAAACAAAGAAAGGTAATGCAGATAAAATATAACTTTTTGCGATTTTTGGCTGTGTGTTTTTTCGGCACATATTTGCACCAAATATCTTTGTGACAAAATGTTGCCTCGGTTTCATAAAAGAATTTGCAAAATTTTGAAACTCACCACAAATCCATGTCTGATGAAAAAATATGCACCTCACTATACTAAGGGGCAAATTTACTATTATTCCCAGAAAAAAGCTCGACCAAATTCGTAATTCGATAAGCATTCAACCATCGAATGCTTATCAAATTGTTTTAGTCTATCATTTTGCTCGATATCCGATTTCTCAATGGATTCGTAAGATCGGATACCGATCGTTCAATTTCACAAAAAAATCGTGAAATTTCATTCGAGCGCCTGAAAAATTTGTACGATTCGAACAATCGAACGCTCCTATCATACGAATGTTTTTCGAGCAGGACTATGGGGCTGATGTACTAAATTCACGTGAATTCGATCGAATTTCGAATGTAGGATTTATTCGTTTGGTCTTATATGCAAATTTTAGCATATTTGATCATCGAATAGCGAATGGTCGAACGATCGAATACATTCAAATAGAGTCGAATGAACGAATATTCGATCATACGATCATTCGATCAGCAAAGGATTTAATTTTGTAAGTTTATTCGATAGCCTACTTCGCCAGATTGGACCTACCGAATTGCAATAGAAGCCTATGGGAGCACTCCCATAGGCTTCTGAGGCTAAGTCCTGATCGAATAGGATTCATACGATCGAAGTCTTAGATCGTTCGAATCGTACGAATCATACAATTAAACGAATATTTAATTTGAATGATCGAACGATCGTTATTCAATCGTTATTCGATCGTTGTTCGACCATTCGCGGTAGGTTCAATCTGTCGAAGTAGGCAGTCGAATAACTTAAAAATTTTGATTCCTTCGATCATCGAATGATCGAATTATCGAATATACGATCATTTGATCTATTCGATCTATTTGATATTCAATGATCGAAGAGGCCAAAATTCACTTCACGATTTCACGAAAAATTCGTAAATCGTTATTTGATCGAATCCAATCGAACTTCGATTATTTCACATGAAATTCGTAAATTTGCCCCATACTATGTATTGAAACTCCTAACACTTACATGTTATTGTTCACTGTTTCATTTTTAATAACTGTACCCTCGCTGGTGTTTATGCCTTATAAAGCAATGTACACATTTGTAAAGATATAAATACAACAGAAAGTAATAATTATCAAATTAAATTGCTCTTCAGAAATGGCAGCTGTTTTCATTTGTCATTTTAAAGGGAACCTCGGTTTATATTAGAAAAGGTCATACAGACCCTATAATAAGCTTCCTTTGTGTATGCATTGTATAGGGCTACTGAGCAGGACATTTTTGGTTCATTAAAGTATAAAAAACTTCTGTTTTGTGGCAACAGGGCATTTCTCTACAGTGTAGTAATTATGCACCTTATATATTAGCTGTCCTACAATTCACTGATTTCTGTTGATGTTGTCATCAGGAGGTTGTCAAAATTTTTTGTCAGAGTAGATGTTCTTTATAAATATGTCCGGCAAACAGATGAAATGGCTTTTGGAGACAAAAGTGCAAAAGTATTTGCATTGAAGCTTTACAAATTCCAGACTGACCTCTTAAAAACTGCATACAAGTGATCTTAGCCTTTTTTAAAAGAACATTATTGGCTCATGAGATACAGATATAAAAATAAACAAATAATGCATAACCAAGTTTAACTACTGTGTCCCTTTAAGATTGTCTGTGCCAATTATTTAGAAGGTGACAATGTGGACAGGATGTAGAAAACTTCATAAACCTCCAGAACTCTGTTGCAAATTGAACAAATATGCATGGCTAAGGTTGAAAAAAGTGGCTCCCGTGGTCCAGTCTAACGGTAAGGCCAGACGGGAAGATTCGGGGAGACTTGTCGCTTGGGGACTAATCGCCTCTTCTTTGGGGTGACAAATCTCCCCAAACCGCTTCCCCCTGCCTTCCAGCTGATTAATGAATAATCGCCTGTGCCTATTCACACGCGGCCCTGTGTTTTCCTAAGCCAATCAAAGTTGCCTCCTTAGGCAATTTCGAGCAAATTCGGGAAAGTGCAGCGCCGCGTGTGAATAGGTGCAGGCGGTTCAGGGATATTAGTCGCCAGGCGACAAATCTCCCTGAATCTTCCCATCTGGCCTTACCCTATGGGGAAATCTGCTGCCCATCTAAATATAGATAATTTTAGTTGAGCCTCACAAACCTCTTGGATGGTTTATTAAAATGAATGCACATAAAAGAAAGATGGGATGGGGTAATGGCATAGCAGGTGGTGCACTGTCAAATATAATTACCATCAAACAAAAAACTATTTAAGTGTAGCTATCTAGTACCCTACCCATCAGCAGCCCATGTAGGTTCCAAGTCTTCAACGCCATAGCAGCACTAGTGGACATATTCTGTTAAAAAACCATACATAATCCCAGTGAGGTCCACATGTTACCTTTGGCTAACTAGGATGCAAATGGAAAATAGTTTGCCAGCAGCAAGTCATACATAGCATGTGCCTATTTCACCAGGAGCTCTAGTAGAATCTGACTTGTAGCTAATGATATAGCAAACAGGACCTTGTTGCAAGCCCATCAGCAACCCAAGTGTGGTCCAAATGGTTTCTAGTCTATCAACAAACTAATGTTCTACGGTTTATTCCCCAGACTCATACATAGAGACTTCAGCATTGTGAGTTCTTAGACTTCCTGCATCCGGATATAATAATGACTAAGGTGGAAATGTTTTTTCAGAACTGCTACTCACCTACACTGCATTCTTTAGCGGCTCTCTAGGTATTCAGTACCTGTATGTGTTTAAGCAGCTATTTTGTGTTTTTGTTATGCTTAAGTGAAAAAGAAGAATGTAGGATGTTGTCAGGGCACACCTGTGAGCTGCATAGCTAAAGTGCTGTTGCAAGACTGTGCTTCTAACAGTGTGGAATCCGAAGGATAAACAGAAATTGAGACCAAACAAAGAAGGCAAAAAGCTACAAGTGCAGTCTGTCAGCCTAAAATAGACCTAAAGAAAAGCTCTTTAAGCTTAGCTCTATTGTACTTATGGCACTACTGAATTTTCTGCAGAAAACTTCTTACTAGTAGTATATGCCATAACGTGACCAACATATTGCAGCAAAACATTTGCAAAGTAAAGAAATCAAGATGTTAAGAGATAAATAGAGCATTGGCCCTAGACATCTCTGGCAGTTGTTTTTATGGCTGTACTAAGAGAAGGACAGGTGGCTATTTTATATATATAAAAGGGCTCATTTATGACTGCAATCACAGTCACTGTAATGCTAAAATTAGTGCATTCATGCAATTCATTAAAGATACTTGTATCCAAAGAAGCACCTTCCCTATAGTTGCACGTAGAGTAAGGGTATCCTTTCCGTCTCCTGTTCCAAACCGCTTGCAACTGCGCCTTCTAATGCAGGGATATCCTGGAGCTACTGCCACCTTCAAGCTGGCTGTAATTCCAGTGTTCCCACTGCAGGCTGTGTCAATAGACTGCAGCAAACCTGCAACTTAAAAATCAAATCATTTTAAAGTAGAACGCCAAAAAGTACCCAACCCTGAAGCTCAATATTTTAAGCACAATTGTGTCCAATGCATCTCCCCCTTGTGGCTGCAGAGGGTTATAAAACATGACAACTTGCATCGGAAATTGCACTTGTTTGTAGTTTATCCTTATTGTTACTGTTTTTTTGGAGGGGTTGAACTTGATGGACTTTGTCTTTTTTTTTTTAACCCAATTTAATTATGTAACTATGTCAAACAGGAGGATAAAGTCCTAGAGGTGATACATTACCTACTTTAATGCCATCTTTAAAAAAAGCGTATGGCTCTCAGTGAAGTTTCAACCTAATAAGAATGATTTAACATACAGTATAGAAATGTCGTTCAAAGGAGGCCCAGAATTACAGCATGTACCTTCTTAAATATTTCTTATTGATACAAGTCCATGGTACAGCAGGCATAGTATTATTCAGGGTGCAAGGTACTAGTGTTTCCTATGTGTTCTTCATAGCCTGAGTTCTTACCCCATCACATTATCCATGTTTAGATCTGTACTGCTTACACTATGGGGACTATTTATGATACTGTGTAAAAACAAAAGGCAACAAAGTTCGCACTGCATACCCCCCCCCCCCCCCAGAGTTACTGTAAGCAGCCACTTGAAAATGCTATGGGAAAATATGGGAGATCATCCATTGCAGCTTTTTATGTGGCTTTTCCTAGAGCGACTCCCGGCGGAACTGATTTGCCTCTTGTATTTACCCCATTGACTTTAATGAATTACACAAGGTCTGAAGTGGTGAACAATAATGACGCTGAATGTGGGTTTAGACAATGTACAAACCTCAATACAGTTTTTGGCAAAATTTACACAGCATAATAAGCAGGCCTTTATATATCTAGGGCCTTTTACTCAGTTGACTGTTTAGCAAAGTCATCAAAGACTGTTAATCAATCCACAGTTCTAGTAATTAGACATATTAGTACTGCAGTGTTAATATTAATGAACAGTTTATTCTGGGATAACTGTGAAAGGCCTGAAGCAATCACTCCCAAGCTAGCATCAATACAGGAACCAGAGGGATATCTCCAATGCTTCAGATGAGTCAGGCAGTCTATTAAAACTCTAGTTAGAAACTCTGTTATAATATGCTATTGGCCATTCACATTTTAATTGGTCCTCTTCTCTGGGAAGATATAGTTAAAACCTTGAAATTGAGGCTTTTGATATCATGCTTATCCCTAAACCTTCCAGGGACCTGGGTTTAGAGTATAGAATTATATAATACAATACAATATATAACAACATATTTTCTAATCTTATTGTACAGTTACATTTATTTTCACCTTTAAAACATATGAGCAAAGAAAAGAGTAATCATGTATTGTACAACAGTTTGGAAACCATTCCACTTGCCCAGTGATGAGCTCTGTTTTGCACTAACCCTAATTACCTCATTAGCCTTAATAACCTTTAGGTCACTTGTTGACAGTTGCAAAACTTAATAAAATCTCAGACTCCCCAAATGTTGGGTTTTCACTCAACTAATATGGGCTTCTCTAAACACCTGTGTGTCTGAAAATGAAGCTTATTGATGCCTATAAAGCAGGGAAAAAAAGATTGAAAAATGCTCCCAGCTGACAATTTCCATTGTCTGTAATATCATCAAGAAATGACAATTAAGGGAAACGATGGAAACGAAGGCAAAATCTGGAAAAGCAAGAAAACCGTTGGAGAAAATTGTAGGTATGCTGCCAGAAATATGGCCGAAAGGACCTGAAAGTTTGGCTCAACCAGGAGTGGTTTTCCATAGCAAAGTGTGGCTTGCACAAAAATGATCTGCATGGAAAAGTCATCAACAGGAAGCCAAGACTGCAACCTCATCACAAACGGCAATGGCTGAGGTACTCAAAAAAGCATCTAAACAAATCCAGCGGCCTTTTGTAAACAAGTGTTGTTGGACTGATGAAATAAAAAATGATAATCTGTGGAAAAAAAACATCAAAGGTTTGTTACACATGGTGGATCCATTATGCTTTGTGGTTGTGTGGTATCCAGTGGCACCAGAAACATTGTATCTATCAAGGTAAGAATGGATTCCTCTAAACATGAGCAAATTCTGAATGCCAGCCAAGAAAGGGAAAGTTGAAAATGGAATTCAGCTCCAAGGAGTCAACATGAACATACTTCCAATTCCACCATAAGCTATTTGAAGAAAAGCAAGCTCAAGGTTTTGGGAATGGCCCTCACAGGCTCCTTTCTCAGACAGCATTACAAATCTGTGCGTAGACCTTAAACATACAAGAAGGATAAAGAAGATCTTGGGATTAGTGATCTGCAAGTAGTCCGCAGAAATCTCTATGATAGAAATTGAAAAGTAGGTGTTAATAAATAATAGGTATACTAAATGTTCATAAGTGTTATTTTATTCACAGGACAAGCCTTTACATGAGCAATGTCACTGGACCATAATCAGCAAATATATAATACAGTTATGAGATCTCTTATCTGGACCCATTATCCAGAAAGCTGTTACTGGAAGGCCATCTCCCAAATAATTACATTTTCTTTTGTAATATTAAAACAGTACCTTGTACTTGATACCATCTAAGATAAAATGAATCCTTATTGGAGACAAAAAAATCCTATTGGGTTTCATTAATGGTTACATGATTTTTAGTAGCCTTAAAGGGAAACTGCCCCATGTCATGTGACTTGTGCCAGCACTTTAGGAGGGAACTGCTTTCTGGCTTGCTGTTGTTTTGTAACCGAATAGAACATAGTGGGACATGGGGTTTTACTATTGAGTGCTGTTCTTAGATCTGCCAGGCAGCTGTTATCTTGTGTTAGGGAGCTGCTATCTGATTACCTTGTTCTGTTGTTAGGCTGCTGAGTGGGGGAAAGGGAGGGGGTGATATCATTCCAACTTGCAGTACAGCAGTAAAGAGTGATTGAAGTTTATCAGAGCACAAGTCAAATGACTTGGGGCAGCTGGAAAATTGACAAAATGTGTAGCCTCATGTCAGATTTCAAAATAAAATATAAAAAAAATCAGTTTGCTCTTTTGAGAAATGGATTTCAGTGCAGAATTCCTCTGGAACAGCACTATTAACTGATGCATTTTGAAAACATTTTTTTTTCCCATGACAGGATCCATTTATGATGTGGAAAAAACTCCACTTGGGATATATATATGGGCAGTTAAACATTAAGGGGCAGATTTATCATGGGTCTATGTGAAAATTTTAATTTTTAAAGGAAAACTATACCCCTCACACAATGTAGGCCTCTATAAAAAGATATTGCATAAAACAACTCATGTAAAACTCTGCTTCATGTAAATAAACCATTTTCATAATAGTATACTTTTTAGTAGCATGTGCCATTGGGTAATCATAAATAGAAAATAGCCATTTTAAAGAATAAGGACATCCCCCTGGGATCGTATGATTCAACAGTGCACACAAACATACCAAAGAAATATTTCTGGTCAGGTGATCTCTGAGGCAGCACACGAAATGGTGGTTCAAGGCTAGAGATGTAAAAGGGTAATATTTACTTAAATATATATTCCAGTTTGATAAGATTCTTTAATATGCCACTTCATTTGATATAAACTATCTGTTGCTCAAGTATTCATTTTGGGGGTATAGTTTTTCTTTAAATTCGAATTTCAAGCTAATTTTAGTGTACTTTCAATAGTGGAATAGTCTCAATTCAATTTCAACTATTCACCTTCTAAAACCTGCCAAATTGCTGTTTAAAGGAATTGTTCAGTATAAAAGTAAAAACTGGGTAAAAAGATAGGCTGTGCAAGATAAAACATGTTTTCAATATAGTTAGTTAGGCAAAAATGTAATGAATAAAGGCTGGAGTGATTGTTAAGTATGACCTAACAGAACAGAACACTACTTCTTGCTTTTCAGCTCTTTTTTGTTTACACTGACTGGTTACCCTGGTTACCAGGCAGTAACCAATCAGTGACTTGAGGGAGGGCCACATGGGTCATAACTGTTGCTTTTGAATCTGAGCTGAATGCTGAGGATCAATTGCAAACTCACTGAACAGTTATGTCCCATGTAGCCCCCCTTCAAGTCGCTGACTAACTCAGATTTAGCGAGCTGAAAAGCAGGAAGTTGGATTCTGGCTATTATATTACACATGCAGTCACTCCAGCCATTAAAGTTTGCATTTTTCCCTGACTAACTATATTAGAAACATTTTTTATTTTGCACAGCCTATCTATTTACCCAGTTTTTCTCTTTTTACTCTGAACTGTTCCTTTAACCTATTGGGGACCTCCTAGAACCTATTTGGAGTCATTTGGTGGAATTGAATTCAATCAAATACGATTAGAATGATCCAATACAGCCTATTCAATCGAATTTAATAAATTAAATTTTTAAAATAAATTTTGGATGGTCATTTTTTATTCCAATTTCAAGTTGATGGGAGTCTAAAAAAACTACTATCACCAGGGCTGGGCCAAGGGGAAGGCAGAGTAAGGCCGTGCCTAGGGTGCAAAGCTGGGGGGCGCCAGACATGTACCTGCTCTGTAGCCTACCTCACATCCAGTCCACTCACTTCCCATCACCTTCTGGCTCTTCTGTGCATCTTGTGCAAAGTGACAACAAAGCGCTTCTGCACATGCACACGCTCAGCCAGCTCCATGGCCAGCTACGTTGCCTAGGGTGTCTGGTTGGTGTGGCCAGCTCTGTCCATCACCTCGAAATTCGACACTTGATAACTCTGCTCCATTAACAGGATACTGTTCCCAGCACCTATCATAAGATATGGAGATCCATATTATGGAAAGACCCCTTGTATAGAAAACCCCATGTCTTGAGCATTCTGGATAGCAGGTCCCATACTTTTACTCTACAAGTAAAACTGCAAAGAATTCTATAGACATCAGAGGATTGAGTACAATAACGGTCCAAATGGGACTTGTTTTCACATCTTGTTAAAAATGACACTTTACTTGTACAAAAAGAGATGAATTATGTGATAATTGGACTAATACTAGTACTGATTTAATTGCATGATGGGAAGGCAATATAAAATTGATTAATTGATGACTTTGGGAAAAGGCCAGCTCCAGCAATGCACTTATATCTGTTTGCTATCTGTCCTCATGACAAGTGCCCCCACCCGTTGGACTCAACAGCAAGATCCTAGAACAGATCTTATCACCAGTGATTGCCCTTACTCGTATGTCAGTAAGTTATGTTCTCTTTTTACACTTTAACATGATTAGTTGGAAAGACTTTTGTGATTAGAGCCACATAATGGAAATGGTTGGCTGCTGAGCACAATGTCACTGACTTTAAGTGATCAGTGAATTTGACTCTTCTTTGCTCATTACATATGAAGAATGTTATGGAGGATGCAAATGATAAAGCACTGCATTCTTTGGGTTTGTACGTCACACAAGGATTCCCATCTCCATCATGTGTAAATGCTTCTAGGGAATGTGCTGCTGAAATTTAATGAAGCTGCTTAAAGGGATACTGTCATGGGAAAACATGTTTTTTTTCAAAACACATCATTTAATAGGGCTACTCCAGCAGACTTCTGCACTGAAATCCATTTATCAAAAGAGCAAATAGATTTTTTTATATTCAATTTTGAATTCTGACATGGGTCTAGCCATTTTGTCAATTTCCCAGCTGCCCCTGGTCTTGTGACTTGTTCCAGCACTTTAGGAGGGAACTACTTTCTGGCAGGCTGTTGTTTTTCCTT
>CM044439.1:115545369-115557352 GCA_024363595.1 Xenopus borealis
TTTTTTTTCTCCACAATTCACAGAATAGGATTTTATTACATGATTTTTTTGTTGTAAGGAGAATGTCTGCTGCTTGCACGGTGCCGTTTGATTGGACTTGCTACCCACAGAGAGACAGAGAGTAAATAGCCCAAAACTGTTTGTCCAGATGTAGATGACAGGGCTGTCACACGCAGGAAGATTGTCATATACAGGGCTAATTGGTCTCCAAGTACTCAATGCTCTGCTCTTTACTGGCATGATGGCTGAACATTAAAAGGAAACAAGATTTATCCATTAAAATCAGATACCCATATGTGCTGATATCATTTTACAGAAGCAGAAGGTCACGTGCGATTCCATTCGTGAAACGTTGCGGCTGTTGAACTAAATACAGTACTTTGCACAACTGGTCCTGTTTTGTTATGCTATTATTTAAAGTAATGATGATTACTACAGGTATAGGATCCATTATCTGGAAACCCGCTATCCAAAAAGTTCTAAATTATGGGAAGGTTGTCTCTCGCTGACTCCATTTTATCCAAATAATCCACATTTTTAAAAATGATTTCCTTTGTCTCTTTAATAACAAAACAGTAGCTTGTGCTTGAGCCCTACTAAGATATAATTAATCCTTATTGGAAGCAAAACCAGCCTATTGGGTTTATTTAATGTTTACATGATACTCTAGTAGACTTAAGGTTTGAAGATCCAAATTATGGAAAGATCCGTTATCCAGAAAACCCGAGCATTCTGGATAACAGGTGCCATGCATATATTTCATTTTTCCCTGTAATAATAAAACAGTACCTTGTACTACTATACTAATATATATATATATATATATATATATATATATATATATATTTATATTTATTTAATCATCATAGCTGGGAAAACAATAATACTAAGGTATGAAGTTCCAAATTACAGAAAGGTCCCTTCTCTGGAAACCTCAGGTCCTGAGCATTCTAGTCCCATACCTGTATCTAAAAACAACCCTGTTTACATTCTAGAATGATGACAATATAGTACACAGGAGAACATGATTAGAAAATGAAAATACAGTACATACATTGAACTGCCAGGTGCTGGGCAGCCCCTGGATGGAGAGAAGCAGAATGCAACAGGCAAAAAGTAAAATAAAATTAAAAAGACACCTATTATTCCAGCAGATTGTTCCCTTTCTGAGTGTTTCTGTTACAACTAGGAGCAACCATATTGTATGCCTAGAGTCTGTAAATCTGAAAAATGTCCATATACAGCAACCGCACCCCAGTGAATGTGCTTGTGTAAAAATGTGTAAATATATATATATATATATATATGTACATTCATACTAAACCATAAAAAACCTAAATAAAAGCACAATGGAATTCCTGAAGGTGTTTGGGTGGGCTTCTTGCACACAAGTTATTTTGCATAACTTTTTAAAGTTATTCTTCATAGCTCATTTTATTTGTTATTGGTTTTCGACATTAAATTGTCTTCCTGTAACTGTTTTATACTTGCATAAATCTAGGGCAGTTTTTGACCATAAATGGACCAAAGGACTCCCTTATTGTTTTTTAATGCTAAACTTCACCACTAGGTGTCTCTCTTTACTTGCAAATTCCACACTAGGGGGGGACAAGGTTTTCCACACATAATTGATAAGAAACACATATTTTGCCAAGCAAATAAGCAGGTTGAAAAAAAAGAGAGTGGAGTAGGCTGTCAATGACAGACCTTTGGAGACACAATTATGGCAGATTGTCAGTTATAGTTATCGGCACAGCCAATCCTGTTTGAAATTCACAGACGTTTTGTTTATTAAACTGAGCTGTGATACAAAATATTAAAAATGATATGAATGCCATTCTTAATATAAAATAAGTTTGTCTGATTTTAGGAGCAAACGAACGACTTCCCCCATTGAAATGCAGATAATCGCTCTAATTTGCTCGATACAAAATAATATATTTTGTAGTTAGTGCTTCTCATGATGGCCATTAGCATTCTGATGGTTTGCATTTGGCTTAATATGGTCATAATGTGTGTTTTCTGAGATTAACCATTTCCTGCTGGGAAACTTGGTTTAAACTACTGAACCAATGCAGAGAGGCTTTTGGATCTGACCCAGGATCCTACACTAGGAGACTCCAGACAGATTCAAACGTACCTTTATTATGATACAGACAGCAGAATTCTAAAACAGTTTACAATTTGTTTCAAGTATTTTTTTAACAGTTTTTAATTGTTTACATAGACAGGGAGATCCGCTTGTTTGGCGATGTTACCAAATGAGCAGATCACTCCCCAATAAGCCCATATTGAGGTGGGCGATATCGGGCTGATCCGATCGTGGGCCCTAGGGCCCAATGATCGGATCAGAAGGGGGAAATGTGAGCAGTCGGCTCATGGGACCACATCAACGAACAACTGCCGATTTTCATCCAGATATCAATCAGGGAAGCCTATCGGAGGGTCCCACACATGGGCCAATAAGCTGCTGACTTGGTCTGTTGGCAGCTTTTATCAGCCCGTGTATGGGGACCTTTAGACTTTAAACCTGGTTGTTATGGGTTAATTACCCCAACAACCCAACGTACAGCTTTGAAATTGAAAGTGAATATGACTAGGAGAGCCCCTGAAAAAAGGAAAATATGCAATGACAATAAGAATAAAACTTAAGCAAACAAATAGTTTTTTTATCTGCCAGCTGGAAAAAGCCATAGTAGAAAGGCAAATAATTAGAAAATAAATAGCCTTAAAAATAAACAAATGAAGACCAACTTTAAAGTCACTGGTAATAGCACGCTAAAAGTTAAAGCAAAAGTGAATTTCCCCTTTGATCAAAAATGATAGCAACTTGGAGAGCATAAATAAATAACTGAACACTGAATCTTTGCCGACATCAGCTTATTATTTGAATAAACGAAAATATTTATTAGGCCACCGGCAAAAAAAGATCATTTTCTGTAGTAAACATTATATTCTAGGGGTTTAATGTAACAAGCAAAACCTAATGATCAGACATTTGTATTTACAGTAAGTTCAATAGATAAATCTCATTATTTTATACACATTATTACTAGCTGTATGTTTATTATGTTGGACTTATGAGCACCAATGTATCATGCAGCAGAACACAAGGAGAGTAAGAAGCATAAAGCTTATACACTTATATATGTACATGCTGGGTAACACAAGAGGGGGATAAGGAATGATACACCTGCCTAAAGAGAACCACCATTACTAGTATAGGTATGGGACCTGTTATCCAAAATACTCAGGACCTGGATAATGGATCTGTCTGTAATTTGGATTTTCATACCATAAATATTAAATAAACCCAATAGGCTGGTTTTGCTTCCAATAATATAATAATTATATCTTAGTTGGGATCAATCACAAGGTGCTGTTTTATTGTTGCAGAGAAAAATAAAAATAAAAAGGAGTCTATGGCAGAGGGCCTTTCCGTAATTTGGAGATTTCTGGATATTTCCAGAAATGATAAGGGACCCCATACCCTTCCCATTTAAATGTGGGAAATTCTATGGCATTTATATGGGTATTCTCTTTTTATTCTCATGCACCTAACCTCTGGATTGGCTAACTTCATCTTAACTGATTAACTCCAACGGCATTATATACAAAGCCAGAGGCAATGTGCTAATGTGCACAGGGTTTATCCTAAGCTCTTTGTGAATCCTTGTCATAGACAATTAGTAAGTACATTCAGCATCATTTCAGGGGCTGCTGCTGCCGTCCCCACTCTGCACTTGCAACTTTTAGCGCCATAGCGGGTCCAGCAGGGGCGCATCGCTAGGTCAGTGAGTGCTATTGCACTCAATGTATTAAAAAAACAGAAAATGGTCCTTATAGTTATCAGGTGGATTGTTGCCACTTCTTGTAACTGGCCACTCTGTGCTGCCTGAGGAATGGCAGGAGCAGCCCTGCGTACATTTAGAATGTAAGTTCTACGGGACAGACTACCTCTTGTCTCCTTGACACTAAGCTCTTAATTTTTATTGTAACTGTACTTTTTATTTATTATTGTAATGACACCTGCTTATTTACTTTATTTACTAATTTATTGTTCTGCTGTACACTGCTTCATTCCCAAGTCGAGCTATATAAATAAAATTATACATACATACAGTACAAGTACAGGGCAGCCTAGCAGCCAGTATCAATGTGCTGCTCACCATATAGTTAGACAGCAGGATTTGTAAGGGTAACTGCTCTGAGCAAAGGCAGTACAGGGTGAATATAGCTGAATATAACCCTGTGTGTGTCTAGTTGTTGCAAACGGCAAATGCCACCAACATGCACGTACAATAATAACCATACAATGCTGAAACAACAGTTGAGCGTCTATGTGTAGGAATATTTGGGGGAAAGTTATTGTAAGCATAAGTTTTATATGTAGAATGAAAAGGACATATATTTAGAATGTAAATGGGTCTTACTGAGTGTGCACCTGCTGCAGCTTTGCCCTATATAAGACATCTATGTAATTTGCAACAGCTGGAGGGCTGTAAGTCTGATATGACAGAAGAAGAATTTAAGCAGTGACTGGTATGAAACTCAAGCTATGGCCTGTGGCTTGACAGATGTTATATATAATATAATACAGGCAGACTCTTACCTCTCCAAAAACAATATTTACATCTAAGCTCTGGGTTAAGCCTATTTTTGCAGACATGATTTACACCAAGGGAAATATATACATTTTACAGTGTGTCCTATTCACTACATTGAATGCAATCAAAAAGAACAGTAAATATCTATTTCTCACTTGTCTTACTTCTATGACTTTTCATTTTTTTTTTTTACATGGTAATGCTGGTCAAAAGATCAGCACAATAGTAATTAGACCCCAGAGTCATAACATCTTTACTTACATCCCAACTATATGAAATGGCCTTTAGGTGGCACTGCTGTCTACATATGCTACAAAGCACAACTTTTTGTGTAAAAAAAAAAAAAAAAAGTCTCTTTAGCTTCTAGATGTTGCTAAAATTTAGCTTCTCAGACCTTTTGTCTGCTTCCATTTAACCCAAGACTATGCACCATATATATGGTAAAAAATAAAGTGCAGAGAAAGAGTCACACATAATCTTTCATAGCATTCTGTAAACATATTGCTGTATTGGGGCAGTTGACATACAAGAGTGGAATTATATAAGCATTTGCATTCATGTTTGAAGGTAATTTAGCCAAAACTGAAAATCTAAGGCGAGAATCTAATTGAGACAGTGGCCTTTATATTATGCAGATACTGTACATGATGATACATTTATAATGACAGAAGAGCAATGGCACCACCCTATGCAAACTTTACTTAATATATGAATCCAACAAAAAACTTTATAGTTTGAATGCTACTCTAGTAATACTGCAAGTACCCAATAATTGTACCCAATATTCTGATACCAAGTATTTATAGGGAAATGGGATCCCATGCTATTTCTTTCACCATTAAAATCTTATGCAGTTAAAAAGAGTGTAATTGCAAATCCTATGTCCCACCCATGTGCCGTGCCTTACATCATAGTAGCCTGTTGCATGCAAATAGTTCTTTAAGCTGCATGAATTATTGCACTTCCAGTATCTGGCACAAAGTTTTTAGCCTGCAGTTCATTTAATTGCATAAGTACATGCACAATTATTTATATATTATTACCATATAAATGAAAAACTCATTCATTTTGTGGAACCTGAAATTTGTGGAATAGTGTCCCTAGTGTGAAACCGGTGTCAACTGAAAACCATTAGTGAATAAAATGGAGCAACTTCTCTGTGATATTTGCTTGTTTTTAGGGAGAGCCAAAGACTATAATTTGCTTTTCTAACCAATGATTTTCAGTATGTCAGACAAGTCACAGGCTGTGCGTATGTAATTGATCACAAGGGACATTCAGTATATGTAAGAGTAGCAGTTCTTGTTCCAGGGATCTGCTGGTTTACCCCCTACCCACTCACTGGCTCCAGCATGGACAGCTAGTTGGCTTCTTGCAGATGTGCTCTGTGAGATCCCAGAACAAGTGTTAAAGGAAGGGTTCACCTTAAAGTTAACTTTTAGTATGTTATAGAATGGGCAATTCTAAGCAACTTTTTAATTTGTTATTTATGTTTTAGTTTTTTTTTTAATTATTTGCCTTCTTCTTCTGACTCTTCTCAGATTTAAAATGAGGGTCACTGACCCCGTCTAAGCTTAGGGTCCCACTCACAATATGCAGTACACATAGAATAGAAATGTCACAATATAAGGCTAATTAGTAATTAATACAGATAATTACTACATGGCAGCACAAATAACAGTGCAATTAGCACTAGAATTTAATAATCAGTCTTGCAGCATCAGCTTAGATTACAGAGAAACCTCAATATCTGCTTGATCATTTGCGACGACCCCTAAGCTTAGCTTCTCAACAGCTGCTCAGAGCCCACTGAGCATGTGAGTGAGTGAGTGCCACAGACACTTTCCAAGATGGTGACCCCCTGTGACAAGTTTGAAGTCCTGGATCATCGCTGCTATTGACAAGCTGAAACTTTATTCTGGTGCAATAAGTTCAATAGATAAAACATGGTATTTTTAGCCCTATTCATTTTTAAGGTGTTCCCCTTTGAGGTGGCCATACATGGGCTGATAGAAGTTGCCCTCCGACAGGCTTCCCCGATCGATATATGGCAAAAGTCAGCCAGGTGTAGTTCAGACGGGACTAAAAATCCTGTTGACCGCATCAACTAACAGATGAGGCCGCAATCCAACAGGATTTTTGTCCCGTCTGGTCGACATCTGGCTGACTTTAACATCTGTTCATTGATGCGGTCACGCAATCTGACTATCCATTTACCTCAGTTCTGATACAATATCACCCACCTCAAGGTGGGCATATGGGGGAGAGTCAATTGAAAATCATAAAATCATAAAATCCTTGCATGAGGGTCACATCTGTGCTTTGCACCTTGTACTGGATTAAACATTTGGCACTAGATGCATAACATAGCACATGGTAGACCTGTCCTTACCATCTGAATGAAGTTGGCAGGCAGTTGAATGTGTTACAACTACATGCCACCCTCAGTCCGTCCCTCAGACAGCTCTTAACTCATAGGGGGGATAGATCCTTGCCCTCTATTTTGGAGTACAAAGGCCTGCCACTGTAGGGACTCACCCAAGGGCACAGTGCAAAGTGCAAAAAACGTATCATCCTGCCTCCTCCGTGATGAAGGACCCCTAAAGACTGCCTGTCTGTTGTTCATCAGCAATTAATACTGTTTTAAGAAAAACAGTTAGTGCCTTTGAGCAGACTGGATTGGTAACAACATTTTCCAGGCCAAAAAAGGACAACACGCAAAGGTAAATATCTTTTGTGGACTGACCCTCTACAGAAAGAATGGATTATTATGATAGCAGAGGGTAACCTTCTCTTATACTAGGCCTGTTTGGAGAAGTTCTTGCTTAAGGAGAGATTGTTTTTCCATCACGTTATTGATTTTCCCCAAGTATGAGGAACACAAACAACACACGTTATTGTCACTAGAAACGAGTGTGTCTGCACAATACCACTACTTGAGTGTCTGCACAATACCACTCAGAAGCATGTTCTAGCAATTGACAAATTTATTTTTACACCTATGCAGTAACCCAAAGCAACCAATGACACTATTAAAATTATTGTTCAGCTGAACAAAGGTAGTCATAGATTTATTGCTATGGGTCGATATGAGTTATTGCCAAATTCAAATTGTGTTGGTAAATGAGCCAAAGTACAACCCTAAAGTGCACCAAAAGTGATCCCCTGAAATACCAGTGCAGGGTCACAATTGTGCTGCGAGTTGTGTGAGATTTACCTAAAATGATTCTCATTTGTATCCATATGAATAAATAATGCACAAGTTGCTGTGGATGCTATTTAGTTGAGCTTACTATTACATTGGAATTCTGGGAAAAAACTGCACTGAAGGGAAAACATTTCTTAAGTTGTGTTTGGCCCAATAAGTAGAATACCTGGTTATTATTGCCACAGCAGTTCATGTCAGTTATTGTTTAAAGGAGATTAATTTTCTTTATGGGGATACTATGTCGATACTCCTCAAGAAGCGCTTATCATCCTGAAGGATTGGAAGGCTTTACAGGTATGGGACCTGTTATCCAAGATGCTCGGGACCTGGAGTTTTCCGGATAACGGGTTTTTCCATAATTTAGATCTTCATTCCTTAAATCTACTAGAAAATCTTGTAAACATGAAATAAACCCAATAGGCTGGTTTTGATTCCAATAAGGATTTATTATATTCTTGGTTTGGATCAAGTACAAGCTACTGTTTTATTATTATTAAAAAGAAAAAGGAAACACTTTTTAAAAATTCTTTCCTTTTTCTCTGTAATAATAAAACAGTAACTTGTACATGGTCCAAACTAAGATATAATTAATCCCTATTGGAAGGAAAACCAGCCTATTAGGTTTATTTCATGTTTAAATGATTTACTAGTAGACTTAAAGTATAAAGATCCAAATTACGGAAAGATCCCTTATCTGGAAAACCCAAGATACCGATCATTCTGCATAACAAGTCCCATACCTGTACCTATTACACCTATTATCAGGGGTCCATTAACTGGCCTTTATATTTGTAATTTAAAGTGTGGGAGAAAGACCAGAGTTCCCATAGGAAACCCACACAGATACAGCAATATCATACAGCCTCCATGCCATGTTGAGTGACATGAAATTCACACTTTTCCAATTCATTTGGTCACCCAGACTGCTGACCACTCTTTCTGTATGGCACTGCCTACTTTCTGTCTTGTCTTGTTATCCCTGCCCGAGTATTCCTGTTCCTGTTCCCAAGTCAGCCTCCTCACTGGTCCAAATGTAACCCTTAAAGAGGCCAGAGGCCCTGCTGGTCTGGTGGTTTCCTTGTTCCCTGACAGTACATACTGGCCCCTCCTGGAGATCTGGTTTCTTAAAAAGCTATTCAGCAGCAAATTTGTCTTATTTGTAGTACAGAACATCATTTGTCATATTTTACTGCTGCTTCATGGAATATGCAACTAATATTACTGTAACTTATTTTCAACAATTCTTATCTTTAATAGCCTTTAAATGAAAACTCAACCCTTTAGTTATGTATTGAGTACTCCTGAAATAATTTCTTCTTACATTAAACGTAGCATTTAGCAGATTTGAGATATGCAAAAAACGTTGTTCTAGGTTTATTACCACAACCACAACGCCAGGGCCTTGTGTCTCAACACCTTCTGACATAGTAATTCTATTTTTCCCTACAAACTTACTGCCTTTTACATGGTTAGATCAATTTCTGCTATATAGGCAGACTTATACAGCTTGCTTAGCTTTGGAACTCTTCAGGTGCCCCATGCTGTGCATCCCAGTGCAGGTAGACTACATATATTGTGACGTTCCATAGAATAATTTTTTATTGAAATACTTGTATTTAGATCTCGAAATTAACACATGCACAGCTACCCAAGTTGCAAACTTCAATAATTAACAAGACATATAGTACATATTACTACATATATGTTCATTTATATATTACTAGCAGTGCTTTGCCCTATTTAGTGATGAGTGAACCTGTCCTGTTTTGGCAAAAAATTGGCAGAAGCAAGGAAACATCTTCAGAATGAAAAAATTCACAAAACAGGGCATTTTTCTTTATGCAAAATGCATTGAGGTGATTTCCTGTTTTTTCGCTGTGGACTTTTTTTCATGGCATATCCACGTGTATCATTGTGTACCCCTGCCTGGTGAAAAATATATTCTATGAAACAGGGATCCCCAAACTTTTTTTTTACCCATGAGCCATATTCAAATGTAAAAAGAGTTGGGGAGCAACACAAGCATGAAAAAGTCCCTTGGGGTGCCAAATAAAGGCTGTGATTGGCTATTTGGTAGCCCCTATATAGAGTAGCAGCCTACAGGAGGCTCTGCTTGGCACTATACTTAGTTTTTATGCAATTAAAACTTGCTTCCTAGCCTCAAATTCAAAGATAAGCACCTGCTTTGAGGCCACTGGGAGCAACATCCAAGGGGTTGGAGAGCAACATGTTGCTCACGAGCTACTTGTTGGGGCTCACTGCTATAAAGCAATACCTTTTCACAAAATTAGAGAATAATTGCATCAGTCTGTAAGATACTGTATGCAATATCCCTTGCCCAAAATTGTACTTACTGTAAATGGCATACAATTATTGAACTAGAATAATCTTAGTATTCACATTTGTGGGAAGGGGTGTAACTATAGAGGAAGCAGACCTTGTGGCTGCAGGGGGGCCCAGGAGGCATAGGGGGCCCCATGAGGCCCAAATAGTGAGCAATTTCAGCATTTAAAGGCAAAACAGGACAATCTATGGATATGTTGGGGGCCCTAAAATGAATTTGCTGTGGGGCCCAGTAACATCTAGTTACACCACTGTTTGTGGGCCCTAGGTTTATAAAACCTCCAAAAAATGAATTTGTGAGCAGTATGTAAAGTCTGAGCCCTTTAATTGCTACATGCTCAGTGGCATTTATGTAGTACAGGGTTCTTTTGTTCCCCTGTGTTATGCAATGTGCTTTTACATTAATAGTTATAATTGGTTCCTTGGAACCAGAAGCAAGAAAACCTAATATATATATTATGCATGACTGACTAAGACCCTCACAATTTGTGAGGGTCCTTTCCCCTAGAGTCGCTCCCTGTTAATGGTAAATGTAGCTCAATGGCTTAGAAACTGGAGGCAGTGTAAAAAAAGTTTAAACTCTGAATACTGGAATATTTTGGGTGAAATGTCATGAAAGTTTTCAATAACACAAACAAACTTTCCATGTCAGTAGCATTATGTTTCTTTGCTAGACATCAGGCCCGGTATTTCTTATTCTTTAAAGCAAAGAAAATTCTATATCCAAGGTTAGTAATTGTATTAAAAAGTAAAGTGAAGGCTGATTTTCTTGCCTCATCCACATATTATTCATCTTGATGTCTAAGAGCCCAAATCAAGTGGGAAAAGTTCAGCATTTCTTATAGTAAGACTTTTCCTTTCTTGTTGCACATTATGACTTTGAGTTGTATCACATTGGATGTTATCTGACACAATACTAATGCTTTGCTCACATCTCATACTCTTTCTTTGTTATTATCGCTTAGGTAATGTAATGAAAGCTATGACAAAAAAACATTACCTTGCTTTGACTAAAGTGTGCAATGGCGTGATAGAATGAAATAACAGCAGAGTGAAATGGATTGATATAGATGCAGAAAGGATAATAGACATTAGATTGGAAGTTTTTCACAACCTCTGTGGGCAGGGGGTAATTTGTAAGAATGACCTCTAGCTATCAATTTTCCTTTGTTCATATATTTTTTTTAAATTCCTACATTGCATACGTTTTGCAAAATTTATAATTTTCTGCCTATTACCCAGAAACTCCAAAAAAATATAGGCAGATGCATTTGGTAGCATAAAAAGTTCAATTGTGGGGTTGTGCGCAGATACATTGCCCTGTGCCAGTACATACAGAATTTCATCTCTGTGTAAAATCACTTAACCATAGAAACACATTTGTTGTTTGATACTGTATATCCAGTAACATAACTTGGTGGGGGTGGGCCCGGATACGGGCCGTGCAGCTGGGAACCTCCCCCTCCTTGCCGTTTTTTGCAGCAAGGTGCAATCTGCCAGAGGCGGGCCTACGGGGTACGGCCCTGGTCCGCCCCACCCCTCGCTCTCCCGGTAGTTACGCCCCTGTGTATATCTACAGTAATCTCTCTCCTTTTTTGCTGCTATGTCTTGTTTTACTTATTATGTTTTTCCTATTGCCCCTTGATCACTCAAATTTCACAAACTCCAATTAGTTATCTCCCTTCCTTTACTTTTCCTGCTATTCCCTTTATCTCCCATTCTCACTCCAAAAAATCCTTTTCTCTATCATGTTCCATCTTTTATTCTCTCTTTTTCCTCTTCTTAATCTTAGGGTTAGTCCACACCAGGCGATTCTGGGAGCCTC
>CM044439.1:115566363-115578485 GCA_024363595.1 Xenopus borealis
AGTAGAGATTGAGGGTCTGGATCGGATTCATCTGAACAATAAATAAGGATTTGGCTGAATCTTCACCACTGACTCTACAACCAATCTACATCTCGCCCAGCCAATCAGAATTATGTTTTGGCCTTATTAAATAAATAATAAACTAAAATAATGACTTAATGGACAATCTCTCTGGATAGCCTGTGTCCATGGTAATATTGCATTAATGCAGAGGAATACATTTGGGAAAGCAAAATAATTTGGGCAGATGTGTTTTTACAAATTTTTTTAGCCCCAATTCAATAAAATTTAGGCACAAAAACCTGATTGTAATTGTATTCCCATTCAATGTTTTCAACTAGAATATAAAAATAGGAATGTGTTGGTATCAGTAAAGTGAAGCTGCATGCAAAATATAAGCAGCTGAAAGCCTCCCAAAGCCACCCCCAGCCCAGCAAACCTTAGCAACAGCGATCCTCTGACACCATTAAATCATCTTGCTGAGTTGTTTCAGTTACACAGAAATGGGGGCAGTGCCATTCCTCCATAGGCTGGGGTCTTTTTCCATTTGTAATTAGCCTATGGAGGCCCCCAGTCTAGTGTAAATGAAACAACTCAGCAAGATGATTTAATGGTGTCAGAGGGTTGCTATGACTGAGGTTCACTGGGCTGGGGGCTTTGGGGGGCTTTAAACTGCTTATATTTTGCATGCAGCTTCTTTTCTCAGATACCAACACATTCCTATTTTTATAGGAATGTGTCAGTACCACTTTAAAACTTATTAGCTAAACATTCAAATTGAGTTTTTACTGCAACTTTACGTAATCAAATTTAACTCATTCAAATTTTTATTATAATGCAATCTTGAGGATTAATAAGTCTGCCACTAAGTTGTGGAACAAAACTCAGTCCTGGAAAAAAAAAGGTGTAGGTACATGTTTATGGATTCTGAGCAGGTTTTAGGTGACAATCTTGAGAATTGATAAATCTGCCCCATATAGCCCTTATGAGTTTGAGTTATGAGCATATAAATCACGCAAGCTGAGATGTAGAGCCCCCATTTTATGTTTTTCAGCAGGGGACCACTAAAAAGTTATGTAAATTACAGGAAAATTTAAAATTAGGGAAATGTGTTCAAATAATTTTTTCTTCAAGTACTGAAAGGAGGTAAGCACAGAAATCCATTTTACTTTAAGATACAATATTTACTGTGTTAATAACAAGGGTTAAAGGGATACTGTCATTGGAAAACACTACAGTTAATAGTCACATGACTTGGGGCAGCTGGGAAATTGACAATATGTCTAGCCCCATATCTAGGGTTGCCACCTGGCCGGTATTTTACTGGCCTGGTCGGTATTTTTAATGGTAGATACCAATGTTATTAATAGGAAAAAAAGCTAAATATATAGGAAGGCCTGTATTTTTTTCAAGAAAAGGTGGCAACCCTACCCATGTCAGAATTCAAAATGAAATATAAAAAAATATGTTTGCTCTTCTGAGAAATTGATTCTAATGGAGCAGCACTATTAACTGATGCATTTTGAAAAAAACATTTTTTCCTTTTAAGCTTTGCAGTGTTAATGTTACACTATGGGGGCATGTGCAAGGCCTCTCTGTCAGTCACATACACAGCCTAATGCAATAAGTAATTGATGCAGGACTGTACGTATATGGGGTAGACTAATTGGAATTGACCATCTACAGGCAGAAATATTTGGTTAGTATTTTAAATCTCTGCATTTCACAAATAATAACATCCATAGAGGCAAAAGCAGTTTTTGGGTATTTCAGGACAAAATTTTGATGTAAAAAAAAAAAACAGTACTTAAAATCAAGGAAATACACCCACGGAAATGTATTATAAATTGGTGGGATCCCAAATAAAAATTGTAAAATTCGGGAAAACTTCAAATCAGGGTACTTCAAATCAAAGTTTCTCTGTATTAAATATTTGCATACCCACAGACATTTTAATTGACTCTGTGACTGACACACTGAAATCAAAAGTGTCTACCCAGTCTGTTTGCCAAGTTATTCAATGTTAATCTGAATAAATTGGTATTTTTTCCCCTACCTACCAAAGTTCAACAGGGTTATCCAAGCTGGCAATTTGCCTAGTAAACTAAATATCAAAAGCCTTCTCAGATACAAAATTAACAAAGAACTGAATAAATATAACTTTTTTTTCAAACAAGAAGGCTTGGACATAGCCCAAGGATTAACTCTTCATGTTGCTCCTGATTTCACAGTGTGTCACCTCTGAGACTTTTCATCATTAATCACTGACACGATTCCAGGCCTCAGACAAGCCTCAAGGCTTTCCCAGGAACCCCTGCTGTTAGGCAGGTGATAGATTCAGGGCCAAGGGCTTGTGTAACAGAGCTCAGGTAAAAGATAGCTGTGGGTCATTTTCATGGAGAGGAGAGAAAAAAAACACTCAAAGTTTGAATTCCCTTTGGCGGCCTGAGGCTTTTGCAAGTCATTGCTGTGCCTATTCAATGGAGGCGTATGGAAAACAAAGCCAGAGGGCGAATGTTGTGAACAGATTTCTATCCTGTGTACAAACATAGGCATTTTACCTGTATTGAATCTGCTATCATTTCAGAGGAGACTTGGTCCTGGTTATGCGGAAGGCCTGTAATGTTTCTGTGTTTTCTACGTAGTGTTCTAACCACTTGGGAAAATAAAAAGAAAGGTTAAAAAAGATGACAAGTGGGGTATTGTCAAGTGTTTTGTGTGCGTTTTTAAACTGCACAGCAGGAACTTGAAGTTTTCCAAGTCATCTCCTAGCAACACACACTCAGCTCAACATTAGGGAAGCCCCTGAACTGGGACACTCAATTTCCTCTCTGAGGACACATCAGCTTTAACCATTGATTGGAAATACTGCAGTATTCAGTTATGCTGGCTCCATAAAGGGAAACTACTTTCTGTGTATGAGCTTTAATGTCTCCTCTGGTAGAAGGAAATAATTATAAATAAAGTCGAATTCTTAAGGTTCTGATTTGCACTTTGGAAAGATGATGCATGTGATTTAAAATGCAGATTAAAAGTATCCATGCCCTTTATATATAACGTTATATAATTATATATATAATTTATATATAATCATTGGTCGTTAAGTAATATAGCAGAGGCAGAATAGCTTATGTGCTAAATTGCACAGGTCTAGTTGCCAATAGAAACCAATAGCAATTCGTAAAGTCTACTACAAGTTGTAGAATCCTGACAAGTTGCTATTGGCACTTGCTCTTATGCAATTTACTACCTGTCTTAATGCCTCCTCTTTAATTATTTATCAGCAAAAGAAATGTAGTTTATTCATTACTATACTGCTATATTTCACCCTCACCTTTATACAGGGATACCAGTAGAAACATATCTGTCTCTTAGATTTTCATTGCCTTTGACTTGAGGGACAAGGAAAGGTAGAATAATTGGGAGGCTGCCAAGTTGAAATGGACCCTCCCCCCCTTACTTCCTACCCAGGCCAGTGCTACTTTTCTTTAAATAAGCACCAGCCTGGGGTACTTTTCCTCTCAGGGGATGCCTGAGATACAATAAATATGGTGGCATGAAACATATATGTCGGCCCTAGAGTCAACAATAAGATCATACTTTAGGAAGAGGAAAGCATCCATGAGACAATATAGTCCTCGTTCCATCGGGTTGTGGGAGATAAAATGTAGTTGTTCACTAGCAAAAGTGGGCAGTCAGGTATTAAATGCTTAGAGCAAAGGAGAAAGAGCACCATTTTACCTTTGTAGCTCTCTCCCTTCTTTTTATGGTTATTAATGGAGATGAGCATGGTTAAGGGGCACATTAACAGTCACAGCTATAGCGTAGAAGTTTTAGGTCAATTTCAAGAGAGTGGTTTTGTACAGGGGGGGTAACCTCAGTGTTTCGGTATGGCTGGTGCCGGTAATCTCCATGAAAGCAGTCTTCAGTGATTATTTGTAGGGGTCCATTTGGACAGGTTTTATTATGTTTTGTTATGGTAGTTAATTATGGTTAAGACATTGGCTACAATCTTTTCAACACAAAACAGTTGTATGTTGGAGTGATAAGGGGTTGGAGGAAGAAGTGGTCACAACTTGACCCTACCCATGTCAAGAATTATGATACAGACCCAACAGCTGTATGTCAGAGGAGATCAGTGCTGCTGATGGGAAGGGGAGTGGGAAATACTGTAACTAAATATTAAAAGAGTGCATACATTTTTACATTTTAATCAGGAATAATAATGCAACAAAGGCTGGTTCTAGCGGGAACCAACTAAGCACCCATGATTCAAATATTTCAGCTTGAGTATTAAATTGTGATCAATAAATTATCTATTCAGTAATAGTTTTTATTAAATCCGTTCCAGAATTGCTGCAGGGATCTACATCTCCCTTGTCTTGTTCAAGTATTAATTGTGAAGAACAGAGGGGAAATTACAAGAAGTAACTATAGTTTATATGGCACCAAAAACATCTTGTTTTAGAACTCTACACTGGGTAATTCAATATATCCTTTTTTAGGTGGGACCGAGCAGGGCCTTAAACACAGTGAAAAAACATCTTTAGGCCTTAAACACAGTGAGGCCACAAAGCACAGTCATTGGATGGTATGGAATTAGAAAAGCTCAGTAATACATCACAAATTGACTAAATAACTGTGCAGGCGGCAAAGAAGAACATAAAGTAACAGCAGATAATATTCTCTGAGAAGGGATTTTACTATGAGATGTGATAAAATTATCACTTTATATTCATTTTGCAGTTCTGTATTTGTTGTTGTGCTTCATTTCCCAGGACCTCCTGAGAGCCAAATTAACTGTTCCTGCTACTACAAAAATTTAGATGGGCATTCATTTTTTACCTGAACTATTCCAGCTGCAGTAAACTGAATCGTCCGGTGTGCTTGACTTTCATTTTATCACTGCAGGGCAGACGTCTCATTTTCAATCTGCAGGGCCTGAAACTCTTTCCAAATCACTGGCTGTGAAAAATTGTCTAAGGGAACTGTGATTTGATGCTATCTTGGAGATTAGGTTTCACTATGAGCACTAGGTTTATTAGGAGTTTCAAATATGTTAATTACTATTATTAACTAGTATGTTTACTGCACCAACATATTCCACAGAGTTGTTCAACAGAAAGGTGTAAAAATCAAAGTGTACAGACTACATTCAAGTAATGAACGGTACCAGAGGTAAAGAGGGCACTGCTCATTAGCACTTAGAAATCTTAGAAATATTGTTTGTCCAGAAGAATCCATATAATCAATGGGATGATTTTGAAAATGGCATAATATTTCCTGTGCAGCATCGGACAATTTTTGCTGGATGCTAGGGAACCACATATAGAAGCCAGTGAAAAACATGACACAAGAAATGAAATGTAAAATTAGAATCTGACTGTTATGCTCAGCATTTACTGAATGGTACCTTCCAGCAATATACATATTTCAGCATGGATGTTTTACATGTAAAATGTACTGTGTTTTAATATTATTTTGCTCTGTATGGCTTTGAGAATGTTAGGCAGGATGTATGACACTCAGGCTAGCCTTATAGCCATAAATATAACCTAACTGTAAAGATTTGTCTGTTTTGTCTGTGGGCCTGTCAGGGGGCCTATCGGCTCCTCGGGGGAGTTTCCAGGACCAAGGAGGAAGCTGTAGGGTTAAGGTCCAGAAACAAAGTACAGACAAGGGTTCAGACAATATCAAGGGTTCAAAAGGCAGGCAGAATGGGTTCAAGGTCAAAGTTCAGGCAAGAGTTCAAAGTACAGGAAATAGTTTTAGAGTTTTAGAGCACACAGAAATGTACACAAGCAAAACCTATACATGGGCGGCATTATGGTGTCCAAAGCGTCCTTTTAAAGGGAATTTGGCACCAAAAACTGGCGCTGTGCACGTCTGTCGCAGTGCAGTGACGTCATGTGCATGCACACACCAGCGCCACTACCCACGTGGCGGCCATGGACGCCGGCATTTTGGGAGTGACGCTGGAGTGAATAGACACGCTCTGGCCAGCGTTCATGATTGTACCCCTCTCCCCACAGAGGCCACTGGACCACCAAGTCTGGGTTTCTGGGGAAACTTAGTGTAGAAATCTCTCACGAGGTGGGGAGCATGAACATCGGAGTGTTTCTCCCAAAAGCATTCTTCAGGGCCAAAGCCCTTCCACTGGACGAGACCGTGTCGGACTGGCCCACCGGGATACCAGCAAAACTCCTGGGGGCCCCAGGGGTCAGTGGGCCCTCTTACTTCTAAATGTTTGTCCTATTTCATGGCCATTCCTTAGCCAGGGGAGGCTAAATAGATGAAATAATAGATTATAGCATATAAAGAAAAGAGACTAGGAGAATAGAGGTTGAGTGAGGAGAGGAAGAATAATAGTACTGAGAGTGGGCCCTTGGTCTAAGGTTTTTTGGTGGGCCCCTGGTGTCCCAGTCCGACACTGGGATGAGATACTGGAGAGATCCACTGGAAAGTCTAGAATCTAAGATCTTCTCTTGTAGAAGGAGAAAGCAGAAGGAGGAGACCGAACAGAAGAGAAGCGATTGGAGATTGCTGGTTTCACCAAGGACACATGGAATACGTTGGGAATCCGCATCTGTGGAGGAAGTTGTAGTCGAACAGCCACAGGGTTGATGATCTCAGAGATGGAATAAGGACCAATAAATTATGGACCCAACTTGGGAGAGGGAATATTCAGACGAATGTTCCTGGAAGAGAGCCAGACTTTATCACCAACTTAATATGGTGAAGGTGATTTCCATCTACCGTCAGCAAAAGTCATATGCACCAAAGTGCTTTATTCAAAGTTAGACTTAGACTTTATCCGCTCGGTGCTCTCTTTGACAAGTGTCCACCTTAGCAACTAGAGCAATAACATCTTCCCAATGAGAAGGCAATTCACGGGAGACCAGATAGTCCTTTAGGCGGATAGAGAGCCCCATGTAAAAAGCAGCATGGTAGGCCTCGTTGTTCCAACCTGCCTCATGTTCCATGGCTCTAGTTTAGAATTTCTGCAGCTATCTGGTTGCTAGGGTCCCACTTACTCTAGCATCCAGGCAGTGGAAAAGCATTTTGAAGAAGTCCTAAATAAAAAGATAAGAAATGCAAACTAATAATCAAAATGCTAATGCCACAGAAACAGTTTTCTCTTCTTGCCTGTGTATGTGACCCCAACAACATTAATATATTATAATGTAAGCTGGAATGGGACAAAACAGAAAGACAATTCACAGCCTATAATTGTATTTATCAATGTGAAATTGGAGCAACTTGTACTTTAGCTATAGTCTTGCATTCACATGCTAAAGTTAATGCTGAAGTGAATGTATCATTTGCATAATCACCAACATGTTATCCTTAGTCAAGAGAGAGTTAACATACACACTAATATGCACATACTATAACGCAGCAAGGGGACTTGGATAATATTGTCTGCTAATCAGGCTTTGAAACTTGGTTAAAAAAAAGCCATTAGTGTCTGGAAAGCTAAATTCAATTTTCCTCTCCCTGGGGCAAGCCAGTAATCTGCATCAGTAGAGAGAGTGGTCTACACCTGGAATAGTCACAATATGAAAAGCTGAGCAATCACCTAACTGCTTCCCCAATGCTTTTGTGAGCTGTTAAAGTCCAACTGTGGCAGAGGTGCTTGGGTTATAACTTTGGATTAATGAATAACAAGTATATTGCTATCCTACTTGTACTGTTGGAAGGAATTCTCCTGAGTGCTGAGTTTAATAAATTATCTAATCAACATACTTTTTATACAGTGCATATTGATATTGATTTTGTTCATATTGATGGATGGCTTAAAATCCATCCAACCCCTTCTTAAAGCTATAGGCTGTACAGGTGTAGGAACCATTATCTGGAAACCAGTTATGCAGAATGTTCCAAATAAGAGAAAGTCTGTCAAATAACCTAAATTTTCCTTTTTATCTGTACAGTTATGGGCAGGCCCAGTGGGACACTGGGAAAAAACCCGGTGGGCCCCGCCAAGCCAGATCTCCTCTTGCATCTTCTGTGCGGCGGTGCCCCACAGCGCACTCCGCGCATTCACGGCATGAGGCTCCGGTTGCACATGCCCGCCTCAAGGCTCCATTCAGAGCTGCGCCGTCTTAATAGTGGGGCCAGGGGGTCCAGAGGGGGGGACCTGGACAGCAGTACCGGTGGGCCCCAGGCCTCCCAGTCTGACCCTGGGTATGAAGCCTGCTATCCAGAATGCTTGGGACCTGGGGTTTTATGAATAATTTGGATCTTCGTACTTTAATTGGCAGATTTACAAAATTCAAAATTCACATGAATAATTCGAAGTTCGATCGAATTTTAATTAAATTCGAATTCGAATCTTCGAATATGCAAATTAGGCAAATTCGACCATCGAATATTCGACTATATTCGATATTCGCCAGAACCAAGCTACCGAATTGTGATTCATTAGTTTAGATCGAATAAAAAAAATTTGGTTGAATAAATCGTTAGAATCAATCGATTAAATCGTTCGAATCGATCGATTCGAAGGATTGATCAAATTTTTCCTATTCGATCATTTGAGCGATCGAATTGCTGTAAAAATCCTTCAAATTTGATCGAGTCGAATTCGAAGGATTTTACTTCCCTTTTATTCATATGGTCGAATTTTGATAAATCTGACCCAAGTCTACTAGAAAATCATTAAATTATTAAATAAACCAAAGTTGCTGGCTTTGCTTCCAATAAGGATGAATTATATCTTACTTTGGATCAAGTACAAACTACTGTTTTATTATTATTATTATAGAGAAAAGGAAAATAATTTTTTTAAATATTGGATTATTTGGATAAAATATAGTCTATGGAAGATGACCTTTCTGTAATTCACAGTTTTCTGGTTAATGGGTTCTCTTGATAATGGATCCCATACACATAAAACAGTACCTTGTGCTTGATCCAAACTAAAATATAATTAAGATTTTCTCATATTGTAGAATTTTAACTATTTAAAACACCCTTAGTGAATTCAGCTTTGCACAGAAATTGGTGTAGGGATTCTCAAACACCTTACATGTAACATCTCATTAAAACCACTGGTGATAGATTAGTTTTCTGTGACTGTCATAAACAGCGCTACGCAACAAGTTGGCGCTATAGAAATACATGTTAACAATAAACCTTCTTACACACAGCAACATAGACCAACACCTTTAAAATAGTGAAGTTATTTCAGTGGAGTATTCACATTACGGAACTTAAGCATATCCTCCGTAATACTCTGGCTCCTAGGCGTCCCTTAGAGAACCAGGGAAGAAGCCTATTTGGCGAAACGCGTTAGCAGGATTACGCTCAACAGTGTAGAAGTGCTTTCTCCGACAAGCAGATGGATCTCTAAGGGACGCCTAGGAGCAAGAGTATTACGGAGGACACATACAAAAATCTTTTACGCAGTAACCAAGTGTTTGTGAGTGTGTTTTTACTATATTTATATATACCCTGCCATTTTGAACTCATGTCTGGTGTGTGCATGGTGCCGCTGGAGACACTAGGAATCCAGGGGTATTTGTGATATTTTGAAAGTGAAAATACCTTTGCCTATGCTTAAATTACGTAATGTGAATACTCCAGTGAAATAACTTCACTATTTTAAAGGTGTTGGTGTATGTAAGAAGGTTTATGACACAAGTCACGGAAAACAAATTTTTCATCAGTGGTTTTAATGAGATGTTACACGTAAGGTGTTAGAGAATCAATACACCAATTTCTGTGCAAAGCTCAATTCACTAAGGGTGTTATTTTTTTAAATAGTTAAAATACTACACTATGAGAAAATCTTGTTTTTTTCCCCTTCCTCATGTTGTTTGGTGAGGAATACAGCAAACCCGTTTATAAAGAATCTAAAATCTAAAAAAAATAGGTGGTGGAGAACCTATATCATTCCTGGACATTTGGGGGAGACTTCCAATTCTACTGACTCAAATATTACTTGGATTTTAAAATATAATTATACCTTATTGGAGGCAAAACCAGCCTATTTGGTTTATTTAATATTTAAATTATTTTCTTGTAGACTTAAGGTATGAAGATACAAATTACAGAAAGATCCCTTATCCAGAAAACCTCAGGTCGCAGCCATACTGGATAACAGATTCCATACCTTAAGCTGCAAGTACAACCAGTTCATAGCTAGAGATTTCCATAACTCTACAGCTCTAACTAAAATAAAACCCCTTTTTAATATGATGGAAGCTACTGTTTAGTGCTGACTTCTAAAGGCCAGACAACATATTGATCTGCTGGTTCATTTATTTAGACTATAGCATCCTTTAAAATGAATAATACCATGGGGTGCCATTTGTCTCAAGTTTATTTTGTCTACAAAAATCAAGTTTGTGCAGAAAAAGATAGCACTCTAGGGGAAAAGAGAAAAGATAGATAACAACCCCCACTTGGATCTTCAATGTTTAATTTAAAAAATAAGTATCTTTTGATACTATGGATTACAATTTTATTGATAAATTGATATATTATCAATAAAATTGTAATCCATAGTATCAAAAGATACTTATTTTTTAAATTAAACATTGAAGATCCAAGTGGGGGTTGTTATCTATCTTTTCCCTTTCGTGTCAGAATTACAATAATAACCTGACCTCACACGAGGATTTTAAACTAATTAAACCCTAATTTCATAAAAAAACAACATTCTGTTAATTTTAACAAGCATTCTGTCCCACAAATGTATACAACCCATCCAACAGAAGCAGTGCCACGTAAAGTTACTTTTTGTGCACAAACTGGATTTTGTTTCCATTATTTACCAAAAATCCTGTATGTCTTTTGTTTATTATTTACTAGTGTATACAGCCACAATAACAAGTGTACCCTAAGAGATTTTCACTGTGTACTGGGGATATTTAAGTATAAAGAATATATTTTTGTGGACAAAATGTAATTAGAACAAATGACACCCCACACAATCCCAGTCAGCGTTCCTTTAAATAAGTGGACAAAGTGTAGCAGGCAGCAAGTGATGCTATTTTTAATACCAGTTAAATATTTATGATAAAGTTTATCCCTTCTTTCTATACAACATTTATTAACTTGTATAAATGTGTTTAGACCCATTTTTAATCTTTGTTACAAATCCCAAAAAGTTTAGAAAATACAACGAGATGTATATGCATGTCATGCTTTGGTTGAACATATTTTTTTCAGACTCAAGCTCGTATACTGTTTGAGAATTTTGGAAAGATTCCTTTTATTCTAAATAAATTGCTTTTTTGAGACACAGAAGAGCAACAATAGAAACTGTTAAGTAGTCTGAAGGGAGATGGGCCACCTAAGGTTAATCACATGGCCGGCCACTAATGACCTTTTGGGCTCTAAGTCTCAGCACTGCAGCCCTTGTAAAGACCGATCAGGTGGATAATTTCCTGCGTGAGATAGCCTTAATGCTCAGAATAAAAGCCAAGCTTACTGCGAGGAGAAAGCTCACAGTAAGGGAGGTGAGGATTATTTTTTAGATGGTCTAAACACCTGGGTATCCCAGCGGGCCAATCTCAACTACATCTATTATTTTAAATACCCTAATAATCTTTATTGCGGAACTAAATTAGCCCATTGTTACTTAAAACATAATCCATATTGATGCTAACATTATGATAAGAAACTTACAGCCTTCAGAGGGATGATACAGGTGCACAGCTGTTATTTTCAACTAAGCAGCCAATTTCAGGATAATAGCAAAGTTCTGTAATACATATGTTCCAAAAATATAAAAATACACGAGTTAAAACATTTTTGATAGCATTTTGGCTTCACAAATGTGAAAAAAAATCTGATTACCGAGATGTTGACAGTTCAATAACTTCTGGGAGTTTTCTTGTGATATACTGTTGTCATCAGTTGGGAATCATTGGATGTGGCTGTTTTGGTACAGTAGCCACATTGAATCCTTCCTTAGTAATAGAACTAGATAGATCACCAGTCTCAGTCTCCCACTTAGACTGTAAGCTCTGTGGGACTTCCTTCCCACTATGTCTCTTACCACATAGCACTTACTGTAAGCTCTTTGTCCTGACATGATTCTGTATTTATTTATTATGTGATTTGTCTTCCCCCTGTATATTTATATATATATATATATATATATATATATT
>CM044439.1:115585613-115601909 GCA_024363595.1 Xenopus borealis
TCTGCATTCGCTCCATGAACACGACTGCTTACATTTGGGAGTGCTCTTTACACAAGAAGCAGGTGTGGAAGGGACATAGAGACATCCCCCCTCTCCCTTTTCACAAGCTAGGAAGAGCAAGTTGCAACAGAGCCCTGTACGTTCCACTTGCCCATGGCAGATGGTAAGGACAGGGCCGCCTTGCACCTGTTTGTACTGTACTCTGCACCTCAAGCCAGATCTTTATTATCTGCAGAGCACAGCCAGACCCTGCAAGCAAGCATTTTTAAATGAGCTCTAAGAACCTTTGTTTTTTCAAACCCTACACAAAATCTTTTATTATTAAGAATGAGAAAGTCAGAAGAAAATAAAGCATTTCCAATTATTTTTAGGCATCCCGAGAAAGCACTTCAAATTGTTTTCACTGAAAAGTTGTATTTCAATTCCCCTCCCAATACAAAACCTAGGTGTGGATAATTCCATATTTGGGAAAGCCCATCTTCGCTAAGGAGAAGTGGTTGTTATTTAAAGATACTTGGGCATTGTAATACAAGTTGTATCGTTTGCTACCAGTATAGTAACACTTAACAACTATTGTTGCAAGCTGATTATTACATGTTATTTGGTTGCTATGAGCTGCTGGACTAGTACAGGCATGGCACTTGTAATCCAAAATGCTCATGAGGTTTCTTTCTGTAATTTGGATCATGTAAACAATAGAATTATGTTCCCAAAAAGGATTCATTATATCATACTTGGGGTCAGATAGAAGGTATTGTTTCTCTATTACAGAGAAATAGAAAACCATTTTTAAAAGTCTTATTTGCTTAAAATGGAGTCTGTGAGAGATGGCCTTCCCGTAATTGGGAACATTCTGGATAATGGGTTTCTGGATAATGGAGCCCATATTTTGCACTCCCCCCCATTTCCATGCACCATTTATTCTAGGCTTTTACCATTGGTGACCCTTAGGGTGTGCCCAACCTTATACTGATTAGGATAAAAGTGTGTTTGTAAGAATTTGTCTATACAATGTTATATAACTAGAATAAAAGGCAATTTAGTAAGAGACAAAAATGTCACAAACATTGCTCATGCTCAACAAAGCACTGTGGGGAATGGTTTTGGAGTCATCTCCATAACAGGCTTTTGAATAACAGATTCAATACCTGTTTAATATTTTGTTGTAGACTTAAAGGGGATTCTGTCATGGGAAAAAACATTTTTTTCAAATGCATCAGTTAATAGTGCTGTTCCAGAAGAATTCTGCACTGAAATCCATTTCTCAAAAGAGCAAACAGATTTTTTTATATTTCATTTTTAAATCTGACATGGGGCTAGACATTTTGTCAATTTCCCAGCTGCCCCATGTCATGTGACTTGTGCTCTGATAAACTTCAATCACTCTTTACTGCTGTACTGCAAGTTGGAGTGATGTCACCCCCTCCCTTTCACCCACCCAGCAACCTAACAACAGAACAATGGGAAGGTAACCAGATAACAGCTCCCTAACACAAGATAACAGCTGCCTGGTAGATCTAAGAACAGCACTCAATAGTAAAACCCATGTCCCACTGCGTACTATTCAGTTACATTGAGAAGGAAAAACAACAGCCTGCCAGAAAGCAATTCCCTTTTAAAGTGCTGGCACAAGTCACATGACCAGGGGCAGCTGGGAAATTGACAAAATGGCTAGCCCCATGTCAGATTTCAAAGCTGAATATTTGAGAAATGGATTTCAGTGCAGAAATCTACTGGAGCAGCACTATTAACTGATGTGTTTAAAAAAAACATGTTTTCCCATGACAGTTTACCTTTAAGCTTCCACCATCAGGTATATTCAGATTATCCTTATACCACCCAAATGGGTGCTACCTAAACAACAAAAGCAAATACTGCATGTGTTTCTGGCCACTATTTCTGGTGTCGTTCTCTTGCACAGTGATATGTGAGGGTATGTTATGATAAGGTTAGAAGATATTGTCCTATGTGACATACTTCATCATGTGCTTGTGTGTCAATAATGCACATGGTATTCTATCAGGAGGAGTTAGGTTTATTTCATGTTTTTGGCTAAAAAAAATGAAGAATTTATTTTGCTTATAATACAGTAAATACTGTGAACTGCTTTTCTGAAGTGGGATCTTTGATCCGGAATGCTGGATAAGGGGGTTTCTGTAATTTAGATCACCATACCTTAAATACTGCATCATGGAAATTATTAAAAAAATTCTTTTTTTAAAATGTACTCTGTAGGAGATGGTTTCTCGTCATTGAGCTAAGTGGATATTGGGTTTTCAGATAAGCAATGTGTTAAAACTTCCAGCAGCCTTTGAGTAGGAATTGAAGTTTAACAATAGTTGTAGGGCTGTAGACTGGACACTGCAGATGCTAATACTGAAGGTTATATAACAATTCTTACACAACAGGATGAATTGTAGGGAAGAATGCAAATTGCAAAAAAATGTAACAAAATGCCTTGTTTTTTGCTCTTTGTTCCACAGGTTGAATGTTTAGGTGCAGGTCTTTGTGTTAAACAAGAATGTGCAATGAATGGCTGTGTCCCATAAATACAGCACTGCCTGCATTCATCAGAACTGCACTCATGAGGGGCAGTTTATGTGCATTCTTGGCGGTCTTCCGTTTGCATTACATTGAGTAATGCGTAAGCGATGCTAATGGCACAAGGTGTCCTGTACTTACCAGCTGCCTTGCATGCAAGAGCTTTGAGATCTGCACCATAACCCCCCCCCATAGGATTAATAAATGAGCCCTCATATTCCCCAACAAATTCCTGTGGTACTGGGGAAACACTTTCTGCACTGCCCTATGAATGTACAACACCAGAAAATGTAATTAAATAATAATTTCCCATTACTCTTTATTACATTCATGCAAGTACTGTATGTAGGGGAACAGAAATACAGTGCATGTATACTTCTGCAGTTGTTCATCCAGAATAACATAATTCTTTCTATCAATGCTGGATAAACCAACTCTATAGACTCTGCACACAACAGTGATTTATAATGAGGTCCCTGCCTCTAACACATGTTTTATCATCTCTCTAATAATAAATGAACATGTTTAAGGACCCATCCCTGAGCTCTCATTCTCCGGGACTTTGCACTAATGCTGTTTGTGAATTCACTCTTGCTTTACTTAATACTTTCTCACAACAAGTGCCTGAAAATCCAGTATTTCTTTTTGCAGGAGCTGATCTTTTGTGGCTAAGCATTCTTCCTATAATCCCAACCTCGATGTGGATTAGTCTCTCAGTATGAACAAGGGATTACCAAAACAGATTAACTGCTAACTAAGACGAATACAGGCCACTCCAGCATCATTAATGCTGCATTAGTTATTCCACCACAGTTAACTAATTTGGGAGTAAGATTACCTTGGGGGGTAGAACTACTTAGCTGAAAAGTTATTGAATATGATTGCTGTCAAAGTAATAGTAATAGTAATGCAATACAAAAAGTAGAATCTTTTTTTCAGGAGTCAGAAACCATCTCTGCCCCTCTACACCCACACAGGTACAGCAGGGATGTATTTCTTTGGATGTACAGTATATAAAGACCAGAGTAAAGTGTAATTTCAAAGTGTACACTCATATCAGTATATTTAGTACATTTTGTGCCAACTACACCAAGGTCATCCCTGGTCTGGCCAGTCCTATACTCCCTATCAACTGACTCATTAAGAATTCAACTATTTCTTTGAAAACTCCCAAATGATTGTCCATATATATTGGACACCACGGGGATTGTCCAGATTGAAAGAATTGTGTAGTGTAAACACAGCTTTACCTTTTTGCTATAGTATACATAGGGGGAGTGGCCAACACAAAGTTGTAGTTCCCACTCTTTCCAGCTATTCGGCTATTCTGGTTTAAAACCAGCTAAAACCGCAAGATGAGCAATATCTTCTTCATATTTCGGGAGGGTTGGTCCAATTTGGAAGCAAAATAAATGCATGTTCAGTTATTATTATTATAGATAAAGCACCAACATATTCTTTTGAACTTTATAATAGGGTGTAGAGGGCACTACTTATTAGAGGTTACCTGAACTTGTGTCTCATACCCCATTTTCATTTTAGATTGTAAGCTATAATAAGTAGTAGCCTCAACACCCTATTATAAAGCGCTAGAGCAGTGGTGTCCAAAAGGTAAATCGAGATCTACCAGTAGACCTTTAGATGTGATCATTGGATCTCAAGACACTGTCAACAAATAGCTTGTCTAAAAACACCCTCCTATTTCATGCTTTTCATTCAGATATTTATTATGTATGGTAACATAAGTAATAGTTGTTTAATATAGTAATATACATTGACTCATACATTCATATTTAAGTAATATTTTACATGGAACAGAAGGTTAACAATGCTTGTACTATGTAGATCATAATAGGACATCATCACTAAAAGTAGTCCTCGCATTAATGGGCATTCCTGCACCAGAGAATATTTTGGTGCTTTAAGGAAAAAGGGGTATGAGGTTTTGAGTGCTTCTTGGCCAGGCTCCAGTTCAACCTCTACCCACACCTGCTCATTTAACCCTCTAGCATCAATAGGCCAGCTCTTATTAAAAAGAAGGTAGTTGCAGAGGTGATAGATATCTTACCACCTAAGTCCAGGCTGTGGTGGTGTTCCTAAAAATCTAGTCCTGCACAAGCTGTGTGAGACTTCTTAATATTATAGAAACTGAACTCAGTATTTTTACTATAAGGAGAGACTGCAGGAATTATGCCACCACTTACCTGTATATTAATGCATAAAGCCAGACAACCTCACAAAGCAAAACTTATTCAGCTTCTAATGTCAGTGATGCCCGTTTGAAAGCAGGAAAGACGCAGAAGAAAAAGGCAATTAACTCAAAAACTATAGAATGTATATTTAAAAAAAAAAAGCCCAGTTGAAAAGTTGGTAAGAAGAGGCATACTTAAAATTAATTTAAAGGTAAAGTAACCCTTTAAGGCAAGATATGACTACTATTTATTAATATATAAGGGATCAAAAATAAAATCCCACTTATGTAATAAAAGGCACAGGTTTACCTAGGTGCAGTAACCAATAGCAACCAATAACCTGCTGATTTCTCTTGGTGACTAGATTTTTAATAACATTTAAACCTTTCATTGTATAATCCAATGTTGCCTCCTGATTGAGTTTGTCTATGCTGTTTAGGTCTTCACTTAATCCTCTGCAGTACCCCCTAATTTGCATGTGGGAATGTCTCACCTGCTCCAACCCCTAAATATAACTGAGAATAAATTGAACAACACATGTATAAACTTAATAGAATTTGGAACAACTAGAAATACTTTTATCTTCCTTAAAAAATGCTTCTTTCATAATGCATTGCACCACTAGCAGTTCATAGGTTACAGTTCCCAGAAGCTAGCAAATAAGTTGGAAAAAAAACACAATTCATTTTAATACATTGATATATTATTAAGGCAATTAATCTTGAATAAATAAAGTAATGAATGCATGAATTAATTAATTAATTAATTAAATAAATAATTGTTTGCTTAAGTTAACTTTTAGTAAGCTATACAATGGCTAATTCTAAGCAACCTTTCAACTGGTCTTCACTTTTTCTTTAATAGTTTTTGAATTATTTATCTTTTACTTCAGACTCTTCCAGCTTGCAAATGGGTCCACTGACCCCAATTTAAATACAAATGCTCTGTAAAGTTGAAAATGTATTGTTATTGCTTTTTTATTACTCATCTTTTTATGCAGGTTCTCTCCTATTCATATCCCGGTCTCTTATTCAAGTCAATGTGTTGATAGGGGAATTTTGGCGAATACAACCATATTGCTGAAATTGCAAACTCGTGAGCTGCTGAAAAAAAGCTATCACTTTCTACATCATACTAAAAGTCAATATAAAGTTGAACAACCCCTTTAAGCTTTCACAGGGAATGATTGTAGCTGCTAACAAAAGCAAATTTTGGGGTGTTATGCACTTCTGTTTACAGCAGATTCAGGGGTGTAGCAATATTCAGTGTGGGAAGAGTTAGCAGCAAATAAATTAAAGATTCCCACTGAACAATGTACTTCCAAGAACTTAGTGGAAGAGCCAAGGACAATAAAAGTTATTTTTATAAAAAGAAAGATTGTGAATCAAATGAGTAATGGAAATAAACAGAGATGCAGTGTGGCTTTGCAAAATGTCTGCAATTATTAACAAATAGTACAAGGTTTTTTAATTTGGTGTTGTGCTTTATGGGCAATGATGCACTGTGAACCTGCTTCATCAAACGATTTGAATGTGTAGATTATATTGTGTGCCTCATTGCTATTCTCACAGTGTAGAGTTCATCTTATGCTGATCGACATAAATTAAAAAGAGTCTTTCTTTCTCTCATCTCCCATCCACTCCACCCCTACAGATTTACATTGAAGCTCTGCCAACATCCCATCGGCCAAAGTCTTTTGCAACATTAAAATGAAGCTCCAGTCTTCCCCTTGCTATTTCTCCCCACCCACCTTGTTTTATGCCTCATCTCTAAATAGTCATTTCAATAACTATGTTTGTCACTTGTTCCCTCGCATGAACTTCTTCAGGGTAGAATTTTAATTTGCTATGTTTTTGGAAGACGATAGATATGCAAGGTCCTATTTTCTTCCAAAGGTGAAAACAGCCTGCTAGCCAGCAGGTGCAGAACCCCTAACCAGCTGCTTACTGCACTTGAGTTGAAGCGTCTTGGTTCCTCCCTCCATGCCAAGAGTACTTCACATAATCCTCTCATGCAATTCACACTGTAATTGCACAGATCCAGATTGCCAGGGCTCAATTTATTATTATTTTTACTAACAAGATCTTCAGCAAACAGGGACTAGTCATATTAATTAGTTTTATGAAGCCATCCTGCTTTAGCCTTATCAAGACTTTTTGTTTTGCATGTCTTCCACCTTCAACCTCTAAATCTGCACCCCTCCCTTAATGCTATTCAAGGCCACTCAAAAAGCAGCACATGTGGAACTTTCAAGTTTCTTTTATTTTCTTGCCTCATCCACTTCTTGAGATGAAGCTTGGTGGATAGACAGTTGTACTTGAGATCAGTCTGTTGAGGACCAGCTTGCCTCAAGGTTCTATTTGCTCTGTTGATCACTACAGACCTTCTGAATCCTCACTGTACTTATGTTCACTGTAGTAGAACTATTGCCACAATTCAAATATGTGTACCCCTGATTAACCCCTTTTGGCATCTAAATAGAATGTATACATATCATATTCCATATACTGTACAGATAGTAATCTTTTGAGACCAATTCCTTGGTCAGGGATGTGCCAGCCTGTGGAACATTTGACGTAAAATCTGGAAGTAAATAGTTAGGGACCACCATATGGGGTGTATCTTGATGTGGTATAGTGGCTTGTCAATTTTATGTTTTTTGTAAATACATGCACTGTCATAGATACTAAATTACTTATGAAACAGGAGACCAGGGAATGTGCAGTGATTATATCCCTCTCTTTTTTATGTTTGCATCTAACTTGGCCAGATCAGTCACACTTCCATTGTACTGCAATATACTTGAAGTGGTAAGTAAAAACTATTTTAAAATGCTAGTTTTTAAGGTTCTTGCACATAAAAATCTAAAAAAATACATGCTTGTCTTTTAGATTTAACGTGCAAACACCTTCTTTTTTGAAGAATTTACTAAGAACATTTAAATATAATTGTACTATTGAAAGTAAAGTCATAAAATGTAGTTTCTTTTATGCTAAAACTGATATTTAAACAGTTGACGATACTGATACTTAAGCTTCTAAGAGCGCAAACCTTAAAACCACTGATGGATAAGGAACTACCAGGCATGAGAATGTCTCATACAAAAAGCATATATCAGCAAAACCCAATGCCCTTTGAATGCTTTTTAAGCTACTGACAAACGAACTTATTTATTAGGGAGGTTTTTCTTAGACCTTATTATGATTATTTCGTTTTTGTAATCATTACAAGATCAAATATGTTTATTATCAAATGAGGATCCAACCTGTTTATTTGCCCATAGATACTCAAGCATTTTGGATGAGGAGAGCCTTTACCTTATTTTCATGCAAAGCAGAATGACCTCTGGAAAGGAAATCCAGTATGGTTCTTGAAATTTCCATTTCAATTGATTACTATGTAAGCTAAAGATCACCCACTGGGCTTTAATTAATTCTCTTTGCATGCAAATGAGAAGAAGGTCCCCACACCGGAAATGCTTTACTTGTAGATTCAATACTCTGGTTCTACATATGCTTATTAGAACATCAGATCTGGACTGAGAGTCAAAACAGGTCCTGGCATTTCAAGTTCCCACAGGCCCAAACAGAACAATACAAAGCACTGGTTTATGGAAGCTTATAGTAGTAGTTTCCATATTGAGAAAAGCCTATGCTGTATTGATGAGGGGTGGGATGGGCACATAGGAAGCCTCCATCCTGCCCCCTACCGATGGTGCTGAGCTGAGAGCAACCACTCACAGGCAGAAGTTCCAAAGGGGTGTGCACTGAAAAAATCACTGCAGAAAAAGTTGCCATGAAAAAATGCACTCTGACTTCAGGGTGTTTCACTAACTTTCAATGATTCACTAATTTTCCTGTGGTTTTGCAAAGTTTTCGGGAGATTCTCCCATCACTAGCGATAACATTTTTTGTGGTTTATTTCATGAAAACTCTATTGAAGTCTATAGGAATTTGCAAATGGGGGATATATTTTTCAAATCAAACTTTTTTTACACTCTGTCCCACTATCTGGCAAAATGTAGTGTAAATGAAAGAGACATCTTGTATTAGGGTCCAATTTTAATTTCTTGTTGGGACCTCAAATCTCCTATGATAAACTCTTTCTGTTTACATGCTTTTAAAAGGAGTGCAATGTTAACCTACAAGAAATAAATTGCTTACGACTTTCACCTCTTTGATAGGACTATATACACTACATGCTATACATAGTATACTGTCTAATCGTACTGCAGAAGACTGATCCAGATCTCCTTGGTCCTGCCTGCTCTAGTTTATGTGACCTACAAAACGTAGAATTTGAATAATGCCTGAAATAAATCAACATAACTTTTCTAGTGCACTGCACTATATCTGTCTGCTTAGTTTATATTAATTAATGTGGAGCTTCCATACTGCTTGCCTTGTGTATCTAGAGTCTACTCTACTTATGCCTGCAGTATTACTTCTGCTGAAAGTAGGTTCCATGCATCCACAACCCTGACTGTACTCGAAACATAAATAATTTAAGGCATGCTTCCATATTTTCTTATTGTCCTGTCTGTGTAATATACAACTGGGTTAACCACTTTTATGGCATGTTAGTACAAGTACCAGTGGCACTAAATCTCGTTACTTTCACAGACACGCTCTATAAATATCACGAATGTTACCAGACTAGATGGACGGGATACAGAATTCAACTTTGATATACTTTTTTTCAGTGCCAGGCATTCTAAGGTCACTAAATACAGAGAATTTCAGGGGAGTTTTAAAATTCATGGACATAGTGACAGATATTTGCATGGGAACTCTATCAACCCTAGTTCATAAAAGGTGCATTTGAAAGTATGTAATATAACCACAGATATGTCATTAAATAATAAAATATGTGGGATCATAAATGTGAGGGGTTTTTTTTAATTCTGAAAAGCCAATAATTATAAAGATATTTATCTATGACCTGTGTCAAACAGCATGTGCAATTATCACAAACTATAGACATAATCTACTCCCCAAGAGGAGTATTTTACAATATATTTTGGAAGAAACATTTTTCATGGTTGATGTACAGTTCTCGGGAATCATTTAGATTGTTTAGGCAGTCAGCAGGTTCATTGCATTTGTAAGTTGTTGTTCAACCATTCCGCTGGCTAAAAGTCTCTTGCCCCTTTCTTCTTCTGTGCAGTCCCCTTCACAAGCCCCCGAGATGACACAGATCATTGATGCATCTGCCCTCATTAGCATTTCAGCAGCCTAGCTCAGTAGGTTCAGAAGCAATCTGTCATGTGAAAACTAAAGAATGTGCCCCATTTGCATGATTCTGTGCCAGAATGCAACTTTTTCTCATCTGCTCATTGTGCAATTTCCCCTTCGACATTAAGCTTTCCCATGAAGTTCCAAAATCATATTATGGATTTTACAGCTCAACTAAATTTCTGTAAGACCCGCATTTCATGTACCATTTAACCCTTTATTTACCCAAGCAGACTGTGCTTTCAAGACTCTCTTCCTGGCACTTTGTAAGATGTTGCCATAGTAAATGTTCGGACAACTTTTTTTTTTTAGGGTGGTGCTCTTTCTGTGGAGTGTATTAAACTGCTATTCAAGTTAATTGCACATTTGATCTGCAAGACTGTATATTGTCTTCTTAAATACCTTGGTGAACACTTAGTCCAAATTAATCTTCAAACCATCTTAAGTTAATTTTCTTCTTGCTAATTATTTGTTCCAATTGTGTGTCAAGTGTCATTTGGAGAGTCCCCCCTTCAAAAGGAGAAATTCATTAAGCAATGGCTTCAAATATTTGTTGCTGCTATGGAAGCTTTCATAAGTGATTTCATACTAGCAAAATACTGTGAACTATAAGCATCTGAAAACAAGGGGTTGTTTGCTACACAATGTAGCTTTTATATACAAAGAGTAAACAACAGAAATAAATGTTATAAAGCCACATTTATTCTTTGCTTTAATGTAAGGAATATATATATATATATATATATATTTAGTATTTATGCATGAACATATGTAGCATATGTAAAGGTTGTTCCAGGCTTAGTGGAGAAATCACTGAAACGTGGATACCTGTTACACGCAAATTACAGTGAGAAGTTTCATTCTAAAGATATCTTTTTTTTTCCTGAGTGGATATAGTTAAAAGTTAAATATAAAATTTCACTATAATTGATCCATAAAATCACCCGCATTCTCTGGAGCAGTGTAGGAAAAAGAACTTTGTTTTATTTATCTATATTCATTAAGTAGCAAGATGGCAAAAAGAAGGAGCCCAAGTAAAATAAAAATGACCGGTAAAATAACACTGAATGTCCAGCTGAACGGGTTGCAAGTTTGCAGTGAGACTCACACGGTGATTAGCATTGAGTTACGGAATACTTTGCTAATTATAGGTGACCGATGTTTCCTCGTTAGACAGCTCAGGTCTTTTTACATTCTTGTTGTCTTGCAGCTCAACTTAAACTGTTGTCTAACCTTTCTTTAATCCGTGTCATCTTGAGTTGATGGGAACTGATTTCATTCCACCTCTTCTGGAGGTATAGAAACAATCTTCCTATTCAGTGCTTTGGACTGAGAGCGAGTGAAGCGCTCACACACGCACACATCCACACACATCCAGATAAAAAAGAAACCAGGGTCCTGATTAATGGCTGCTAATTAGCAATGTTAATGACCAGGTGTCCCCAAGCATGGCCAGCTCCTCTCAGCATGTAGTGATCCCTCAATGAGGGCCTTGCAAATCCATTCCCAGTGACCCTAGCCCTCAGCTGCCAGTAATGAAGTACAGCTCCCTCATTATACCCAGGAGAGGCTCAGAGGGAGGCAAGAAACTACAACTCAAACCTTTCCCCTGTGTCTCTAGTGGGTCTTCCATTAATTAAAGCAGCAGCTCCTCTCACCCCTCCCTTTCTCACACAGTTTTGTGATATTTATGTTTATTTGGGGCTTTGCAATAAAACTGTAGGCATTATTAAAAAAACAATATTGTGAAAAACTGTACATGGGTTTTAATATTGTAGATTTACAAAAATGGGCATTTTGTTGTGAAAATGCTGTCTGAAGTGGTACTTGATCTTAATAACAGCAATGTTCTTAATTATAGTAATTACACATAATTCTTAGTTACTTCTGTTTGGCTTATGGCACTTTCTTTTTATTTACCATGATGTCTTCTATATTACTACATCCAAATATAACAATTTTGAGCTTGGGCAATGGCAAGTAGAAATCACAAACTTAATTTTTGTATAAACTGAAAACAAAAGTTCCCCACATTAGTCATAATCAATGTTAAAGGACCAATAACATCAAAAAATTTAAATGTTTTAAAGTGATAAAAATATAATGCAATGTTGCCCTGCACTGGTAAAACTGCAGTGTTTGCTTCAGAAACACTACTATTGTTTATATAAATTAGCTGTTGTGTAGCCATGGGGGCAACCAGTGAAAGTAGAAAAGGCTCAAGTTACACAGCAGATGGCAGATAAGTTCTGTAGAACATAATGTTATCTGTTATCCATTACTTATCCTGTGCCATATAGCCATTTTTCAATTTCTGCAATTGCTACTCAGCAGCTTGTTTATATGAACTATAGTAGTGTTTCTGAAGCAAACAGATCAGTTTTAACAGCGCAGGGCAACACTACATGATATTTTCATTACTTAAAAACACTTTCATTTTTTGGTGTTGCTGTTCCTTTAAAGAATCCTTGGAGCACAATCTCTTGTCTCTGCAACAATTGTTTCCAAACTATGGGACTTGCACCCCTTGGCTAAATCAATTGGTAGACTCTATGAAGTACACTCAAAAATGTCAATTTAAATAGATTACAGAGAAGGAGAACCTTGAATTCTGCAAATCTCCTTAAAAATGCTGATGTAAAGTTAGCTGAAACAATCTGGATGGAACACAATATCTGCAGCATTTCATTGTTTTTGCCTTATTCTTGTTTGATATATTCTGTGATCCCTTGTGTTTAGACTAGAGCTTAGGGCTGGTTTTAACACTACTAAATTCTTCTTTTTATTGAAGAGTTCCTAATTATATTCATAAGACCTGCTTAGAGATGACTGAATAGATTATTCTGATTCATACAAATGAATACACTATGGTAAATGTTATCATATATCATATATATTTTTGAAGTGTGGGAGGGATCCACATTCCCCAAAGATTACTTAAAGTTGTCATCTTCAGATACATACATTGAAATTGCACATCAGTTAGGAACCACACAGTACTGGCCATATTCCTGGGTCTTCTAGCTATGCTGTTGCCCTCTGATATTTATATTTTCAGTTCTTGTTCTGAATTTCTGAAAACTGTGATATTTGTGGGTATATAATAGTCAGCACAGTACAAATAGGGAATTAAATGAATATGTAGAAATAAAGAGGTAATGTTGGCCACAAGAAAAAGGTGTGAGGCTGGAAATTATAAAAAAAGGTGTGAAACACAAAGCAGTGGGTGAAGAGGAAGGGACAAAAGAGCAGGGAAGAAAAACTATGAGCAAACTATAAAGAAGAAAGCCAGACCAGAACAGAAAGAGAATGATAAAGACTTTGGGGTAAATTCACTGGGGCAAATTTACTAAAGGCCGAAGTGGCAAATTCGTCATTGTGATGTCATTTCTTAACTTCGCAAATTTACTAAGTCCGAAAGATAGAATAGCGCAACTTCGCACCCTAACGAAAATAGGCATCGCTAGCATAACAAATTAATGCAACTTAGAGTAGTGCAACTTTACACCCTAGCAAATTAAGCATCGCTAGCCTAACATCCCTTTGTCTGATACCTCTTAGGAGGCAAAGCTGTGCTAGCTACCATTACTTACCACCAGACAAAGCGATGTTACGGTAGCGATGCCTGATTTTGCATACCTGTCGAAGTTAAAATTCTCAGTAAATTTGTGTAGTTTCACCCCCTTCACCAGAGTGCAACTTAGTAAATTTGCAAGGTTACGAAATGACGCCATGTTGGTGAATTTTCGCTAGTGTTAGCCACTTTGTAAATTTGTAGGGAAGGGTAGACTCAAAATGGGAGTAGTATAAGGAAGGGTTCTGCATAGGATTGGAAGAAAAAAAGCTGGTCACATTAAAGGAGAGGAACAAAGCAAAATTGATCTTGGCGGGGAGCAAAATATAAGTAGAGAGAACAGACTGAATCATAAAGGTAAAAAGTGGAAAGAAGAAGTGAGGAAGGTGAGAAAAGAATAAAGGGGGGAAATACAAAGGTAAATGTAAAGTATACATAAGGGGGTCAAAAGAAGAAGAAAGCAAAAAGAAACACAGTAGCAAGGAGTAAAAAAGACAAGGTTTAGACAACTACGTGACAAGGTGGAAGAAGCAGAAAACAACTGTAGGGAAGAGGATGAAACGAAAGAGAAAAAACAGGTAACTGCCAGTGAAAGACTGATGAATTATAAACATGGCTCCCATAAAGTTTGAATACAAATAGGAAATAACAGAATGTCCTTGCTATGGATTCAGTTGTTCATAACATGTATGGCTGAAAAGAAGGGGTTGGCAGAAGTGTTGGCAGACATTTTATATTCTGGTTGCCTCTTTACCACTTGCAATATTTTTTGCTCTATTCCCGGGCAACAAGTAGATATTGTATCCTTATCTAACCATAGGCCTCTTTCCTTCCTAAATCATGTTTCTGGAATTGTCAGTTTCAAACTTTACTTCTAACTAGAAAGTGACTTAAAAGGATTATTATTGTTCCACTTATCAGTGGGGCACTGGCTTAGGTCTTCATCTTCGGAAAAAAGGTAATAATCTTTGTTATTATTCCCCAAGTTTTTATCGCACTCTGAAGCTTTGAACCACAATCTATAGAATGATTAAAAATAATGCAAAAGAGCATTTTGCATTTGTCCTGATGAGGACAATACTGTTGATCTTGCTTTCCACTATTTTCTGGAAAAATTGTCACATTTATGGTTTTGCTGGATTTACTCACTTCCATGTTCCTGAGCAATATGTGTATCACAGCATATGTCATTGCAAGTATGTTACCCATACATATGAAAGGGAAGAACCTTAAAGTGGTTTAGTACCATTATAGAACCATTATGACAGCACTGAATTGGTCAGATATCCAGGCATAAGACTAAGGACATTGATATGGGGTGATTTAGGGAATTTCGTTTCTTACAGTGATTTGGAGGTGAGGCCACAATATTCTGAATCAACCCCATTCACTTCCATGGTGATTACCTGCACACTGGTGCAATGACTTTTGACTGGAAATGTTTACAGAAGACAATATGCTTGAAACCTCCCCGTACCCCATTCCTTTAAAAATGGTACATGCATATATGTTAATTCTTCAAGTACAATGTAACTGCGTTTTTTTCTCTTGTTTATAATATACAGTAGATGTATGGGACAAATATTTATATTGGATTTAGTTAGTCATAATGCTCATTAACTACACCCAATCCACACGCATAATATTTTAACAGTCGTTCTTGTCCTTTTTACTTGCTACTTAGTAATAATAATCCAGTACCTTGCACATTATGTTAACTAACAAAACAAGAGTTCATAATGATGGAAAAACACCCAAACAGAATTATTACAAATATTGAAAAGATGTCAGTAAACATTATTTAAATGCACTGGATTTTTAAATTAATGCCACTGATTTTCCACTAATCATTCAACAGTGGGGTTCTGAAAACACACATGGCGTTTAAAGCAGGTATGTAATAAATCACTTTCACTGCAGGGGTGCAGAATAAGTAACCAGTGCCTGCCTCTTTCTCTTGGAGAATGACTTTTTGTGTAACCTCTCTGACCCTTTCTTTCTTTTTGTGACCTTGGATATCCCTCTAAGAGGCACTCTCCTTCTGCCTTTCTTTCACACATTTTTACTTAACTCTTTAGTTCTATGAATGTGTTTTATATTTTATACCATGCTTAAAAGTTTCTCATATTCTGTAATTATTTGTTCTGTTGCAATTACTATTATACTGTATTTAGTCTCACTGGGCTGGAGTTATGCATAGATGTCCATCGTATCTGTGCATCATATAATATATTGTGTCATAACAAAGTATAGAAATAATTACTAGTGTCCCTAGAAAGTTAGAGCTTCTGGGTTGATTAACATTCGATTTGGGTAAGAAATTTTGCTAGAAACCAATGAGATGTCATTAAGTGTTTTGCAGTTTTGACATAGATTTGACAAGGTTATTTTATAGGTCTTTCCTTGTAGTTTCTTTCTATCAGTAATATACTGCACTAGTATCAAAGTGAGTCAAAAGGTAGAATTTGTTCAAGGATGCTACTACATTGAGGCAATCCCTATCTTGGGACCAGATTCCAGGGCCGGGCCAAGGTAGTTTGGCACCCTAGGCAAGGGGTTTAATCAGCGCCCCACCCCCATTATGTATGAACATTTCCCACCTATTCACTTTTTCTTAAATAAAGAAACCTTATAACACATTAATGAATCAAACTGTACATGTGCCAGCCAGCAGCACCCAAAAAATTGCTCCCAATCTGTACCTGTGCCAGCCAGTAGCACCCAAATTATTGCTCCCAATCTGTACCTGCGCCAC
>CM044439.1:115601919-115632665 GCA_024363595.1 Xenopus borealis
TTTAAGATACTGCAAATTCTGTAGATTAAAAATGCCTTTTGAAGTGGTACTTGATCTTAATAACAGCAATGTTCTTAATTATAATAATTACTCATAATTAATCATAGTCACTTCTGTTCAGCTTATGGCACTGTCTTTTTATTTAACATGATGTGTTCTGTATTATTACATCCAAATATAAAAAATTTTTTGTTAGAATTTTATACCTCAGGCAATGGCAAGTGGAAATGATAAACTTTTAATCTTTGCAAAAGTTGCCAACAAGTTCCCGATATCTTCCATATTTAATATTAAAGAAACCTTGGAGCACATTCTCTTGACAGTCGTTCCCAAACTGTGGGGCTTGCCTCCTTTGAAAGGCTAAATAAATTGGTAGACTCCACGAGGTCCAATGAAAAATGACCATTTAAATAGATTATGTAGAAGGAGTGGCTTGAGCTCTGTAAATCACCTGTAAGTTAGATGGTTTACAAATTATTATATGTTAGTAAATTTCTATAACTCCATTTTTGTTCATATTCTTCATATTCATTCTTTGTTCACTTTCTGAAAAGCTTTTAGTTCCCCTTTGACCCCCAAAGTGGTGTCATAGAAAAAAATAGATATAGCTATAATGTTTATTGAAGGTGGGTGGAGGAAAAATCACAATATTTTACAGCATTTCGTTGTTTTTATATTATTCTTGTTTTATATATTCTGTGACCACTTGTTTTTAGACTGGAGCTAAGGGCTGATTTCAACACTAGTAAATGCTGCTAATTCTGTTCATAAGACATGTTTACAGATAATTGAATGGGTCCTTCTGATTCATACAAATTAGGGACATTTGAAAGGTGACTCATAATTATTGAGTTTTTATTTGGATTCACTACCAGCATTAGCCTAATCACAAGCCATTGTGCCCTGCAGCAAAATTGTTTTAACCCTGTCCCCACATATTATTATGCCCCAGTGGAACAGTCTAAGGCAGGGGGTCCAAAAGGTAGATCAGGATCTATCAGTGGATCTTTAGTTGGTGGTTAGTAGATCTCCAGACACAAACAGATTGTCTAAATCACCCTCCACTTTCATTATTTTCATTCAGATATTTATTCTGTTAAATGTTATATTGGGCTATGATAAAATGTATATTGCTATATTTAAGAAATAACTATTATGGTTAACTTATGTAACCTTAATTAATATTGTCAATGGAGCTGAATGCTAACAATATTATAATATGGATGTAGATCATAATGGGACAATATCACTAGAAGTAGACCCCACATTAACAAAGCATGGTCCTGGTCTTAGGCTTCTATAACATTCACATACACTATGGTCAATTTTATCACGTATCTTGTATATTCTTGGAATGTGGGAGGAAACCACCTTGCCCAAAAGGTTGGTTAAAATTGTCAGTTTCAGATACATTTGCTGCAATTGTGCATCAGATAGGAACCCCACAGTGCTGACTATATTCCCAGTTCTTCTATCTATGTTGTTGCCTCTTGACATTTAGATTATTGGTTGTTTTGAATTTCTGAAAACTGTAAAAATTTCTGAGTATAACGCAGCAGGCACAGTACATATAGTCATGAATTTTATGTTGTTAATGGTGCCAATTATGCTGATTTGCATTTTGCTTGATTCACAAATGAATCCTACAATTACAAACCTACTGTTTAGTATGTAATGGCACACTCAACACCAAGGGACTTTTACAAATGGAAACACTAGTAAGATGGTATGTGGCCAATCTACAATGCTGCACATACTTACACACTGATTTTACCAAGAACAGAACTGTCTACTTGGAAGCCTACAAATTGCAACCACCCCATGGGAGATGGAGTTAAAGAGATAAAAGTCAAACTCTATTTAAAGAGTTGCCTAACACCACGCTGGCTACTTACTGGACCCTTCGGGTCAGCGTGGTGTAGAGGCAACGTGGGTTGGAGCTGGAAACCATAAGCGTTTAAGGCAACTCAGGACAACATAGACTGGAGTGGAGATATACATATATGCCTGATTTTATTCACTCAAATATGAGTTTAACCAATTGGTCTTTTATATATTTATAATAAAAAGGATTTTACGCTATTCTTTGCGCATTACATTCTCTCGTAGCAACAGCTGACATGTAGAATCTCTTTGTCTGCGAAACCTTGATGTGCACATAGTTAACCAAAACGTTTGTAAGTACCCATTCACTCACTCACACGGGGTGATCTTTAAAGGGCAACTACACCAGATTAACAGTTGGGATTTAAAAGTATGGAACTATGAAGCTTCAAGAATACTACTACTATAATCCTCTTCTATATTTCTTTTTCCTTTTCCCTTTCTTCATCGTAATTCTTTTCCCGAGCTTTTATTAGCGCTGACCCTGTGGATTTTGATTTTTGTATATGTCTAAGGCTAATGACATGGGCTGATTTTTGGCATTTTGTTTCTTAAAGTGCATTGCAGCTTTGGAGGTGAGGCCAGAATACCCTGAATTAAAACCATTCACTTCCATGGTGATTACCTGCACATTGGTGTAATGACGTCAGCCAACTGTTGACTGGAAATTTCCATGGTAGACAAAATGCTTGATCCCTGTGCCTCATACTTTTAAATATGTTACATGCAAATACGTATGTTAAGTTTTTTTAAGTACAGGTATGGGATCCATTATCCGCAAACCTGTTATCCAGAAAATCTCTGAATTAAGGAAAGGCTGTCTCCCATAGACTCAACTTTATCCAGATAATCCAAATATTTAAAAATGATTTCCTTCTCTGTAATAATAAAACAGTACCTTGTACTTGATCAAAACTAAGATATGTATTCATCTTTATTGGAAGCAAACCCAGACTATTGAGTTTAATTAATGGTTTGAATGATTTTTTTTGTACACTTAATGATGATCCAAATTATGGAAAAATCCATTATCTGGAAACCCCCAGGTCCCAAGCCTTGATAACAGGTCCCATACCTTTACCAAAAACTTGCTTTTTTTCTCTTGTTTTTAAAGTAAATGTATGGTACAAATATTATATGGGATTTGTTTATCAACTTACTATGTTACTATATTTAGTCATAATCCTCTGTAAACTAGCAGACCCACTCCAAACAGCTGTTCTTTTCTGAGTCCTTGTTACTTTATAATAACAAGTCAATGCCTTGCACATTATGTTAACTAACACAACATAATGATGGTAAAAAAGCCCAAACACAAGTATTACAAATATGGAAAAGATAAAAAAACTTCAGTAAACTTTCTTTAATTGCAACATATATTTAAATTAATTCCATGGATTTTCCCCTGATCATTCAGCAGTGGGGTTCTGATAACACGCATTGCGCTTAAAGCAGGTATGTCATAAATCACTTTCACTGCAGGGGTGTGGAATAAGTAACCAGTGCCTGCCTCTTTCACTTGGAGAATGACTTTTTGTGTAACCTCTCTGACCCTTTCTTTCTTTTTGTGAACTTGGATATTTTCTACGAGGCACTCTCCTTCTGCCTTTCTTTGACACATTTTTACTTAACTCTTTAGTTCCTCGAATGTTTGTCTTTCTGTCACCATACCTAAAAGTTGCCCATTTTCTGCAATTATTTTTGCAGTTTGAATTAGTTTCTGTGAGCTGGAGTCATATATACAGTTCCATCATATCTGTGCATCATGATATATTGTATCAAAACTGAGTATACAAATAATCACTAGTGTCCACAGAAAGTTAGAACGCCTGGATTGATCATGATTATATTTTGGTAAGAAGGCTCTGAACCCAAAGTTAGTTAGAAACCATTGAGATGTCAGTAAACAGACTGAAGTCTTAACATAGATTTGGCATCTTTAATAGGTCTTTCCTTGTACCCTCTATGAGTGAAAGATTGCACTGGTTGCAAAGGGAGTTAAAAGTTAGAATTAAGTTAAGGAAATCTTTGGACCAGATCAGGTATTTAGTTTTAATATTAAGTAGTTGTGAGATTTAGCCAACTGTTACCAGAAAGAAAAACAAATACAATTCTATAAGGATTTTGACAGCTAGCAAATTCCACAAGATTCATATGGACATGTGGAAAGAGGGTTTCAGTAAGAAGCTGCTGGTAATAACCCATAAAATCAGTGATTAGCTGTAGGTAGAAAAATAAAAACATACTTTTGATTGGCTTCCATGTGTTACACTTCAGGTGTAGTGATGGGCGAATTTATTCGCCAGGGGCGAATTCCCGCGATTCGCCGCTGGCGAATAAATTCGTGAATCACCAGCGAAATTTCGCTTTGTGAAAATTCGCCAGAAAAACAAGTCGCGCGCTGAAAACGGCGCGACACGCCAAAGTTGACGCGACGCACGTCAAAAGTGCCCCGCGATTCGTTTCGCAAATTTTTCGCCAATCTTCGGAGATCCGCCCATCACTACTCAGATGCAGATTTGTCCAGTGTTGAAGAATGAGCCCTGGTATGTTGATAAAAAAAAAAAGACATCAAAAAATGTCTGTTGAAATCTATAGCTGTCAAAGTCAGAATAAAAATTTCATCAAAACAGCGTAATGCTATTGGCATCCCATTACCGTTTCAGTAAGTAAGCTATTGATGTGTAGACAAACTTTGATGATTGTTCTCTGACTTTGTGAAAATCACAGTTAACAGTTATTACAGTTCTTAATAATCCGGAGAAAATGAAGAATAGAGATGGAAAGAGAAAAACTTCAAAACTATGTTGAAAACATTTTCATCAAAACAGGAATTTTCTAATTAAATCTAAATAAAACTATAACCTGAAAATGAATTTTTGAGCAACAGATAGTTTATATCAAATCATATGTGACAATTAAAGAATCTTACCAAACTGGAATAAATATTTAAGTAAATATTGCCCTTTTACATCTGTTGCGTTGAACCACCATCTCATGATGGTCTGTGTGCTGCCTCAGAGATCACCTGACCAGAAATATTTCAACTCTAACTGTAAAGGGAAGAAGTGTTGAAGCAAAAGACAGAACTCTGTCTGTTAATTGGCTCGTGTGACCTAACTTTATAGTTTGTTTGGTATGTTTGTGTGCACCGTTGGATCCTAGGATCCCAGGAGGCTGTCCTTATTTTTTAAAACTGCCATTTTCTATTTATGATTACCCAATAGCACATACTACTAAAAAGTATATTATTATGAAAATGGTTTATTTACATGAAGCAGGGTTTTACATATGAGTTGTTTTATCCAATATCTGTTTATAGAGACCTACATTGTTCGGGGGGTATAGTTTTACTTTAAAAGAAGCAGGAAGAAATCAGAGTATGCCATTGTCAACTTATTTTAAAGTTCAATATGGTTCAATGGCCTTATATTTTAAATTATTCTAATAAATAATGTGTTGAATCTGGACAGTGCAAAACTGAAGTACAGACCAACTCAAAAGATTCCTATGAATGGACTGAAAGTGAGTTTTTCTTACAGAAAGAATGGGAATTTATTAAGTACGCTAATTTAATTGTCTTAAGAGTGAATGTAGTTAAAAGTTACAAGCATTATTTAAATGGCATCTTCACAAATGTTTATCAGTGCTCGCAATGTAAAATCATTCGCTGGCGAATATTACATTGCGCATCATCGCTAAGCAAAGGTTTAGAGTGAATACCTTTGTTTTAAATTGTGTTATATATTTTGTTGCAAAAAACTCTTATTTTAGAAATTTTAGAAATCTATATTTTAGAAATTTTACAGACACTGTGAATGTTCGCAAAAGCCATTTGGTCGATTAAGTTGTTGAGTTCTGTAATCAGTCAAAAAGAATTTGCTAACATTCGCAAGCTTCTTTGCACAGGTTTTTTGCACTAGCAAAACATATTACATTCCCGCATTAATGTGTTAATGGTCTTCGAGGCCCATATATCAACATTCTAATTTTATCAGTTTTATAGAGTTTTTCAAACTATGATTAAACGCTCTCTAAAATCACAAATGCCTTGTAATTTATTAAAAGATCCGAATACAAAAAAGTAAGAGTGAATAAAATGATGAATGATGTGCAAAAAAATACAATAATCTTGAAAACCTCTAAAAATTTGAGTTTCTGGACAATTACTAGAAAACCAACAAAAAATCTGAATGGCTAAAAAAAGGACCAAATGGAAGAGAGTAGCTCCTAAAGGACAGAGACTGTTTTTACTTGCTGAAGTTTTATATTGGAGTCTTTTTGTGAATTTTGCACTTTATAAATCTTATTTTTTTTTAGAATAGATAACCCCACTAATATTTAGACAAAAAATATTTGATTTGTCTAAAAAATTGAAAAAGGCCCTTTAGTGTGGAAGGCTTTAGTGTGGAAGGCGGCAGAAAAATTAGAGGGGTTTAATTACCTTCAACTACTATCAATTTTCTGTGGGCCTAGCACCATCTGTCATTTGTACATGTGCACATTACTTATAAACCAATTTGTATGCAAGATTTGTGGATTCTGATAACAGGAACTTGAATTCAACAGGTATGTTGGTTGTGATATCCTCTTTTTGTCCTATATCACATGATGTGTACTATACCAATCATTTGCATTATAGGAAGAGGTTGGAAGCAGTTCTATTTGTGCTGCAACAAAACCTGAAATTATTTTCATGGCAAGCTGATCAACAGAAAACCTGCCAACTATGCTGTAAGTCAGCCAGCGTACCTGGGTAGTAATGACATACTAGTGTGCAAATACCTTTAATTCTAGTATAGCTAGTGGCTGTTTCCTAACTGAAAGATTATGCCTGCTCTTCTGGAAAGCTTTTCTGCACTGCCCACAGCTCTGACCCCTGACTCATACAATCACTATTTTGCCTGCTAAACAGTTATATTTGTGCACTAAGCACTATGCTTAGGGTTGCATTTTGTCCTCTACTGCCCAGTTTTCCCAACCTACAGTTAGAAGGACAGACAAACATAGCAACAGAGATGAATAATTATGGCAATCCAACTATCACAGTGGCAGCTTTCTGATTATTTTCGTTTATAAGGATGCAGAGCCATTTGGCTTTGTGTATGCTTAACCCTCACTTATTTTATCTTATTTATCATTAAAATAGATAAAAAACTCAGGTAGGGAAAAAACTCAATAAAATCTAGAGAAAACAGGTTATTGCCCCAAAATGATTGGGCTAAACCCAGGCAGACTACAATATTTTCAAATTGGGATAGAGACATCTGCCATAGCCTTATACATGGCCTCCATAGGTTTGAGATGCCCGGCGTTTTTGCGGCATCGGAGTATAAAAAATCATTTTTGCCCCAAAAAGCCCAACTAGGAAAAATCCAGTTTTACTAAATAACCTCCTTTATCTTAGAGTTCATTAACCTGTTTGTGGTGGGTAGGAGGTAATTCAAGTGTGATAGGGCTAGCAGCAATCAGCAGTGGAGTAATTGCTGTGGTTTTGATCAGAAGTACTTTCATCAACATCCCTAACTCATGGGATGGGCAGAATTAAAACAAATATGTACCTTTATCATAAATGCTTATTGCACTTTCCCAGTTTATATATTATTTAAACCTGTTTCAGGTTCAGTGAATGATAATTCAGGTAAAATTTATGTTATACACATACAGGGTAGATGGTCAAAATACCCTGCTTACACATGAAATATGAATATGGGTCTTAAAGGGCTAATAAAGTCTAAAATTCAATTATGTTGGAAGTGCTGTATTTTGTATACTAAATATAAACATGAACTTAGCACCAGAAGTCTAATAAGACAAATGATTTATGCATTCAAAGTTGGCACAGGGGGCTGTCATCTTGTAACTTTGTTATACATCTTTTCAATATCGAGACTATGCACATGCTCAGTGTGGTCTGGGCTTCAGTTAGGAGGTTAAGCTTAGGGATCGTCACAAATGACCAAAAGATCCAAATAAAAGTCAAATAATATTTGCCATAGAAGCCAATACAGCAAGACTGATTAATAAACAGAATATACAGACTGCACTGGGTCTGTGGATACAAATCTACACAGTTGTTACAGGGAAACAAACAAAGCTACTTGAGTTCTGGGAAGTAAGGTGGGGGGCCCCTGTCATTTGAAAGTATGATTGTTTCCCTGCAGAGCAGTTAGGGACCGTCTGAAGTTTCCTAACTGCAGTTGTCAGAGCAAGTAAAAAAGAAGGGGAAATTTCACTGCATACAGTCAGGTTTCTTATAAAAATGGCAGACATTTTTTAATTAAAGTATATTGAAGATAGATTTCTTTTTCATTAAAGAAAGTAAAAATGTGATTTTATTTTTTTGCCTTTACATCCCCTTTAAAAGTAATTTACTTTTCTCAGGGCAGAAGTACAAGAGCACTAAGGGGTGCAAGAGCAGCACTTCTGCCTGGAGGAATAGGCTGTACTGTGCACGTTGCACCAAAAACAAAAATGCAGTGTGAAGTGGAGGGTGCAGAATCATAGAATGCAGACCAGCCCTGTCCGTACAAAGGCATAACGGCCTGTAACCACTGCTTCGTCCTAACTTTCGCATTTGAATGATACACAAGTTAAGGGGTCTGGGAGAGGTGTCTTCTTGACTCCCCCACCCCTAATGAATTTTGTTTGTACCAGGTCAATAAAATAAGATGGTGAGCATATAGTGGTTGTGCAATGGCTGGTAGACAAAGAACACAGCAAGGAGAATAGGGAACGTGGAAACATTGAGCTAAAAAATCAAATGTTCTGTTTAGGAGAAATTTAAACTTTGGAATGCATTCTGCTTATTATAATAGTACATTTCATGCAGGGAGTGTTCTAATTATAAAGAAAAAGCAGTTTTAGAATTTAGAGAGAATTAAGGGTGGGTAGGGAGGGTCGTTAGCTTTAATTACTAGTACTCTGTAATCTGCAGTCCACTTTACTTTAAATAGATGCTAAACATCATGGACACAAAAACACAAAATGTACACACCTGTCAATGGGAAAAAACACCACATGGGCTGGAGGTCTTAAATAAAAACACATTTGATATTAATATAACTGATGATATGAGTAGAGGAGACATTTTTGGTGCAGACTGTAGATAATTTAAATTTTCTCTGTGTCAGTAAAGACTAAACCAAAATTAGAACATAGAATAAATGGAAATAAATTCAAGAGGGCCATTGACATAAAATAGCTGCAGGCAATTAAAAAAAAAAAAATAAAGTCTCACCATGCAGGCAGGTCATCTGGACTAGCTAATTGCTTTGAGAAGAGCTTCTCAAGACTATGTAATTATGGATCTACACACTTAGCTGGCTTTCATTTTCTCCCTCATGTTCTATCCCATTGCCCTTTGTCCAAAAGCTTGTGATTAAAGGACAGTGGAAGATGTAACTACAAATAAATCAATTAGCAGGTGTGTTGTGCTCACGGTGTTTACCACTAACATAACATCTGCCTCTTTGTTATGCCACTAGTAGTCTTGGTTAAATTTTACATCTTCCTGCAAAGTTCCAGCAAATATACACAAGTAAGTAAATTTTATTTTTGAATGATATTGTGGCTGCATAGTAAGGGGCACTGAGTTAAGTTGATGATACTGTTATGTAAGATATTTCCAAAAAATGGATTGGTTCAGTATGTAACTGTGATCTTTAATCTGCAGGAAAAAGAAGGTTTGCACTCAATAAAAAAAATCTCTAATGGTAAAAACAATGTTAGAATGTATTGCTGAAACCACTGCAGAGAAGCTTACAAGGCTACTTAGAGATCCACTTACTTGGATACAACCTCCAGATGTTCTTGAGAGCTGTTGAATCTAATATTCTATGCAATGAGTTGATCTGAGGGCATTCACGTGAAATTCAGAAATCTGAATTAGGTAGTGTTGGGGGGAACTTTTTAAAACAAAATGATTAAAGTCAAAACATTTAAACCTTCTGTTTAAAGTTATTGGCTGACCACTTTCTATCATTAGGATGGTTTTGAAAGGAATACTCCTGTTTTAGGACTACAGTGTTTTAACACAGCCCTGCAAAAATTCTTTTCACCAATGTTCCAATTTAAGCTGCCATTGGTGTCATTTGGATTGTTAGTTTAAACATTTTAAAACGAAAAGACCATTGCAGTGCTGCACCAACTATTTTGTATAGGGCTAGAACTCTGGCTATACTCCAACAAGTTTATGAAATGGTGGATAGTGATGGGCGAATCTCCCGCCATTCGCTTCGCCGAAAAATTTCTAGAGAAATTCGCGAATCGGCGAAAAATTAGCGAAACGAGTCGCGGGGCGATTTTGTCGCGCGTCGCGTCAACTTTGTCGCGCGTCGCGTCAACTTTGACGCGTCGCGTCGTTTTCATCGCGCCTCGCGTCAAAAACGACGCGCGACTGACGCGCGACTCGTTTTCGGCGAATTTTCGCCAAGCGAAATTTCGCTGGTGATTCGCGAATTTATTCGCCAGCGGCGAATCGCGGGAATTCGCCGCGAATTCGACCTAGGCGAATAAATTCGCCCATCACTAATGGTGGAATGTGTAAGCAATATTGATTCTGTGGTGTTTATACAAATGGCCTGAAGGTGGCACTGTGCATACACAGGACTTTCTGTACAGCTTGAAAGTGAAAGTAAGACTTACTGCTGTTATGTAATGGCTGCATGAACGTGCTAATAAAGCATTGTTATACCCTCCTCATCCTCGGCTACCAAACACAACAGATTCTTAAAGCTGTACTGTCTCCAACCTCTCCAGGGCCAGCATCCCACCTTGTGCAAAAATATCCTCCACTGAGAATAGGGCTTGCCCTATATAAAACCACTTATATTGTATGTTCATAACATTGGTGCTGGGAGTATGTGCTTTTCTTTCTATCTGAACAGAACCATTATATTGTACTGAGTGCACTCAAATTATAACTATAAAGGTATTGGTAAAGAGCAATGCAATGTCAACCAGACATGAATATAGCTAAAAAATATTATTATATTATAATTTATTGTAATATTATTTTATATTAGGTTCGAATAAGGGTGGATTCTTGGGAGACCCTGTGGCAGCCCACATGGGTGATATAGATACTATATAGAAGTGTTCAGGGTAGTATCAAATGACAAAATCAGTTGATTCCATTAAATTATAAAGAATGGGAAGGATCACTTGTCAGTTCTTCTCAAAGAAAAAAATAGTGTTGCTAAAACGCTGCATCAGGCCTTTATTACAGTCTGCAGTGGCCTGCAAGCCAAGAGTCTTTGCATCTTTTTCATTTGACCCATCGGTCTGGTGCCCTAATCAGACAAAGACTCGTTCATTGGGAGATCTGGTCTAATAAATGTAACTGGATATATTCAGGTTTGGTTGGAGATCTGGTAAATAAATATAATACTTTAATTTGGATTGAATATTGAAAAATTTGAAAGAATAGAATAACCTATTTTAATAACATTTTTAGTGATGAGCTAAATTTTCACCATGTATGGTTTCGCCATGAACTTCTCAGTTTCGCCAGCGGTGAAAAGTTTTTCAAAACAGTGCCAAAAAATTCATCATGCAGTCAGTTTCACATGGCAGACAAAACCGTTGCATGGTAGACAAAAAGTTGAACATCATATTATCGTCCTTCTCCTTCCACATTAAGCAATGCAATTTGAGCAACTGGGATTTAAGCACCCAGATATTATCTGTTGGTTAGATTTATTAGTTGTGCCTGTGTAAGGAAACTCTTACTGTATAAGCTATAGTTGGTACATTTTGCTTAAACAACATAGTTACTAAGGGGGTTATTTATCAAAGGTCCAGTTTTAGAGGTTTGTGAGGTTTTTTTATACCTCAAATGAACTCAGAACTGGAATGTTTCCTAATTTAAGAAATATTTAATCGAATTTTCAGCAAAAAAAAACCTTGAATTGCTCAGATTTTCAAGCAAAAACCCCCGAAAATCATGAAGGCTACAACCATCTTTAAATGGTTGAAAGGATCTCTGCCATTAACCTCTACATGACCCACAGGTTTTAGCTGGAGTATATTCAAACTTCATGAGTTTTTATTAAAAATAAACTGAAAATTATTTTTACCCAAAAACTGTAGCTTTGACAGAAATATAGAATTAAAGGTGGGTTGAGGTCTATTAGGTAGTAAGTCAGTAGCTCAGGTTTAAGTAAAGTAAAAAAGATTATATTAGGACATGCAAGAAGCATAATGCGTTTCGTACCTAAATAGGCACTTCCTCGTAGGCTTTATATTATAAGGCTAATTATAACTTTAATATGTTTCATTATTTTCCTTAACTTTATGACATATTTTATATTTTTCTAACTACAGAAGCATACAACACTACTTGCATGCTTGACTGAAATATACCTGCAAAATTTTTTTCAGGTATAAATCAATAGAGGTAATGTCAAAAATCACAGATATGTTTTTAAGAAATTGGCAAGATGGGAGCCTTTTATTTCTATTGAAAAAAACAGTTGTAGCCTAGTGGATAGGAGGTCTTCTAACATTGTAGGGCATGTATGTAGCAGTATACAGTACATGAGATTTTGCCTTCCTGTCAACTCCAATGCAATTTGGCATATTTTGGCACAGGTTTGAGAACTCTGACACAAAGCAAAACTTGGCAGATTCACTCAATACATTCAACAAGACTTGAAAGTAAGGAACATTTTTTTTATTGGCAGCCCAAAAGCAGAAAAAAGTGCCACAAAAAAAATCCATAGGGAGATATGTAATAAAAGACAATAAGGGACAGATTCACTATTGGTAGAATTTTGAATAAAAAAAAAATTTGACATTCGACATGGGAATAGTGGGTGAAGTAAAATCCTTCGAATTCGAATACCGAATTTGAAAGATTTTACCGCAATTCGATTGATCGAACGATCAAATAGGAAAAATTTGATTCAAATGATTTTTTTTATTCCATCTAAAATAATGATTCCCAATTTGGTAGCTTCGTTCTGGCGAAGTAGATGATCGAATACAAATTTAAAGGGGAAGTTATTCGACCATCGAATAGTCGAATATTCGAATAAAATTTTATTCGAATATTCGAATTATTCGAATTCGACGGTCAAAATTGCCTAATTTGCATATTCGAAGATTTGAATTCAAATTTAATTAAAATTCGATTGAACTTCGAATTCTTCATGTGAATTTTGTAAATCTGCCTCTAAGTTTGCCCAGGAGCAGTAACCCATAGCAATCAGAAGGTAGAATTTGCTGGTCACCTGTCTAAAAGCAAACATCTCATTGGTTGCTATGGGTTACTGCTCCTGGGCAAATGTAGTGCCTCTTATTACATATGGAGGTTAGACTCTAATTCAGTTTGCTACAAAAAGGTTGCTGCAACAAAAAAATCTCTGCAACAAAAAAGTTGCTCATAGATTCTAGTATATTTTGGTACAAAAAAAGTTAACACAACAAAAATGTCACTGCTACAAAAAAGTCTCCCATAGACTTTAATGTGTTTCACTTATCACTATAAATTTGTTAAAGTAGCTAATTCATTAAACATATTTCAGCTTAGAAAATGAAAAGTAGGAACAGTAACACCAAAAAAATTAAAGTGTTTTAAAGTAAAGAAAATATCATGTAGTGTTGCCCTGCGCTGTTAAAACTGATGTTTGCTTCAGAAACACTACTATAGTTCATATAAACAAGCTGCTGTGTAGCAATGGCGGAAATTGAAAAACGGCTATATGGCACAGGATAAGTAATGGATAACAGATAACATTATGTTCTACAGAGCTTATCTGCTATCTGCTGTGTAACTTGAGCCTTTTCTCCTTTGACTAGTTGCCCCCGTGGCTACACAGCTTATTTATATAAACAATAGTCGTGCTTCTGAAGCAAACACTGCAGTTTTACCAGTGCAGGGCAACACTGCATTATATTTTTATTACTTTAAAATAATTACATTTTTTGATGTTGCTGTTCCTTTAATGTTGTGTCTATACTGTAGCCTTTTCAGCTGAATTCAGTCAGGTGACAAATACAGAATATAGGTTTTTAGAAAAACAAAACATTTATCAAAGAAGTGACAGCCCCTTTAAGTGATACCAAAAAAGTATCTCTAAGTAGGGTTTTTCTGCACCATACATTGCATTGCAGTAACCTATGTAATTTTCTTTACTTTCTACAATTAAAGTCTACACATTTTTTTCCTGTATGCTAAATTTGTAAGTAGCATTAGCACAGGATTCTGTAGGTGAAAGTGGATTTCAGGTTGTGCAGAGTGGTGTATTATTTGATTCAGCAGTGTGAGCCCAGTGGGTGTCATTTCTAATTCAAAGAAAATCAAGGATTTAGCATGTTTGTGTTTGCGTGCGTCTGCGTGTCCCGCACAATCAATTTGCAGAGTTGAATTACCAGGTTTTAACAGTTCCTTCTCCTGAAGTAGTTTTATGCTGCTTATTTTCCTTTTTTACACATGGGCCCATCGGGATATTCAATTCATAGAAAATGTCTATTTTCTATTCATGCTTTTCCCTCCATATAGGTTTGAAAACATATAAATTGTCATAGAAGTTACTTTAATTCGCTTACAGTGTGTGCATTTAAGAAGTACGTTTTAAAGAGATTCTTTCACGTTATTTTGTAATTCTAAACAGTTGGGAAGTGGCGTTAGTAGGTCTGCCCCATTAACAAATAACATTTTCATTTACATAAAGAGATTTAATAATGTCATCCACTTTTTCAGATAGCTGAAACTGCCAAATATTTCTAGATTTATTGTGCTGTTTTAACTAGCTATTCTTTTTCTCAAATGCTTTTTTTGTAAGGAAGGCATACATAATATTTTTCTGCAGATGCCCAGTAAATAAAACTGCAGATCAAATCCTTTCTGACTGTAGATATAAAGACAAACCTTTTTTTCCATTTTACCCATTTCTATTTTACATAGAATCATTGTGCTTTAAACATGAGTTGTTTTCAATGACACACTGCCCACTGAACTTAGGCTATATGGCCAAGTGCACACTGTGCATTCTATTTCTCTCAGCCTGCATTTTTTTAGCCATGTGGAGAGAAGTGGATCATCTCCTGTACTCTCATCAGTGTAACTGCAAACACATTGTTGACCTTAGTGCAGCTTCACAATGTGAAGATTGGTCTGAAAAAATCAATGTAGCTGCCCTGAAGCCAACACTGTGTCTGTCAGTGTAGCTGATATAAGTGGACTGTGCACTAAGTAAGCCCTTGGCCTAAGGATAAGCCTTAGAGCAGTGATCCAAACCAGTGGTTCATGAGTAACATGTTACTCTCTGACCACCTTGGTTGTTGCTGCTGGTGGCCTCAAAGAAGGTGCTTCTTTTTGAATTCTTGACTTAAAGGCAAGCTTTAATTGCATATAAACCATGTGTGCTGCCAAACAGAGCTTCCTTTTCGCTGTAAGTCTACATAGGAGCTACAAATTGCCAATCACAGCCCATGTTTTGTACCCCCAGGAACTCTTTGCATGCTTATGATGCTCTCCAACATTTTACATTTGAATGTAAAAAGTATTGGAGACCACTGCCATAGAGAGCCATTAAGTAAAACAGTTTGTTTACTTGGGGTTGCCAGCTTTCCACGTCCACAAAGCCAGACAAGGTGATGGCATCAGGGGCAGGACTATGACATGGCAATTTATTGCCTTGTCAATTATTATTAACATTTATTTTTAGAGCACCAAAATACTGTGCAGATGTAAATAGGGAAGTCCTAGTTTTGACTAGCCCTTTTGAAAAACAGATGGCAACTCTACTCTTCCCCTCACCTAATATCTTATTTATTGTCAAAACAGCACAGAGGAAAAGCGGTTGTTTATTTTACAATAAAGGGCTTGTTATCCTTTATATGGTCATATCATAAAGGGTTCCCCTTTTTTTTTTTACCTGTGAGCAACAATCAAATGTAAAAAGAGTTTTTGGATGGCGTGAAATAAGTGCTATGATTGTCCATCTTGTATCCTCTATATGGACTGTCAGCCTACAGCAAGCTCTGTTTAACAGTACACCTGTTTTTTATGCCTCCAAGCCAGAAATGAAAAAAAAAATACCTGCTTTGAGGCCACTGGAGGCAACATGCAAGGAGTTGTTGAGCAACATGTTGCTAACAAGGCACTAGTTGGAGATTGATATAATTGATATAATATTTTCTGCATTAAAATAATGTGTCTTTGGCCTGAGTTTAGTCATCTACTCAGCAGAATTTTTTTTGTTTTGTGGCATTTTGTATATTTTGTAAGCATGTTGTTTATTGGCCATTGCTGTCATATTATGGCATAATGGCTGATCCATGAGTTCTCATTTTGCAGTACAGCGCTACATATTGTGTCACCGAAGCAACTAATCTAGTAGCATTCTGTCACATGTAGCATGAATTATAGTATGGGGATATTTGTCTGGTGAACAACTTGATAATAAATCTACTTAGAAAAATACTTATTTTTAATCAAATTTAGTACACACTCTAGATAACAGAGTACCAATTCATGTAACTTATGAGAAATTCGTTGTTGAAACTAGAATATTATATGAAAGTCACAAAGAGCAAAACAATTTGCACAAATAAAAATAAAAGTTTGCATTTCACAATGTAATGCTCTGCGTTAAACTGTTATTGTATTGCATATTTTAATTGAGCACTGCCCACAAGTACTTGAAGGTGTTATAATCTTTGGGAGCAAATATACAGTAACTACTTTTTCAGTTAGAAGTTTCATTACATTCACTGTGCACTGGCACAAGCTATAAAAATCGCAAACCTTGTTCCCCTGTCGAAAGTGGTAAACAGTTTCCGGGTTCTCAAAAGCTTTTCGCATTGCGAATATTTTTTCCGTTACCAACTTTTATTACATTCCCCCCTAAGTACAATATTTTACTAAAACCTTGCTGCATATTCTAAATGTGTGTTTTTAATACTTTTTTACTTTATTTTGATATGAAATATTTGCTTTTGGTTCTGGATACAATTTTTAACATATAAAATAAAAGTTGTTGTAATCTTCCAACTCATTGTTTGCACTCATTAATAGTAGTCAAAGTAGAAAGCTTCACTTTACTCGCTAGTTCTTTTCTGGGCAACTTCATTTTCACAACCTTTCTTTTCCATATTCTAAAGGCATTTGTGCAGGTTAACAGTTTAGACTCCGCACAATCCTGTGAAGGTGAGAGGTGCAGCTGTTTCTCTCATTGTTACAATGGTACAAATGATTTAATGTCCGCCTGCTTGGCTTTAGCACATCCAGCTGTTCAATGAAAGTTGTTTGATTAAACATATTGCCTCTTCTAGGAATAACAAAATGGATGTGTTCATACATATCGGATTAGTTAACTTTCCCAACTGTTGTAAAAAAGTAATTGTAGTTATCCTGAACAGGCACCACATGTGATAAATGTAACATTAGAATAGAACACAGTGCACAGTTTAGCAAAATAATCCTACTTTAAGTCAGCATCCCTTGTGCACAAGATGGCTCTCTAATGATGAGCATCTGCGTATAATAAAATTTGATTTTTTTCAGTCAATGAGTTCTCCAAAATGGCATTTCATTTCTGACAAGGGATTAATAAGTGGTTTAAAGTGAGACAAAATAACTGCAACGATTCATTAGGAATATAACAGGAGACAGTTACAATTAGAATTCTAATGTAATTACTCAACAGGTAAAATTAAAACATACAATGAAAAATAAAGCACACAGATAATAGGGTAACCTCTCCAGTGCTGGATTTGCTGGTGGGGTGCCCCTTGGCTGCACAGTCCTGGTGCTCCCCATAGAGCAGCTGGGTGGCATTCCACCCTAGGCCCAGACTTTTGTGGCCTCACACAAATCTGGGCTTGAACCTCTATTTGTATTTAAATAGTGAACAAATTATAGCGGTGGTGCATAGGATTTCAAGGACAGCAAATTGATTGAGGACTGGATAGCAATACAATACAAAGTGGTGCAGTGGCGTAACTACCGGGGGAGCAGGGGGTGCGAGTGTACCAGGGGCCACACCCCCACAGGGCCCCCCTGAGGATGAGCAGGGTATAACAGTGCTTTATTAAAAGGCTCATACAGGCCTTACACAACAGCAATAACTTCTTACTTTCACTTTCAAGCTGTGTATTTGTATAAACACCACATATTCCCCCTATAGTGGAAAAGCATTTGCACAGATGTAATAAACAACAAAAATGCATCTTAAAGCAATAATATACATTATTCACATCACATAGTCCTGGTTTCATGCAGGTAGTTTTCTGATTCTCTCAGTAAGCCTTATAGGTTCATTTTCTTCAGGCTTATTGTAGTTGGCAAATGGAGCTTCTCCAAAGTCACATCCAGCAGTATTTGATTCAAATTGTACAGTCACTGGAAAGCAACCAAGCACAGGGATTGGATCCTTTAAGTAACTGACCGGTCTCAGGGCAAGTGCACCAAGAATATCTTTTGCAAATTATTTCAAGAAAACATCCTTTGGTAGTATAGAAACAGCTGAACCTATATCAAGCATCAGGTTAATGAAGTGTCCCTTGTTAGAAGAAGCAGTATTGACATTGACAGTGCATATAAACTTGTCTGGAATAAATGTACCAGCTTTATCCACACTGAATACTGTAACATTTGTAGTAATGAGTTCCTGAACATCTTTAGTAGCAAAGTGACCTGACTTTAAACATTTGCGGCACTGTATAGCTTTTGCAGGACATTTAGCATAATTTGCAATGTGTTGTGTTGAATCACATCGAAAGCAGTATTTTTTTATTTGTATTTTCTGCACGGTTTTGCAGTGTAGGTGAATCCCTTTCCTTAGCATTATATTGTGCCTGAGCACTATTAGGCCACAGTGTTGAATTCACAATCTACATACCCAGCAGTTCCTTGACTGAGAATTCTAGCCTCTGCCACAGCTGTTTCAATTTGGCTAGCAACTGTAATAGCCTTTGCAATGGTTAAATCTTGCTCTAGGAGCAGTCTCTCTCTAATTCGTGGTGAGTTTGTTTTTTACACTATTTGGTCCCTTAGCATTTCATCTGTTAGATTCCCAAACTCACAGGTATCAACCAGCTCTCTCAAAGCTGCTACAAAGTGTTCTGTGGATTCACCATTACGCTGTACCTCTGCTCCCAGGCAGTGAATAAGTAAAGCATGCTTTCTAGCAGCAGAAATCTCCCCTTGGTCAGCAGCAATAATGTGATTTTCAAACATAAGAATCCAAGCAGTAAAAGGTATGGTAGGCTCACCAGGGTTTGGAAGAAAAGCTGCTGGCTGCTGCAAAGGTAGAAAAGACATCCTTGTCACCATTTGTTATGTTTGGTAGTCGAGGATGAGCAGGGTATAACAGTGCTTTATTAACAGGCTCATACAGGCCTTACAGAACAACAGTAACTTCTTTCTTTCACTTTCAAGCTGTACAGAAAGTCCTGTGTATGCACAGTACAAGTCCTGTGCACAGTGACACCCGCAGGCCATTTGTATAAACACCACAATTTGTCTCTGCTGTATAGAGCTTACTTAATAATGAATGGTGCATGCAGCAGAGGAGTTGATTCTCTTCAAGGGGTTACATAGCTGGGGCATGAATTTTTTCCCCTCCTTTTTGTAAACAATCCGTGCTTTATATGGTAAGTGGGGCACTGCATTTAGCAAGCCCCATTACCTATATTCATATGCACCAACATAAGAATTCCTTGTCGGGGTTAAAATAAACTAGAGTTCAATTAATAATTCTCTGTTTACAAGCTCCATGCTAAGTTGCAATCATCCTTGTAGAAATGCCTCCTTATGAAATAGGCATGAACCTGTACGTTCTTCTTTCCAGTCCAAATAGTAATTAAGTAGACAATGCCTTCTCCTCACTAATGGATCTGCTTACCTCATAACCTATGGAAATATGAGCATACACTTTCAGTAGATTGTTTGTTATGTTTACACCAGGTCTAACACTAATCCTCATTAATTTTTCATAAATGGTCTCAGAGGAGCTTGAATAGCTGTCAGGCACTAGATCTGTTGTCGATACGCTGGGCATCATATACATTTAACCCCTCTGCTTGTAACACTTAGCTCAGCTGATATTACCCTGTTTATTTCTCACTGTGGCCTACAAGTCAAACCTTTAATGCATTGTGTGACGTCTTAGAGAAACCCTCTTTGATTGTTCTGGAGAAGAGAAATGCAAGCAAATGTTTACTTTCAGGGTAACAGTGTGGCATTCCCTGCCTAATACAGTTAGGTCTTGCGTGAAAATATATTCTATTTATATAAATTTCCAATAACCATTTTTTGCTTCCTTCTTCAAAACAGCTGGGACATATTATTCCTCACCCCAAAACAACTTTGCATAGCATTATACAGTACTTCAGTGATATCTCATTGATATATTGGGTTAACTGACAGCTACCATTGATGCTGAGAGTCAATTCTAGGTAACTAGCACTTTTTACGCCATTATCAAAGAGCAAGAGAAATATTTAATATCTGGCAAAGTATTTTGTCAGGATGTACTGTATATTTTCTGTATTCAGTGACTGTTGGCCTTTTTGTTTTCTCATCTTTTCCCTTTTTTCTTGCCTTCTAGCATTTACAGCCTTTTGCTGTGGCTGTATTCTCTGTCTCTGGGCTGTTTGCTTTGTTTTACATAGCAGAATAACTAGGAGTGATGCCAGACACAGTGTACGCTTGCAGAAGTTTGAATTTCTTGATAGTCAGTAGCAGAACCAGGTTAGCTGGCAGAATTAAAATTCACATCCAGTAAATGACTGGGGAAAATGCTATCTGTCACACCATTCTGGTTCCCACACACTCTGGTTACATCATTACTTAGTCTTTAATTTAAGGAGCCAATGGTGATCCCGCAATGAAATCAGCTGACCAAAACATGAAAATGCACCAGAAATCCTATACTAGAGATGGGATTTCAGTAGGAGCCCTTGGATAGCTGAGCCCTTCTCTGCTTCTCTGCAATTTTCGTATTTGGTTTCACCTTTGCTTTCAAGTGGAGTTGTTGTTAAGTCCCACTGATTGATGGCGCAGGAAGCATTGCCGATGTAATTTTTATGTACAGGTGCATTGACCAGAAATTTCTACATCAAAATTATGCAGCAAAGCTTTCTCTAGAAGGAAATGACACACTGGAAAGTTTGCTGTGTCCATGGAAATGAACTGTTTGTCTGCGTGGTTTGGTCCCAAGCTCCTGTTACAATGGCTTCAAAACTGTCCTGTTGCACAAGCTTGTGAAACCCCACGGGCACAGGACCTACACCCTCCAGACTGAAGAATTGGGCATCAAAGGGAAAGTACCCTGTTCATAACTAGAGCTTGGCTTTCATTCATCTCTCCTTAAAGGGGACAATAACCTTGAAATTAATATTTTATATGGTGTAGACAACAGCTTTTAATGCTATATTCATTTCTTCTTTCTTTATTGTCGATTCTGAATTATGTATCAATTTGTTCTGCTACTCTACATTTTGTTAAACTGCTAGCTGGTTGTCACACAGGCAGCAACACCCAGAATTACAGATGCCTGGGGCATGCCACAATAAATCCATGCACATACAATGGCATATCAGCACTGTAGGAATACCTGCAAAAAAATCCTAGAACATTTTAGTTATTTTTACATTCAGTTAAATTTTGCTGTGATTATTGGCCCTGCTCATGAATATGTATTATCTAATCTTCCAGACTGAGTCTACCAATTGTGTTTATTTATTGTAATGCCCCTGTTTGTTATAATATTATTTTTAAAATGCTGTATAACTTATTGATACTATATTAATAAATGATGAATATGATGGTGATCTGTGATAGTAATTTAACACAAAAGAATGACATGGGGATGAAGAGAACTGACCTGATAACAAACACAATATTAAATAAAGAAAACATCATTACATGTACAAAATGACAAGATATGCTCAGATCAACCAGGAGAATATAAAATAATAATAAAAGTGAATAAATAATAATTCCTTGTTGTGTAATGCTTTTTTGGGCTAGGCAAAGCACAAATAGTTAAGTGTCCAGCTAATGGTAATGAGTATGGGTTACACTGTGACTTACATAGCAGGGCAGGGCCTTTGCCAAGTTGAAGCTTTCCCTTTGAGAGGTAGTATAACTACAATACACAGGCACTGTATATTAAAAATAGATTAATTGGATGCCAGGAGGTTCTTTGGTGAAAACAAAACAGTTGTTTTATTATGTCATAGACCAATGATCTCCAACCAGTAGCTTGTGAGCAACACGTTGCTCTCCAAACCTTTGGATGTTGCTCCCAATGGCCTCAAAGCAGGTGCTTATTTTTTAATTCAAGGCTTGGAGGAAAGTTTTGGTTGTATAAAAACCAGGAACACTGCCAAACAGAGCCTCAATGTAGGTTGACAACCCACATAGGGGCTACCAAATGGCCAATCATAGCACTTATTTGGCACCCCAAGAAGATTTTCCATGATAGTGTTGCTCCCCAACTCCTTTTACTTCTGAATGTTACTCACTAGTTCAAAAGGTTGGGGATCCCTGTCATAGACAAATATCCCCAGGTTTACTTACATAGGAGGCATTTGAACATAGCTGCTGGTATCACAGAACAGAGGATATCAGGAAGACAGGTCACACAATTCAGTAAGATGATTGTAACTCACACAGGTATCAGCAATCAAGTGTACATCAATTCCCAGAAGACCGATATACCAGTGTAGGGATCTGGATCACCAGTGGAGTAGTTAGGGAGATGAAGTCTAAAGCCTAACACCTTATCCACTGAGTTCCTGCACTAAAGGCAAATAAGAGGCCTTTGGGAAGCTACTCCCTGCTACCAATCCTCGACAGAGTGACAACTGCTCTTGCTAAATAAAAACTCTCTGTCTTACTCTCCTAGAGAGTCTACAGGGTCTAATTGGAGCCAGCTAGTCCTCATTCATGGGGTTCCCTGGTCCCCGACTCAATCATGAAAGGTACAGGTCCCTTTACTGAGGCCTTGGTGATCCCAGGCTCAATGGAAACACCTAGCTGCAAGGACACCAGGAATCAAAGAGGAGGAGGCCACTCCCTGTCCAACACTATAAAGACGTGTGGCAGGAAGTGGTCATTACACCTCTTGGCCAATAACTAGTGGTGTAACAAATGAAATGCTACAGGGAGGTATACCCATCAGCAAAAGATAATAGAAAGGTAGGGATTTAAATCTATAGGGATATGTAAAACATATAGGTCCCTACAGTTGCTTTGGTTATCACCCTCTCCAAGACAAAAAAAATTATTTGTTATTAACTTATTATTATTTGTTATTAATCAGTATATATCTGATATAAAGCTCCTAAGCATCCTTTTTTTAATGATCTTCCCACATTTTTAATGTGCCTGTGCAGTCCCATCTACTTTGGGATATAACTGGGATATAACTGGTCATAATAATGGTAGGGTTTTGAGATTTCAGTGGTCATTATTAATGCTTGAACAGGAGCCGCCACAAAACAAACCATGAACAGGATGGAAGCGGTGTCTCAGAATTTCCCATGGCTATGGCTCAGCCTGAATTGTCTGATTCTATGATTAATTCAGAATGGTGAGTTTGGCTCTTCATGGTAATAACAGTGTAACCAGATCATATCCTTAACAACAACCACAAACCAACAACAAAATAGAAAACCACAAGAGAAAGAGGGAATCGAGAACCAAAGTAATAGAGAATGGAATAAGATGTAAAGAACACAGTACTGATTAAGCAATTGTTGTGAAATCCTACTAGAGCTCAATGGTAAAACAGTACAAGTGCACTTTGCGGAGAAACCTTCAGATTCCTAGTAATAACAAAAATAGCACTTGTGTACTCAATAATCTATTCACAGTATTGTTTATAATGTAAAATAAAACAAACCAAAACCTATTAATTAGTGCAAAGTGGGTGATGTATGCCTTAATGTATTGTTACTACTATTAGAAAGTTCTGTGGCCATTAAAACCTTGATCATGTCTGTAATGAGATTCAAAATTTGTCCTAGCATTTCCATTAAATAGTCCCACACAGGCCCAGTTTTTAGAACAATAGTCTATGGCGGCTTATAGCAACTGTTCTGGTAGATGGATCCATATCAGTCTGAACTTGACTATGGATACTTTCCTGCATTCTCATGCACTAAAGTAGTAGTATATTATACTAGTATTAGTTCTAGTACACTATACCTAAAAGCAGCTTTTGTTGATGTCCAATGTGAAGGGGGTGATATTTGTGATCAAGCAGCCTACCAATAGATGGCTTTTCATAGTAGATCTTATAACTGTATAGCAAGTCTTTTTTAGGGAGTCTAATCCTTCATAAAATTTCATTAATCTCAACTTTTTGTCAGTTGGTGTCAGTGTGTGTGTTGACATCCTGGGCTACAAGGCCCAGAGCTTGCATATATCAATGACTTATGTACAGTAAATAAACTGCATATCCCAAATGTTGCTTACTTGTGAGAAATATTAGAAGCTAGAATATGAGTCAGGTTTTGTTACTACTATCATTGTATTCAGAATAGTGAGTGAAGGTCTCATTTACAAACAGGCAAGCAATTGTTTCAAATGCCATTTTTAAAGGAATTCCAACAAATATCAAATTCTTTGAATACTAACTCATGTTTTTGTTGAATATTCTTCGCAATTTATCACAATCACGCTCTCAACTTTAGTGGAACTCCTATACTTGCTTTACTAACTTGTTTCAGTGTTTTATCATGACATGTGAAGAAACCCTATAAAACTTTCATTTACATTCACAGGAGGGCAGCATTGTTCTCCATGTTATAGCATTTCAGAAATGCAGTATGTGAAATGACTACAACTTCCATGATGCACTTTGAGGTCTTTATTCACATTCTGCAGGCATACTTGTAGTCGGCTCTTACATCTGCAATTATACGACTCAAAATGTTGCACTTTCTGGTTTCACATATTTCACAGTGCATTGTGGGCAGCAGTTCTATATAAAATAACCTGTTAACATACCTCCTAACTGTCCCTTTTTTGGAGGGACAGTCCCTCTTTTGACAGCTCAACCTGCAGTCCCTCATTTGTACTGGAAAGTCCCTTTTTTCTCTGCACTGAACAGCCAGAAAAAGAAACAATTTTTAGCTGTTCTGTGCTTTTAGAAGAGAGCACAGAACAGCTAACAGGTGCTAATAAGATACTTTGTAACAATTGTGAGACACAAAAAAAGTTTAGATTAGGAGAATTATTTTCAAACTTTCATAACCTGCCAAATTTTCGAAAATGAACATGGTAATTAGGGTGTGTGGTCACATGCAAAAAAAATTGTTGCACTACGTGCAAAAAATGTTGGGAGGTATGTGTTAACTCACACTGGTGCAATTCTCAACAGGTACTCCGTTAAAGTAAATAATTCAGCAGAATTGAGAGTATGCCAAATGATATGAGCTTGCTGCTGCAGTAGATGATCAGGAAAGGTACCTAGATTGTATTAAGATGAGCCAACACTAAGGGGGGGTATTTACATCTTTCTTTTTTATTATTAAAACTTTATACAGCCCCGAATCCAAAAATCCACCATCTCAGACCTGCTGAGGTTGTGTATAATCAATGGCAGAGGTCCCTATTCTATCTTGAGGTTTCTGTGTTCTGCACTGTAAATAGCCTGAAAATCTGACCTTTGGGGTTTTCAGGCAAAAATCCATAAAAAAATCATATGTTTTGAGAAAAACCTCTAAAAAAATCGTAGGAATGGGGGTTTTCACTCGATTTTATCCTTTTTTACCCGAAACAATTAAATAAAACTTTTTAAAAATATATAAGGTGAAATCGTGGGTTCCAGTTTGGTTGGACTTTTTTATTTCAATAATCAGAAAAATTTGGCTTTTAGTAAAAAAACCTCTGAAAGTGGGTCAGTGCTATTTATACACAGGGCAAGTGTAAGGTTTGGCAAACGTGCAGAGAATGGGATCACCCCTGTTTGCAACATCAAAAGGTATTGGCATCTCTTTTATACTGTAAACTTGCTGAGAAACCTGCACTATTAGGACCATGTGTCCATATGAAGTATGGTATGCTTCTTTTTCCCATTTCTAAGAGATCCATATGGAAGAGTACAGTATTTGCCAGAACCACCTGAAATTTACTGTTCATATTGGCAGACAATCCTCAGAGTTAATACATGGTTAAAAGCATCACAACTGCTATTACCATTCTGCGCCATGTTTATACTCTCATCCATAGTTACTGTTATTTTCCTCGTAGTTGCTCATAAGGTATATGACAGGGAAATGAAAAGCGATGCATATAAATGATAGAGTTGGTTTTAGGCACAATTGTTCATACCTCTTTGAGAAAGGGCTGTAATCACTGACACAGTGCCTTACCCTTTATGTGCATTGCAGTGCAACCTGTTAACAAAGAGTTAATTGTATGCAGTAAGGTAGATCATCATTGCATTTATATGCTGCAAATTTTTCAAATTGCTGTCAAACTAAAGTCCAAAATGTCAAAAAAAAATGTTTTCACAGTTTTTCTGCAATAGAACAAATAAAGATTTAGAATCAACAAAAAAATTGTGAGGCTTGGGTAGCTAGGTATCAGCTCTTGTAAAAGAATTGTCTCCTTTTCCTTTTCTCCAAAATGTCCATCTGTAAAAAGGAGAGTGGAGTCACAAGTGTTCTGCTAATAAGGGACAATGAGGGTTTTTATAGCAGCATTGACAAAAGTTTCACCTGGTCCATACCCAGGTTTTCTTTATTTTACCAGAACTTGACTTGGCAAGGTAAATCTCACCTTAAAACAAAATATTTTTACAAATAGAGGCATCAGTTGTCCACCACATGGCAATGTAACAGATTTGTATCAATACAGGTTTTCTGTTAATTATTTTACTTTTCAGCAAAAGTTTTTAACCTTTTCCTTTTTTATCTAAACAGAGAGTGGGAACTGTTGTACTACAAAATCTGTCGTGGTAACATTATCTATAAAAATCCAGTCTCAGTGTCTCTAGTGGAAAAAATAATCAGAAAGAATGAAATCATATATACTACTCAGATGAAATACTTTGAACTAAACACATAATTAGCTGATTTAAATCCATATTTGCTTAGCATAATACTTATTTTAAAGATTAACTGAATGGTAAATAGGAAGGCACTGTTTATCGTTGCGCAAAACAAAGTTTAGTCATCATTTCCTTCCATTTTTCCTTTTTGCTTTTGCTTTCACAAGTAGCTTTTTTCCTGAAAATGCAATATTTCATTTTGCAAGAAGTCAAAAGTTTTACTTATCTGCTAAAATGAGAAATGTCTGTTTTGCCAACATTTCCCTAACAATTTCACACACATCTGTTTTCCATTTTAAAATAGGAGTGGACTTTTTCCTTATATTGAAGCTACAAAAAATGTTTTTCTAGAAAGTTTGCAAAAATTTACATAATAAAATATTTTTTTGCAGTTATTGTTACCAAAAGAATGCAATGTTTTCTAACAAATTTGATTTCTTTTGACAGTTTATTGAGCATTTCTTACATTGAAAATAGTCTGTATTATGGTTAAGAGGTAAAAGACAGTGTACCTAAAGTTTTAATATTTTGGATCTATTTCATAGTTAAGCTGGCCATAGACGTAAAGATTTTTAAAAGATCCAATGGTTATTGTGAGACCACGATTGCCTCAAAATTATCGTTTAAATGTTCGATGTGTCAGTCAACTAAAAAAAAACATTTCAGGCGATATTGCCAACAAAACTAAAGGGTAGGACCAATTAAGATTTTTTAACTTGGCCGATCAATTTTCAGACCAATGTTGGACGAAAAACCCTAAGATGTACGATCATTTGAATTCCACTAACCACACGATAACTTGACAGATTGGTTAGACTTAGCTAAGATCTGTCATTCGGCAGAGAAAGATCTTTGCATCTATGTGGAGCTTTAGATTAGTTGCAGATACTTGTAACTGAAATGGATCCCCCAAAAGGCATCTAATGTACTAGAACTGAATTAAAATGATGTTTGATTGAAAATCACTGTATTTTTTAGCACTTCAAGTTTGCAAAACTGCTGGTCCATATATTTTTGGCACAGAGGTGTGGCACAAGTATTCCCTTGATTTTCAATCAAAACACTCAGGGTTATTTTGGGTAACTTTCAATTCCTGGCTATTGAAAACAGAATACATAACTTTGGCAGGCAAAAAAGTCTTGGAGAGCTTAAATGGTATAATTGCTATAGACTTTAATAGTACAAGGTTATCTATTATTTTTTAAGAAGATAATATTGTTGCCAAATTTCTCTTTGCCGGTGAACCAGGCCTAGGACATATCCACTTAGAAGGTAATCTAGCCTATACAGAAAATTATTCCTAACCTTTTTCTCAAAAAGAATTCACAACCACTTTGTAAAATTGGCACTTGTACTTTCTCTAGATGTGTACTTAAATTCCATTACTTCACCATATTTTTTGCCTTCCAAAATTGATAATGCATTCTACAATACAGCATAAAAAAGTAACAAATATATGAACATAGTTCCCTGAATCTTACTCAGGATTACAGTATTTTCTTACTGATTCTGTATCCTACATGGAAGGTACAGAGGTTTGGTAAAGGGAAGACAAATATAATACAGGTTTATGGAAGAGAACGATAAAAATAAATCGAGTGCAGCTCAGTTATATCAGTGTATAAAAAAAGAAGAAAATTTAAATTTAGACTCTTGGAACCCTGGAGAGATGACGGAGAGAAGAATTTTGGAGAAGGGGGTGCGGTAATGAAATCTTAAGGGAAAACATCAACTATTCTTATGTGGGTGGCCAGCCTAAACTTTCCAATAAAATGTTATTTGGATTAACCACCAGCTCAGGACCTATATATTTAGATTGATTGTAGACTTGATCCACTGTAGTGCAGCAGCATATATGAATGGGAGTAACCCGATGCTGCTGATTTCCCAAGCAGTATAGCTACAAACACAGTTTCAATAAAAAGTGAGGGGATATCTTTGAGTACAAGGGATTTGAAACTTATTTATTGTTCTACTGGAGTATGGCTATGAGGTCTCTGGAGATTAGACATTCCCCAATCTTCCAGTGACATCAGTGGATGTATTTGTATGGTATTATCATTTTAAAACTTGTCAGCAACCATGGAATGTATAGAATTACTCACCTGCTACATGGGCAGTTTGGATGACACTGTACTAGAATCCATAGACAAAGGGGCTTTTATAATAACATTAAAATAAGATTGATTCAGTATACATTGTCTGTATATCAAATACTGTATATATGAATCTTTGTTACTTAATAGGATGGGTAAATCCAATCCTAACAGATTTCTTTTAATTGTATATAGTGATGGACAAATTTATTCGCTAGGCATGGTTTTGTGTCGAATTTCTGCATTTCGCCACCCTCTATTGTTTTTCTGAAACTGAGGTGAAAATTTTTTCGTCCAACAGTTTCACCCATCACTAATTGTATATATTAGTACATAAGGACATAAATATTATATTAGCCGATTATATGACTTATGGCCATCATTTTGCTTTGGGGCACCAAACAAGGACTTTGATTGATCAAATTTGATCTTTTGAGAGTCCCCCAAAATTCTGTATGTTGAAACTCATATGTATGAAACTTGTTTTTTTGAGCTTATCACATAACACAGAAGACTTTTTCATCTAGTTGTCCAAGTTATCATCCAATCAGATCAAAGCATTTAGTCACTTTTTGAGAAGTTGCAGAATATTTAAACCAATATCTTAAACATTTGCTACTATCCTGACAACTTTATTAAGAAGAGCACTATATGACAAATGTTGACTACTCTCTGAACACAGTAAAAAAATATCCCGTTTGTTCTTTCTTTTTTCTTTTTTTTTGCTTTTAGTTAATTTATTTAACTTTGTAGATTTTGGTAACTGTAAATTTGGACACCACAAATGTAAACAATTATCTGACTTTTTAATTACATAACGAGTGGGAAATGAAATATCCATTACAGCTAAACAAATGCTGCCACTTTATTCCCAGAAAGGTACTTTTTTCTTGAGAAAACCTGTTATTTACCTTCAGCTGTTGCCAGGTAAGAAATCTATTCTGTAGAAAAACATTGTTGCAGATGGCAGGTGCCTATGAATTCTGTTTCTACATTCTAGTAATTCAGCATAAAAACACCACCTGGAGATAATCATCAGGCTTCACATGTAAGATAAACAGGGAACACCAGATATTTCATAAATACATTTCAGTTTTAGAGCAGCGGGAACACACAAAGCAGGCCAAGCTATGTCAATTGTGAGAGGCCATATTATAGCTGAGCTAAAGGAAAAATTATTTAGTTATGTTGAAGAAAACATGGTCAGGGGAAGCAACTGTTCAAATACCTTCTCTACCTAAATTAAAACAATCTGAAAAATGAATGCTTAATAAGCAAGAACCCAGTTATTAAAAAGGACAACTAAACAGAATCTTTCAAAAGTAGTGCATATTATTAAAATAATAACCATGAGCAGCAAATTGTATTGAATAGTACTAATATAGCTTAAACCATGAACATATTAGGGCAGTTGTGGATTGTGCAATGATACCGCAGTGGTTTCACAAATTAGTTTGCTCAGTGCCGATGCGTTCATCTTGTCTCTTGTTTTGAATTGAGCGCCGTGTGTCTATTGATGTTGGGGAGCCCTGAAACTACTATCGCCTTGAAGAGAGCAGTAGCTCCAGCATTCCCATGGTGTCCTGTGTCAATACATGCAGTGATCTTGTATTTAAAATCAGGTGCATACATCATTTTGATGCTGAGTCAATAATGAAAATTTTTAACCCTATTGCATTGAAGAGACAAAACTGCTTTAGGGCTTATGGAATAAGCTGTGGCTGAAGCAACAGTCTGTGTAGTCTGT
>CM044439.1:115643435-115669142 GCA_024363595.1 Xenopus borealis
TCTGGATAACAGGTCCCATACTTGTACAATGCACAGGATGGTAATCTTAGGACCATCTGCCCAAGGGAATCAGGACACATTAGAAATAGTTAGAGTTACAAAAATCTTATATAGAATGTTTACGGATGTTAGAAATTTGTCATATGTGTTACAAATGGTTAATACGTATTACAGACTATTGATGGTTGAATGTTTGATCATGTAAAATGAATAAAGAAGTTGTGGCCATCATAATCCAAAAATAAAATTGGGGTCTTTCAGCGTTTTGATTGATAAGTACAAGGTTGGTTCCCCATATCCTCTCCACTCCAGATCTTTCACAGTCATGTTCATGTTGAGCACATTTTGTTTTTTACAGCTTCTATGAAATTGTCACTTGATTCTCATGCCCTAACTGACAATTTGTAAGTAAGGCAGATAGCATTCATGAATAACATGCAATTCACAGTATTTAATTTGGATGGTAGTAGTATGTGGTCCCTGAACATTCGTTTTATAAAGGTTTGATACATTTATTGATATGTTTTCATATCATAACATAAGCAAGGTCATGAAAATAGAATTTCAGCAGTATCTTAGGTTATTTTCTTGTTGACGCTTGGGGGGGGTATAGTAATAACAGGTGAAAGTTTGCTTCAGTTTTAGTAACCCATAGCAACCAATCAGGAGTTAGTATTTGTCTGTCTCTGTTTGAAAGAAAACATCTAATTAGTCACTAAGTTCCTAGAATAGGCTATAACATGCAAATTAAAGCTGCATTTTCTCCTTATAATTTTAAGTGTAAGCAATGTAGGTCCTGCAAAGCAACAGGCTGTTTGTGATAGTGGCATCTGCAACAGGGTTTGTGACTACATACTGAAATAAATAAAAAAACAAATACAAAAATGGCCACTTTTAGCTTTTATCACCATCAATCTGCCAAACTGCTATTTATTTTTAAGCAGTTTATTTACTTCACAGGGCATGTTTTTTTATGGTTTGTGGTATACTGTGGTATATTATCATGATTATTAATAGAAAAGTTCTGTAAGTAACAGTATATAAAGTAAAATATGAACAATTTATAATTTAATAAAAAGTACACCTAATTGATGGGATAACCTAAAATAACCTCACATTTATTTTTCTAAAGCCTTTACTGACTCCCTGCCTTAGCACTAATCCATCCTGGCATCATACTGTTTTCTTGATTACCTCTTATAGCAAGTTTAACTTCTAATTGAAATATCTGCCCTAAGGAAAAGTTCTTTAGATTTAGCATAGCAGCCAATAAGAAAGTCTTATCTAGTTCTGAACAAGGAAGGGCTTAAATGCCTTACAAGTGATTCCTTGCACAATATCTTGGTGCTGTATAAAGAAAGATGAGAACATACGCCAAAAGTAGTGAAGGGATCAGGGAACAGGTTTTATACACACTCCAAGCTCACAGTTTCTTTTCCAGCAGGAGTTAATAAAAATTGTACTACAGGTTAAAAAACAGACATTTTAAAGCATTCGTCATGCCCAAAAGCTCCATAGAGTTTATTGTATGACATAGTGATTTTAATATAATCACAGCCGCATGTTGCCATAGTAAATATTCTTCTCTCTGCATGGAAAGTTGGAAATCACCATTCCTACACTACGAAAAATGTTTGTGTGAGCTGTGAAGGCATATTAGTATTTACTGATATATGTTACCCTGAGAAGAATTTTTCTCATATTTGGAAAAATGTTTGGAAAATATTGGAACCAAATATTACAGAAAAAATCAACATCCATAAATCCTTATCCTAAATAAGTAGGATTTCAAAACTAATTTTATCATTTGACTCATGTCCAGTTGTTCAATGAAGATAAATTTGGTCGTTGTTGGTGAGTAGTCTCTACTAAATTTCAGGCACTAATCTCTAAAATACAATATGATGATGGCCAATAAAAGAGACAACATATCTGCTCACCATGATAAAAACTTCATATGTGATTCATAATATTCATAAATTAACTTTGATTGGTCCCTCTTCTTGAATTTCAGTTAGACCGTTAAAACAGTGAGGATGAAGATTTCTGATATCTACAAATACATAATGATTTTTGTTATTACTTATCAAGTTCATCTAAAAGTGAACAAAATACAAGGTGAGCCAGGTTCTGACCAGTTACGCTATCCTTTTTATCAGGTGGTTATAAAATTCATATGTTTATCCTTTTTATCAGGTGGTTATAGAATTCATATGTTTATCCTTTTTATCAGGTGGTTATAAAATTCAATATGTTTTATTTGATCATAAAGCTTATTTTAGTTCTAGTAGAGCATGTTAGTACTACAGTGTCACTATTTGTACTCATTTCTTACCCGTTATGTAAAACCTTCCATTACTAAGAAATGTTTAATGTAATAAAGTTTGAAGTGACATCTGACATCTGCTACTGGTTGTCTTGAGCAAAATTTGCATCTTTTACTACATGCCCCCAAAGTTTCCTTTTTAGAAACTACTGCTGTGTTTAAGAAAGTGTGAGGACTCACTATGGTGGTCTAGTGGGGATGCCCACCGCATTGATGCCTGCTGCTGTGATCCTCTTCTCTTTGCTGCCAGTTCTCCTATGGCACACACGGCCCTCACTTCTGGGTTTTACACATCGCAAGCGTCACAATGATATCGCTTTGGTGTGAATTTTGAATATTTGAAGGGACTTGTGACTGGTAATCATTGCCCTTTGTTAGTCTCCTGGGTTGCGAATTCTGTGTTTTTTTATTCCTGGTTTTGATCCTTGCCTGTCTGACTATTCTGAACTCTGTCAATCCTGATCATTGCCTGCCTGACTATTCTAAACACTACCGATATTGATCCTTGCCTGTCTATTCTTTGAATGCTGCCTGCACTGACCCTGGCCTGATTGACCCTGCTTGAACTCCAACTGTACAGATTCCAGCCTGTCTGACTACACTTTTGTCTACTCCGTGAACTGTTGCCTTTCATCCAAAACCTTGGTAAGGATCGTACCCGTTTGCTTGTCCAGAACTCTTGCTTGGCTCCTCTCATATTAAGACCCGGAGGCATCTGAATAGCTGACGGCTCCTCCTGAAGCCAAAGGTATTTGCTAAAGGCAGAAGCTGAGCCATGACCAGAAGTCTAGCACTTGTTCTTTATTTAGGGAACAGATCATGACATATAGCATTAGACCTACATTTGTAGTTATAAACTGTAATAACATTATGAATTATTATCATCAGATCTTCACCATCAGAATACAATTCTAAGGAGCTTATCCGTGAACATGTATTTGCTATATTTAGGGGCAGATCTATTAAGGATCGAGTTTTTGAGGTTATTTTTTTTTTCTGGTCAAAAATAATTTTTTTGGGTAAAAAAAAAACTTGAATTGTTTGAGATTTATTTTACCCCGACCCTGGAAATGGCTTGAGTCTGAAAATACTCCAGCTAAAACCAAGTTCATGTAGGAGTAGTGATGGGCGAAACTCCCGCGTTTCGCGTCAAACGCGGCGCGTCGTTTTCGGCGCGCGTCGCGTCAAAAACGACGCGAGACTCGTTTTTGGCGGCAAATTTTTTTGCGGCAAATTTTTGCTACAGTTTCGCGAATTTATTCGCCATCGGCGAATCGCGGGAATTCGCTGCGAATTCGCCCCTGGCGAATAAATTCGCCCATCACTATGTAGGAGTCAATGGCAGAGGTCCCTTGAACCATTTGAAGATGTTAATAGCTTTCACTTTGTTAGGAGGGTTTTACCCGAAAACATGATCAATTCGAACAGTTCGAGTTTTTGTTTATGTTTTTGCCAAAAACTTGATCAATTTGCGTTTTCAGGTTGCTAACCCTAAATATGCTGATTTGAGTTTTTTTCCTTTCAAGTTTTTTCTTTAATAAAAAACCATTTGCGTTCATTCAAATTCGTTTGAGGTATTAGAAAACTCTAAAATTTGATAATAACACCCTAAGGGGCAGATTTATCAAGGGTCGAAATAATGGGAGTTTTTTTGAAGACCAATCAGAATTTATTAAAATATTCTAAGTTTTTATTTTTGTGTGACTAGGCTGTATTCAATCGAATTCGATTTGAAGGATTTAAAAAGAAATAGTTTAAATAATAGTTCCCATATCTGTACTTTTTAGGAGACATACGCATAACTTTATATAACATAATAACATAAAGTCAAGGTTTTAGGGCCTTTTTCCCCTCTTTTTTCCATAACAAATTCTAGTGGCATGCAAAGCAGAGTTGGAACGGAAAAGCATATCATAGTGTTCTAAACTTATAATGGAAGTATTATAGTTTGGACAGATTTAGCTTATTCATTCAGTTCCATGGACTAAAAGTGCAAATAACCAGACTTTTACAGTAAATATGAATTACTTACAAAGCTTAATAACTAATATTTGAAATCTTAACATACCCTTAAAATATTAAACACAAACACTGTAAAAACATTGAGCTTAAAATTAGCAAAAAATGTTTCTTGCACACGGGCAATATAAAAATTTTTTTTGCCCCAGGGTCTAGTATCCCATAGAACTCAATCAGTAGGTAGCATTTAATAGTTACCTATCTGAAAGCAAAGCACTGATTATTTACCAGGGGTTACCAGACATTGCTCAAACATGTTTCATGCTTAGAACATGCTGTGCATCATTTTAACTTAAAGAGAAAACTGCTCAACTAGAGGGTTTATGTATTTTTTTTTTCTATTGCTGCAACCAAAATGTTATACTTTTGGCTTTTGTCATATAAGTGGAACTGGCAGTTCTTTCAATTAGTGTGGCCAGGTTCATAAGCCTGTTGTGGCCCAAGTTAAATCCATGCTATTTTTCCATATTTTTCTGTGGATAGTATGGAGACTTATATATAACAGTGGGTTTGAATGATGTTTAAAACTGCTAGGGGCAGATTTATCAAGGCTTGAATTTTGAAGTTCAAAAACTTTGAATTCAAATTCAAAAAGACCAACGAAAATTAATTTTAGTTAAAGTACACAACAATAGCTCAAAATTCAAATATTTTTAATTCTAATTTTTCACTTCGACCCTTGATAAATCTGCCCTCTAATGTCTGTATGTTTCTTTTAAGATTACTTTCTTGAGATTACATTAATTAATCATGGCTTGAAAAATAAATGTTATTATGTCCATTGTCTACTGAGAGAAACAGAAACTCAAATGCCAAGTTTTTCCCTTTTTTTCCCCTGTTTGATCATTTCACTTCTAGATTCAATTGTTTCATTGTGTTGAATATGTGTATAGCATTACCCTGTCCCCTAACAAAGTGCTGATCAACTGGCAGCCTGCAGGCTGCAACCGGCCCACAACCCCCTTGCATGGCCCCCCACATGAAAGTCTGCCTGCTGTAATTGCTTACCTTGTGTAAGCTGTAATAGGTATAAGTACTGCGATGAATTGACCCTTGCATTGACTAATTTAGACTGTAATCACCCCGGCAATGTTCACACTTGTAACACTGTTCACATCTCAGACCCAGACTGAAACTGACCATATTGTTCACATCACAGACAAAGGGGCACCAGCATTGTGTCACTGTTTGTAGCACAGTATGAATTGTGGTACTGGTGTTTTCCTGTCTCCTACTGTATTCTGCCTGCCCTTTGCTCCTTGTGTGTGTCATATTCTGCCTTCCCTATGGTCCTGTGTGTGCCATACTCTGCCTGCCCTATGCTCCCTGCGTGTGTGCCATACTCTGAATGCCCTATACTCCCTTTATGTGACATACTCTACCTGCCCTATGCTCCCTGTGTGTTCAATATTCTGCCTGCCCTATGCTCCCTGTGTATGTCATACTCTGACTGTCCTATGTTCCCTGTGTGTGCCATACTCTGTTTGCCCTATGTTCATTGTGTGTGTCATACTTTGCCTGCCCTATGCTCCCTGTTTGTGCTATACTGTACCTGCCCTATGCTCCCTGTGTGTGTCATACTCTGCCTGCCCAATACTTCCTGTGGGCCATGCTCTGCCTGCCCTATGCTCCCTGTGTATGTGCCATACTCTGCCTGCCCTATGCTCCTTGTGTGTGTCATACTCTGCCTGCCCTATACTCCCTGTATGTGTCTTACTCTGCCTGCCCTATACTCCCTGTGTGTGCCATACTCTGCCTGACCTATACTTCCTTTGTGTGTGCAATACTCTGCCTGCCCTAAGCTTCCTTTGTGTGTCATACTCTGCCTGCCCTACGCTACCTGTGGGACATGGTAGGGTTTGTTCTGGGGGTTTGTTAGCATTTGGCAATTGTTGTTAGGGGCCCCTAAGGTGTTAAATTATGTGCTGGGGAGTTGCTGTATTATTTACAGGAAAGGAGGAAGCATATGGATTTAAGGGTATGTTTGAATATGACTTAAATTTTTCACATATGAGTTCATATAAACAAGCTGCTGAGTAGCAATGGTGGAAATTGAAAAATGGCTATTTGGCACAGGATAAGCTTATCGGCTATCTGCTGTGTAACTTGAGCCTTTTCTCCTATGAATGGCTGCCCCCATTGCTACACAGACGCTTATTTATATAAACAATAGTAGTGTTTCTGAAGCAAAGCAGTTTTACCAGTGCAGGTCAACACTGCATTATATTTTTATTACTTTAAAACAATTAAATGTTTTTATGTTAATGGTCCTTTAATGTGGACATGGTCTAAAAAGTTCTTGTGGTAACATGGGTGTGGTTAAAAGGGGGAGTGGCCAGCACTCACTTTCATTATCAGCTTTCTACTACTTAGGCCAGAAACATTTTGGCCCTCTGTATCACAGAAGTTGGACATTGCTGCCCTTACATAATGTATGTGAAAGGCAGACAATTAGTCACCTGTGGTAGCAAAGATTTATCATGGGCAAATAATTTCTCTAATCACCTCTAATGTACAGACGTAAACACTTCAAAAAACATGAGCTCAAAGCTCAAATATATTCTAAAACCATGAACAAAGGATAATTAATGAAGGAGTTAAATATGTAGCATTAAATTTAATATGTTTTATACATTAAATCAGCTACTACTATTCTTATACTAAAAAGTTGTATTAGAAAAATAAGTTTAGAGAAATTTTGTTTAAAAAGGCATTTAAAAGTCAATTTCATTATTCTAAATATACTGCCAAAAAAAAGCATACAGGGTCAGATCACTTTAAAGTGTAACACTAAAACCCAGGCACGCAACGCATATGGTAAGCTTAGGCTAAAAGATTTCCTTGTTCTTGCTGATACCTCCCTGGGGCATCACAGATGAAACTTGTTATCTGTCTCATTTACCTGATGGCAAAACATGATAATATGACATGAAGCACTTTACTGGAGGCAAGGTTATTACTCATGAAAAAAGGCAGCAGGTGATTTACCAGTCATAAATACGGAAGAGGGTTTTTTAAACTCAATTGCTGCTGGAGGGTCCCCAAAGCATTTAGCTATGCAAAGAAAAGTGGGTAGCAATATGTGTGCGGGGGCCATTAAAGCTTAATAAGTCTTTTTAACCATATTTAAATAAGTAGATTTGGAAAAAAATTTAGGCAACCTTATGAACCCATCTTTTAAATCTGAAAGTCATTTTGTGGGAATTATTTTTATGATTATGAATCACAGCAATGTGTTGTTTTGATACTGAACATAAAGTATTGCTGATATATTCACAAGCAAGGATCTACTGTAAATATGGCACTTTTTCAAGGGAAAATCTTACAATGGGAATAAGATATGTAAAAAAATAGTGAACTGTGCAACCCTTGTACTTTTTATTATGAAGCCTTATTGCTTCCCATTCCTTAGAATGTGAGGAGATTTTAATCATTTAGCAGTCAATAAATTAATTTCCTATGGGGTATTAATGCACAGAAGCACAGGGCATTAGTACCCATGCCAATCCCAACTCCCTGATATATATCATGTAGGAAATAAGTATTAAATTTTCCAAACTTGTACTGGTCCATTCCATGTGTAATAAGTTGTCAAATTCTAACCAGCCAGTAAGTTATTATTAAGAAATGCTAAATCATCCCGAATGTCTATAGTTTAAAGATGAAAGCCTCTGTGACCTCTGAAATGCTTTATAAAAATAGATATACTGAAATACTGTATAGAGACAAGCAACAGTGTATTATGAGAAGTTCAAAGTGCACCATTTGTTCTAACTGTGGAGTAGGGTTCACCAGAGATCTATACATTTGTTAGTTAAAGTCTATTTGGTAATTACCCTAACTTACAAAATAGCTAGTGCCAGGAGAGATAATTCAATCGACTGTACATAGTGATTCCTGTGAACTCAATTATTTAGCAACAAAGATTGTACCTACTAAATAGCCAGAAGGAACAGACACTGAAAGGAAAGAGATGACTGTAAGTAGATATGTTCTGAAAATGTAGGCTGCACCAGCGCTAGATCTTTGGAAGAAGATATGGTGCTCTGAGCCAAATTCCTGCAAGAGAACGGATGGTCTTTCAGAAGCTTTGGCTGAGGGATAATAGCATGGGTGAAATGATCCAGTTACTGGTTACAGAGACGGTGCTGAGGTGTTTATGACACCTAGAAGATTAAGATAAATCTCCTGGGAAAAAGTGGACATTACTTAGAAAACGTTCCTTGCTTTACTGTATAGTGTATTGTACTATGCCTGCTTTCTACTTGTCACAGTCTGAGATACTTCCAAGAGAAAGCACATTCGAAGACTGAATAAAAAATATCACACCATGGCTAGATCATCATGAAATGGCACAAAATGAAGACACATCTCCATATTTTCCCCAACTCTCCAAAACAGAAAGGGGCATTCATTTAATTAAGTTATTGTATGACAGCCGCCCTCTGGCTGTCTTGGTTTGGCTCCCTTTCCCGTCTGTTTTACCTGTCTCCATTTCTGAATAATTGATCTTGCCATCTGCATAAATAGAACACCTGTCCTTGGGCTAACTCATAGCTTTAAATAATTTAGTGCAAAACCTTCGTAATGCATATTTGAATAAAGTCATGGCTTAATAGGACAAAGCATTGAAATAGCTGTCAATCATCTATCTATCTATCTATCTATCTATCTATCTATCTATCTATCTATCTGTTTTTGTCTGTCTGTCTATCTATCTATGCTCCAGCATAGACAGACACATACAGTGTTGCAGCATATTATAATCGTTAGAGGGTTTACAAACAGCAAACAACAAAGGTGTATTCCATGCTCATGAGAGCTTATGCATTATATGAAACGGACTGGCTGAGCCTGTGCCATAACAGAAACCTTTAAACCATAGAAAATGGGTGAATAGATAGGTACTAAGCTTTTCTCCACCACCAGAGATAAGCCAAATGAGCCATACATTTAACAAGGAAGCTTGTGGTGCAATCAAGTTATTTATAAACAAAAAAGAAAGTCTGCAATAAAATAAACAACAGTGTTTAGTACTTTTATTTTCTTCACTTCCACATAGTTGAGATGAACACCTGTTTGCTCTGAAAATTATATGCATATGCGCCAGTTGACATGAGGGACAAAGCAGTCTGCCCCAATTACTGCAGAAAACTTGCACCAGTAGGTGCAGATTTAATTTATGCCTGAATTGACAGCAACTGGAAAAGTTTCAGTGTAACTGAAATCTGATTTGCATTGTGTGTTGCTTTGACGTTTGAAATGGTAGGCTAGCAGGTTTCTGGGACTGGGACACGAAAAAGGCAGAAAAATTTACTTTATCTACTCTTAAATTAATTTAAGATGGCCATACACGGGCAGATAAAGCTGCCGATATCGGTTGTTTAGACCAATTTGACAGCTTATCTGCCCGGGCTTCCGATGGGTCTTCCCGACCGATATTTGGACACGATATCGATCTGGAAGGTCGGATTGCACTTCTTGTAATTCAATCGTTCATTCGGGTTACCCGGATATAGCCCTGTCGTGTTAGTGGCATATCGGGGAAAGATTTGGCTCATTTGGCCAAACGAACGGATCTTTGCATCTATGGCCATCTTTACAGTAGGATAAAATTGTAAACAAAACCTAGACAATTCTTTTGGCCCACATAGCCACAGATTTTCCCCATCACACAAATCAGGGTTGCTCTAGTCGTGCCAAAGTTAAAAACTACATTATTCTCTTATTATATGCCAGAATCTAAATATGCAAAAATTAAATCAATTTTCACTGTGGGATTGTTATTTGATTCCATTACGATCTCTCAGTTGATCGTAAGAAACACAGGCAAGTTTTAGTATGTAAATGTAGGATTTTGCATTTGTGACTGACTAAATAACTTGACCTGAGGCTAGTCCATACTATTCAAATCCAATGCAATCATCTTCAAGATCAAATGACTAAATTACGAGCAACCAGGAGATGTATGCTGTTAAAAAACGGAATAAACAATCAAATGTGATGATAACATTCAGGGCCAAAATCTGTTGGATTACAAAAAGACTCTAAATGGTTTAATTAAAATGGGTACAGCAGAGACTGTTTCTATGTGCTTCAATGTGGCTCATTTAGAGCTTAGAATTAAAATATGTCATATGCCATATTTAAATATGGCAATAAAAATGTAACTTACTTGCTGAAAGAGTAGCATTAGAGTATTATTTATTGAACATTTTGTGCATGTTTGCTCTTATACACTTGTAGGAGTAAGTGGAAAGTATTCCTATAATTGACTAGTATTGTATATAATCATTAGATTTCCCATAGATTTTACCAGCTTAGTTGCCCTACTCTGTACCCTCTCTAATAAAATAATGTCCTGTTTGAGCACTGGTACTTGATGCTGCTGACTGGCTACAGCCAAGTTTATCTACAAGGACTCCATGGTCCTTTTTTCCATAATGAATTTGCATAGTGCAGTCCCATTAAAGGTATAAGTGTAAGATATTTTTTCATCCCAGGTCCATGACTTTACATTTATAAACATTAAATCTTATTTGCCACTTAGCTACACAGATTACCAGTTTTTCAAGATCCTGTTGCAAGGATGCCACATCCTAGATGTAATTAATTGGGCTGGATAGATTTGTGTCATCTGCAAACACTGATACATTACTTACAATACCATCCCCTAAGTCATTAATGAACAGGTTAAATAAAAGTGGACCCAATACCGAGCCCTAAAGGGACCCCACTAAGAACCTTACTCCAAGTAGAGAATGTACCATTAATAACCACCCTCTGTACCTGATCCTGTAGCCAGTTTCCTATCCATGTGCAAACGACTTCAATAAGCCCAACAGACCTTAGTTTAGAAAGCAGTCTTTGTGGAGCATGGTATCAAATGCTTTGGCAAAATCCAAATAGATCACATCTACTGCCACCCCCCCTCACTGTCCAGCATCTTACTTACCTCATCATTAAAAGCAATCAAATTTGTCTGACATGACCTATCCTTCATAAAGCCATGCTGATTGCTGCTCATAATGCCATTCCCTAGGACAAAATTTTGAATGGGATCCCTTAACAAGCCTTCAAATAATTTGTCCACCGCAGATGTCAAACTTACTGTCCTATAATTGCCAGGCTGAGATTGTAATCCCTTTTTAAATATTGGGATGACATCAGCTATCCTCCAGTCCATAGACACCGTACCAGATGAAAGTGAATCTGAGAGAATCAGAAAATGTAATTGTTCAATTTATAAGCTATGTGATAAAAAAAATATATTAATGGTAGAAAGAGGAAGTACTGAGCCTTTTGACAATGATTAGAAGAGGGAGCAGTAACAGGAGAGGAAAGGAAATTCTAAAAGCAAATGAAGTTGTTAGAATTAAATTGTTCAATAAAGAAAAAAATTATTGTGTGAGAAACAATTCATTTCAGTTCGTACCTGTTACACATTTATTGTAATACTTTTTAAATTACAGCTTTACTAATATTTTCCTAACAATATCCCAATATAGACACAATGTGAGAGCTAGTAGGTGAGCAACTAGAAGCATCTGTAGTTAAATATATATTTTCTCTAGTTTTGCAGAAACAACGCCTGTTTCATTAGCATCGAGTACAAAAGAATATTACAGAGATGTAAGCAAATACAAGAGGCAAACACAATATCTGTCATGTTATTACTACTTCCTGTCATCTTTTTAAATGAACATTTCTAGGTGAGGCTACCGACTTGTCAGGAGATCCCTTTATTGTGCCTGAGTGCCGTAAATAAGAGACTGACAGGATGATAAAACATGATGCCAGGCTCCCTTGCCCACTCAAAGACCCTCCCTGATGGATCAGGTATCTCTACTGAGCTTTAAGGTCAACCAGACACCTCCCTAGAGGCTTACCTGAGGTCTACCTGAGCTGAACAATATACCCAGCATAAACTCTTGTCAAGTAATACAACTGTTATCTGAGCTTGGATCAAAGAACTCAGTGTGCTCTTAAAAATAAAATCCCAGGCCAAGCAAGTTTTTACCACATGACTCAAATCTCAAAGGACACCAGTTGGTTTGCACAGGGGCAAGCTTCAATTCCAAACTCACTTCCTGTAGCAGTTCTGCTCTGTGTAATAATAAGTTGCCTTGTGGATAAAAATCAGGTGTGTGTTAAATTATGGACTTGTAGTACAACAAGCATGTGGAAAAGTCAACAAAATTTAAGGAACTTATGTGTAGTTATCTGAATAGCACAAAATATGATGGATGCTCGATACATAACTGTATTTCTGCTTTGCATTAATTCTGAATGTTATTATCCAAGTACAAACATTGCTTTTCTTCCCTTCTGCCTGTTTTACAGTCAGTCACAGCCAGCACAACTTCCCCTTTCATCACCATCGTGCTACATTTTGCAGAAGTTAATTTATTCCATTTCTTCTTTCACTTTGATATTATTTTTGAACTCCGTACTGATAATGCACTAATTCTAGCCCAATTAAAAAAAAAACTAAAAAAAAACTTATGTCTGGGGCTTACCTGCACGTTGCACCTGGTGTTGGAATACCAATCTGGTACCAGCAGATGTAAAGCAGATCTGTCCTTTGCACCAAGCACCTGCCCATGCTCCCTAGCTTGCACATCTAAATAATACACAGGTTAGGGAATGCGTAGGAGTTTACAGCAGGTAGTAATTACGGGGAGATGCAAGTCCAAGAGCCCCATTCTACATTTTGTAATTTTTGTTATTTCTGTAATATTTATTAACAGACATTTTTAAACACTGAAGCTGTGTGTTGGCAACTACTTTGTTATATTTTACAGCTCCCCAGTGCTCCGGATTCTCCTCCATGCTTCTTGCACAGGGGGGAGGTAGTGTGGGTGCTAGGACTTCACGGCCTAGGGGTGCCCGCCTGTCAAATCCAGCCCTGGGTAGTTGTATCTGACATCTGACATTTGAAGTGAAAACGGTAACTGAAGCATAGACTGGGGTCTCTGTGTACATTTATAAATCCCTCTTTGTTTAATATATTATTATGTAACCTGAACCAATGAGGCAGTTTGAAAAACTTGATCCAGGTGGTAGCACCAAAAAAGTTACCAGGGATGCTTCTGGTAACTTTAATGACCAGATTTCCAGTTTTTAACCAGAAATTTGGCTCTTTTAGTGCAAAATAGTGCAAGCCAAGTGCAGTTTCTGCACTAGCCATGTGGCCCCCTGAACCCCCTCTGGTGCAGGGAAGGTGCTTAGGGGCAGCATTGCAGGAGCTTCCTCAGGCAGCTTCTCTCCTATAGGTCCTCTGCAGCTTGCCATACAAAAAAAATTATTTTACTTATTTAATTGCTCATGTAGCAAGCTTTCATAATCACTGTAAAAAAAATGAAAAACTAAGAAAAAAAATAATACACTGTAAATCCTTTGTAGTGGCAGCGCAGGCCCCTACAAGTCATTTATTCCAATGAGAAAAATGGTATCTCTGCCAGTATGGGGGCTTACTGCTGTTTTTGTACAATTACTATGTGCAGGGGTCATTACAGCTACTGTAGCAGTGCTAGAAGTTGTAACTACTGCTATACTGTACAGGTGGCTGCTGTGGGAATATAGGTAACAAATATGGTATACATATCAAAAAGAAGGTATATATTTCAGACCCTCTGTTACCCCATACATTAATTGGCTAATACACGTAAGGGTTATTTTTGTTATGATGGTTTCTATTTGTAAAAAAAATACCCCATAAGATTTAATAGGTTTTTTGGACAATTTTCTGAATTTTGAAGCTCACCATATTAATTAACTGCTATATAATTGATGATGATGATGATGGTTGCAAGCATGTGTATGTTTGCCACATGCTGCACTAACTAATAAAACATTTGTGTACATATCTTTGTATTTATGGCATATGCATGGCATCTATGATCAGTATGTGCATGCTGTGTAAAGGTCATTATTTTGATAACATAGATATGTGTGTATGTATCCTGTGTGTGATTTGTAAATATGTTGGTGTAAGTATGCAAATGTGTAAAAACCTGTATAATCATTTTGTAGTCAAGTGAAGTATGCACAGGATATGAGATGTACTTATGATGTAATTGTGATGTAGTTTGCTACTATATGACAGCTGGAATATGGAGTATACTTTGACACAGTGTTTCTGTCATAGTACAGCTTGTAGTATTCTTGCACATGTGGTAAAGCAAAGTTTACATTTTTATGCTAAACTGCCTAGCTTGTGTGGGGCCTAAAGGGCCTTTTGCATGAGCAAGAAATAGAATAACTAAAAAACTAATTGCCATGAACTATGAGGCCATCTCCATTACTATAGGTAATTGTGGAACTAAGAGGCAGGGGATAGATGGAGGGAGCAATAACCAGGAGTAGGCTTGGAAACAGAACAGTGCAATGAACCAGAGCCAGAACAGGACAGTATTGGTCCCATTTATAAATAAGAATTTTTATAGTCAATAATGCAACTGCATAATTATTTTCTAAGACTGAGGAATCATTAAATGTTCTCAGTTGTATCTGACACTTATATATAGCCTAGTAGAAGCAACATATCTCCGGTTATATAAACCCCATATAAACCCCAACCATGTGCTTTGCTCTATATACACTGTAACGAACATACACTTTGCACATTTGTACTGATTCTATTCTGTCATTTGAAGCTGCGATGTCTGTATTTCACTAACATTTAACTTAATTTGGTATGTTTCCAGTAGGACATTTTAGCCTGTATTAGTATATGCCCTTTCCTCTCCTTCTACCACCATAAAATAAACACAACATGAGTGCATGCTTTAGCTCAGTTTGTAGTTATAGAGGGGTAACTATATTTTTTGTATCTGTTATATTTATTGATCATGTCATCATGTTAAATTAGGAGGGCTAACAAATTTAATAATTTATCCAAAATTGTAATTATTAACACATAATAGTATCTAAATTAGATGTAGCAGTGGTGCCATGTTTTCCTTTTGTTAAGGCCACGTATCCAGCTGTGTTTGAGGTCTCTATTAGAAGATTCAAATGGCAGCTTGTTTAGTTTGTCATGGCAGTAACTAATGTGCACATGGTGTTTCTTTTTTGTTTCTCAATGGACAATCTTGCATCAAGTTGATGGGTTGCAGGCTGGTTAATGCCATAGATTTTACTCAGATGTCCTTTCCTTAATAGCCGCAGAGTAGGTCAACATGGCTTTGATGTTTTTTTTTTTATTACAGTTATAGCTAACAAATTATGTTTTTAATATGGCAGACAGAGTCAAAGCAATCTGGGGTCTTTCTCTGGTATATTAGTACTTACATTTTATGGTTTAATTTTAAAATATCATTGCCTGCATTGCATCATTCTTAACAAAATAATTGAGATTGTCACTGAATATTCTCTAATGTAGCCAGACCAGGGATTCATCAGTAAAGCCCCCTTTGGGATTTGTGAAAATATTTCTGTTCTTAATTCCTAAAGAAAATGCATACAGGGATTAACAAGATGTGCACAATGCCCCTTTAATCCTAAACCATGCTGCCTAGTAAATTTACAATTCACACAGGGTAAAAGTGATGCTTAATATACAATTCAACACTGAAATTGAATTGATGTGAAGTGATAAACTTCTATACTCTGAATAAAGAATATATATATTATAGGATTTTTTTATTCTAGAGTATTAAAGTATTGATTCCAACACTACCCTCTACACATACAAAATGTATGTACAAGGCCTTTGCTGTCATTTTAAACATCTTTTGCTATGTATGTAAATGTCTTGCTAAAGCAAGGAGAGTAGTAGAGTTGTATTGATCTACAAGGCCCCTGGGCAATTAGGTGAGAAAATTAAAGTTCTAGGCACATTAAAGTCTTAACATTCCTTTTTTGACCATGAGATATGACCGGTCTATACAGTATAAATATATAGTCTACAGTAAATTAACTGGACTTATTAGAGAACAAAGTGAGCAAGTGCTAAGAGCACTTTTTTGTACCTTGTGTGTTCCTCCATAAAGACTACCCAAAATGCTCTCAAAATAGAAGGAATTGTGCTTCTCTGTATGCTGCAGTGACAACAGGTTTAATTTTTAGTGTGTAAACAAGGGGACGTAATCAAGGTTTATACTAAACACCTGCCTGTGGCAGTCATAGGCAGGAATTACAGACAGAACGGTGCCCTGTGATCTGGAGCAGGGTAGAGAGGGCAGTAGTAGCACTTGGAACTCAATGCCCTAAAGGTAAATCTACAGGTATATGCTACATTAAAGGAAACCATGAGTAAAGGAAGGCTACAGTGTATGCTGAAAGCATTTACAAGAATAACATAAATGGGATTTATATACAAGAAATAATAAAATATATGGTGCATGGATAAAGCATCCAGTGGCACTAAATGCATCAAGAAGGAGGGGCTATCATGGAGTATGCAGATGCGTATTGATATAACCATGGTACTGGCATGCTATATATTGATTGTTGTAAATTCTTGAACCAATATATAAGTGGATTCTTTGTTTATTATTTCCATTATGTATTATGTTTGCATGATTGTATTTATATATGTATAAAACTATCCACATAATCAACAATTTCAGACAGTCATTGCCTGGTTTCTTCCTAATTAATGGGAAACTCCCTGGGGTAACTGGATTTATGGATATATTTTACTTTATTGACTGATTTTCTTTTTTTTTGCAAACTCTCCTTTTCTGCATATTTCATCTGAATTATAGAGCTTTGTTGCTATGGTAAGCTTAAACACACCTTTGGCAATAAAAGCAACTCTGGTAATCATACCGAGATGGTGCTGCCATAAATGTTTTCCAGAACAATTAGATTTGCTTCAGCAAACTGTTCATGTATAGGGAGAGTTATCTGTTGGTTCTCTACATGTTCTGTGCATATAATATGCTTAATCACTGAACCTTAACTCTAAGGTAAAATCATGTATTATAATCCTTACTTTATATAGGAATGTATGGGAATGTATTTTGAGGTTAACTACTTTACATTGTGACTTATATAACTGCACTGTATACTTACAACAACATATTACTATTAAGATCCCCAACCAGGAGCTCGAGAGCAACATGTTGCTCTCCAACTCCTTGGATGTTGCTCCCAGTGGCCTCAAAGCAGGTGCTGATTTTTTTAATTACTGGCTTAGAGGCAAGTTTTGGTTGTATAAAAAACAGATGTCCTGCCAAACATTCTCTCCTGTAGGCTACCAGTCTATATAGGGGTTACCAAAAAGCCAATCAGAGCTCTTATTTGTCATCCACATGGACTTTTTCATGCTTGTGTTGCTCTCCAACTCTTTTTTAAATTTAAATGTTGCTCACAAGCAAAAAAGGTTGGGGACCCCTGATTAAGAGCTATGCACAGTGTACAGAGTTGTACAGTAAGGGAAACCTGTTCATGTGTAACACAACAACATAACCTTCGAAACGTTACATTGTTGCTGATCCTTCAAGCCACATGAAATAAAGGCTTTTTAAACTGAAAATCCTGCCCGGAGCTGTTATATCTCACATTGTCTACAAAATCGGTCTGTGGGCCACAGGACACGTGCACCGCCTGAAAGAAAATAATTGGATAGTGGGTGAGTGCTGGCTATAAAACTTTCATTGCACTGTATACTTACAACAACATATTACTATCAAGAGTTATGCACAGTGTACAGAGTTGTACAGTAAGGGAAACCTGTTCATGTGTAACACAACAACATAACCCAGCACATAACAATGTCTTAACTTGAGATTTTTAATTTGTGTCTATTTGTTGTAAGCTATAATTTACCCCTTGTGTGATCAGCTATCTGTAATGTAAATCATGCCGATGTTGGTGTCCTTAAATGGTTCAGAATGTCAAATAAAATATCGCTTTTACCTTGGAGAAAAATGTTGTTGAGTGGATAAAAAGCAAGAAGCAATTCATGTGGATTAAAAGCAATTGTTCTGTTACCCTTAGCAACAAAATCTAAATGTGGCCAATCAGTAAAGCTGATATATTGTTTTGACAAGCATATACATATTTCCAACATAAATAGCAAAATAGACCTAATAACAGTTGGTTTTGAAGGTTCAAACTGATGTAGTTTCAATGTGTCATTTTTATAAGTCCCTGCAGACATGTTCCTTTTATCAAATGGATAAAAAATACATACTGTGATGGATGTATGAGTGATAGCCATTTTGTAAGATCTGATGGAAATAGCAGTAATTATATGTTCATTTGCCAATTTTCTTCAAATGTATGCATTTTAGCAATAGAATGCATTTTAAATTCAATCCATATGAAGTACTTCTACATGCCAATATTATTACCCAGCATAAATAAATAAATTCAGGACCCATGGAAGAAGTCACACGTATAACTTACCTTTTTTTAAGAATCATTGTCCAGTGACATGCAAAAATAAAAATAAATATTCATTTCAGACAGCAGTAGTTTATGCGTTGTCTGGCCATGTATATATATATACTGTATATATATTTATATATATATATATATATATATATATATAGGTAGCAACTACTTATCTGAAATTTTAGAAGCAGAGAACTAACAAAGCCTCCAGTGACTCAAAAGAGTAATGGGAAGGCAGCTAATCTTCAAATTTTTGTCCTTACAGAATCCCCCATTCTGTGTCCCTCCAGTTCAAGATAATTCTCACTTGTGATGCATATTTTTGAAAATTCCTTGTAATTACGGTATTACTACATGATGGTCTTAACCTCTCCAAGCACTTTTCATAAGAAAATAAAATGAAGACATACAGTAAATTATCCACTCTATTAAAAGGAACTAACTGAATCCTGTCTTCTTGCAATTAAAAGCTCCTGAGTATTATAACAGGAGTATATAACTACACTTCGCATAAGTATATAAAGGTTGGGAATGTAGACAAATGGAATCATAACTGATGTAGTATGTTTCACTCATACTTTTAACCATACTCTTATGACCTTTTCTCTATTTGTTTTAGAGTCCATAATCTTAATCTACATTTTGGCAACAATAAAAGTAGAACTGTAGTTATAATATGTCATCACTGCATAGTTATTGCCACGCTTTACCATTACCATTTTTATCTCTTAATTTGTTTGTATACACATTCCTAGATATTTCATGTCTGACTCAAGCATTTTGGGTTAGAAAAAAACACATCTGGACACTATATATATTTTTACATAAGTGATAACTTAATTTGAAAATGATGTTGAATATTTTTAAGAGTATTATCTTTTAAAGAGTGTTATCTTTATTTCAAGTAATTTCTATGTTTCCATGTATCACTGTCTGTATTTGCTCAAGAGGAAGGTGGTTGCTCTACTAAACCAGAATACCAAACAGGACCAACTATATGCAAACATCCATGTATACTTGCAGCTCACACATATGTTGATGCACATCAATATATTTTTTTTATAAGAATTATGAATTGTTAGTTGTTATTGGATCAAATAGATCATCAAATGTCAGTTCACAACAAAGAGCTTTCCAGGTTGGACATTGGTACTGTTTTGCCTGATGTATGAAAATATTTATACCTAAAATGGCCCACATATACAGATCTGTTCTGCTGTGTGTTTTGCATGAAGGCATTTGGATTTTGTGTGTCGGACCTGGAGAACTACATTCTGCAAATGTCCATAAAAACCTTAGATGCAGAATTGTAGCACCTTGCTTTATAGCCAAGAGGATTAAGATCCTTTTCTGGCACATCATCTTTTTTATTTTTATAACTGTGTTTAATGTGCTGTCATTAGAAACTCGATGGTTGAGGAATGTTGGACTGGAATGCATTGAAACTGAAAAGTTAATGACAGGAGACAAATCATACTGAAGAAAGCAAACACATGCACATATTCATGGCAGCTGTATAACACATAAAAAAGTTCTGTAATTGCTTTGTTTTATGTTATATTACAAAATCACAGCATCTGACTATAAAATATCAGTGACTGCAATGTCAAACCGTAAGACTGGAGTGTAAACTTTTGCCTCTTCAGCTTATTTGAACCTTATCTCGCAGCATTGTTTCAAAGGGGCGCACTGGGAGCTGTAGTTCACAAATAGCATTACTTTGAGTAGCAAGTTTCATTGCCAACTTTTATGCAAAAATTCATCAAAGTGTTAATACAACAATATATCTGTGTTAAATGCAACTGTGATAGCATTCAGTTACTATGAAGAAAAAATCAATTCCTCAACTATAAATCCAATCGTCAAAGGCTATTGCTGGTGCTATTATTTATACATCAGCTACAGCTAGATGTCTGTAGTCTGTAGATGTCCCACATGAGAGATCAGTACACAATCCCATCACTATGCAAATATATATAGGAATTCTGGTATTTTTCAGAAAAGGTTGCAACCCTAACCATCACAGATTTTCAGAAACATGCTACTGGAAAAGTTTGGAATATTAAAGAGGGATAGTATAATGTTTTATACTATAACAGAATTCCAGAGGGACTTCATAGAGGAATAGTCATCAGGTCATTCCTGTTAAAGTCAAACAATATGGGTAAACCTAAAGAACTGGCAATGTTTCAAGTCTAGTGGTAAAAGCAATGTCTACTCAGGTCTCTTAAACCTTCTATAACCTTATAGAACCTCTGTCAACCAACATTTAAAAGTTTGCATGGGAACATTTCTAAAAACAGCTAAAAATATCAGAGTTAAAGGAAGTAATATGTTAGAAGTCTGACAGAAGACAGTGGGAATTCTGAAAAGTGCTTCTAGAAATGTGTCAGTTACCTGGGGAATTCATTCACAATAGCAAAGCAATGGCAAAAAGGAAATGTAAAGGTCTTATTACTGGGTGGAGCTCGCTCACTGCTTAAACATGAGTCGGTGAGAACAGAACTGTTGGTTCACTTGCAAGATGAGACTTCCCAAATCAGATGTCTTCAATGACAAGTAAAATGCCTGTCTGTCCCCCTAAGCTACACCCTGTTCATGTGTAAGTAACTAGAGGCCTGGACCAAACCTGTAACAGGTGTTTAACGGAGAGCTTGAATTCAGCATGTTCCTGCATGCACAGGCCATGTAATTGCTCAGGGATTTTATGCCTAATGGTAAATTTTGAACATTAAATGCTGATAGTGGAGTTGTGTCAAAGTCGGTGATTTTGTCCCATTCTTCTCATGACTAATGAGACATTTTCCCCCATCGCTTATCCACTCCTACACATATTAAGAAAAAATGTAATTTCCTTTCTAATTGTAAGTCTATTCCTTATTACTGTGACAAGAAATTTGCTACACAGTGAAATGTCTGGATAAAATAGACTCTCTTCATATCAGTGCGATCCCAGCTGCCAGTATATCCTGTGCAGTTATAAATACAGAAACATTTTAAAGCTCATATTATATTTGTATTATAAGAAGCAGTTGGGACTGGAGTGTAGCAATTCATAATACTGAACTGTTTCTATGCTAATCTGCCTGTTACTGCACTGTCTGGAGAGCAAGTATGGTTAGGGGACATACAAGATAATGGTGGCATTACAAACAATGTTTGATGGCAGTGGATGAAAGAATATCAAATTAGGGAGTGGTGTAAATCAGAGCTAGTACTTATACAAAAGATTGCTTAATTACAAACAAGTCAATGCAAAAGAAAATTAATTAGTGCAGAACAATTATTGATAACATTAACAGCAATCCAGGTGATAATGGGAAACTGCTTATTTGCATAGAATTGGCCTATTTAGCATTCCTTGACTTGAACTTATATACTGGAAGTATATTGATTCACAAAGTCTAATGCCAGAAAGTAACAGATTCACAGATATTTATTTCACTCATGATATCTAGACAAATGGTCAAGAGGCAGAAAACATGACATCTTTAGTAGAATGGCCTTCCAAAATCTGGCCATGCCAGCTTTCCTATGCCATATCTCCCTTAAACAACAAAAGCACAGGATGAACACTGGAATGCTGTACAATCAGTGCAACATAACCGATAAAATGGTGTTAAACAATAGCATTGGTTATGCAATTCAAAGTATCCCGAGAGAGAAAGTCTAACAATTCATGGGCCTACAAGTCAACCATCATGTTGGCACCATTCCGGTATATTTCTGGCCCATTTAAAGGAACCATAATTATTTTGATAGATAAGAAAAGACAGATGGCATATTTATTGAAAATAAAGTGCACAATTTAACACATCCCACCATATATTAAATCCACAATGCAACATTATTTCCCAGAATTCCAGCATAATTGCACCCACCTCAACATATGAATGCAAAATATCATTAAACATTGGATAAACTTCAAAGACAGACAGGAGACTAGTCTGAAAATTGGAAATGTATTGCTTGTACAAGAGATTGCATAAATACTGAAATGTCTGGATAGGACTTCCCTCTAGATAATTTGGCCACATTTACCTACCTGCTATATTTGTCCTCCACATACTCATTGAACAGTGCTGTGTTTATATCTTCTATCAAACAGACTAAGCAATGGTTGACCTTGCTACTATATATAATTGTTCTAATTAAAAAGCTATATTTTTCCTTAAAGGGAAACTGTCATAGGAAACATTTTTTTATAATGCATCAGTTAATAGTGCTGCTCCAGTAGACTTCTGCACTGAAATCCATTTCTCAAAAGAGCAAACAGATTTTTTTATATTCAGTTTTGAAATCTGACATGGGGCTAGATATTTTGTCAATTTCCCAGCTGCCCAGTACAGCAGTAAAGTAAAGAGTGATTGAAGTATATCAGAGCACAAGTCAAATGACTTGGGGCAGCTGGGAAAATGACAATATGTCTAGCCCCATGTCAGATTTCAAAACTGAATATAAAAAAATCTGTTTGCTCTTTTGAGGAATGGATTTCAATGCAGAATTCTTCTGGAACAGCACTATTAACTAATGCATTTTGAAAAAAATTGTTTTTCCCATGACAGGATCCCTTTAACTTACGTTAGGGATAAGCTTGGTTGGGCCATAGCCTTACTACATATAAACACACAACTAGATCTTGATTATCTTTTACATACTCTTCATATGTCCTCTTTTAGGTCAGATATTGACCAATCAGCTCCAAGGTAAATAAAAATGGGCTTTGTAGGCAGAAAAAGTAATGGATTACCATACTACATGATTTTAACTACAAGAAAGTGCCAGACCAAGCTAAAGTGGCACTCAAGACTCAGTACCCTGTATCCATCATTTCTCATCAATCATTTACATTCCCCTTCACTTCCAGTTGCTACCTCACTGCCACCCTGCCAAATGTACCCCAAATTATTGCTCCCTAGACAGCCTACCACTTGTTCTGACTCTGCTAGAGTAAGAGCACTGAGCAAACTGGATTTCGTGTTGTTTGGAGAACTTGCAAAAACTCCATATTCTCGGCTAATAATTTTCTGCATCATCTAATAATTTAATTGGGGCAGGTTTGGCAAATAGGCCAAAATTTGATTCAAGCTAACCTTTAAGGAGTGTTTTTAAAATTTTTGAAAAATCTAACTTTTGGAGGAAATTGTTCAATTCAAACGATCTAATTCAATCAAAAACTGACCTATTCGATCTAAAAAAATTTGATGGGGAAGTTTTTTCCACTTCGACCCTTGATTAATCTGCCCCTAAATGTCATTAACGTTAGGATAACAATATGAAAGTAAATTTAAAAAAGTAACAATATGTGAGAAAAAGAAAGGTGATAATGTGCCTTTAATCTCCCCCATTCTGTTTGTATTAGCTGTATCTTGCTACTATCTGTTAACAAGAATGGGCACTTTACATCTGATGTCCTTTATTTTTTTTATAAATAAATGTGGTTCTGTACTACACTGTAGACTATGTTGCAGCTTCATCAATAACAAATTTAGATGGGGTAGGCTTCTTATACAAACTTAAATAATCTACATGTTAGAAAGCATATATACCACTGTGGCACCCTTTATGCATGCTTTAATTATCTTTAATTGGCATTTAACAAGTTTCTTATATAAAGTTAAATGCAGAGCAGCATAATAATTAGCAGAGTATTCAAATACAAATTTGTCATGCACCACTAATTGCATGATTTTTTTTTTCCCTGAAAGTTTAATTTGCCTAACAAAAGATAGAAAATATTTTAAATCATTTAAATACATGCAATTGTAATATAGTCTTTGGGAATTCTTGTACATTTTATTTTTTAATATTTTTTTTTTATCAGATTTGAGCTGTTAGTTTAAATTAAAATGTAGCATGCTTAGCACCATACCATGTTTATTGTCCTGTGATCAGAATATTAACTGAAATGTTTAGGATTCTATTTTCTACAATGAGGAAACAATGGTAACGTTGCATCTTTTAGCCTGAAATCATTTAAGTTCCCAAGCCACTTTCCTTTTTAAAGTTAGGCATACACTTATAAATCTTAGCCTTATTTTACCATCCACATGCTGGGCCACAGCTTGGTCATACTGTAGGGCTATACAGAACCATCAAGAGATGACTGCATCAATGAGCCAATGCAATGCCTGATGGGATTTTAGCCTGTCTGATAAATACTTTGCTAATTTTTAATCAACATTTTCAGTGGGACAGGTGACAGGAAAATGCCCATATACTGTATGTACTATTCAGCTGAATAGGAAGGGCAAATTGAAAGCTTATGTCAGCCTGTTTCAGGCCAGCTAAATGCTAAAATGAGAGTTAAAGTCTCGGTTAAAATGTTTACAATAAAGATAAGTAGTACCTGTATACATACTCTACCTTTGAGGTAAGCTGCAACAAGAGGTATTACAGGTATGGGATCCATTATCCAGAAAACCTATTATTCAGAAAGCTCTGAATTATGGAAATTATTTATTTTTTCTCTGTAATAATAAAACAGTACCTTGCACAAACTAAGATATAATAAATCATTATTGGAAGCAAAACCAGCTTATCTGATTTTGTTTGCTATCTGGATAGCATTTTTAAAAAGACAGTATACACCAGTCACAGGCAGCACACAAACAGGCACACTACACTGCACATTATGTGATAATTCTGCAGGGCACCTTATTTGCACAGTTGGACAGGAGCAAACTGGAATCAAGGAGTCATAACAAGCTCTATCCATGATAGCCAGTGTCACACCATGTGATAAAATATTCCAAATCACTTCAAGAACTTGCAATACAACTAAGACATGTGTCTCAAAGTAAGTTGTTTATACTAGCAGTCACATTTATTTATACTCACCTCAGTTTCTTAGACTAAAACAGTCTACAGGTTATATTCTGAGACTAACATTGATTCCCACTGGGGATTTCAATATCTGAAAATTATAAAAAAAGAAGGCAGGGAATGTAATTGCAGAAGGGAGCAGCCTTTAATCTATTATTTCAGAAACATAAAAGGCAGTGGTGGAAAAA
>CM044439.1:115671503-115684572 GCA_024363595.1 Xenopus borealis
TTGATAAATACACCTTTACAAATCCCATAGAAATTAATGGAGAGTGGTGGAATTTCACTCTAGAGACTGTGGCAATCTCTAACTTCCCTCTTTGATAAATATACCCCATAGTCTGTATAACCCTATGCATTATAAAGCTCTGAAGCTGTATGACCATAGCTGCAAATATATATATATATAAATTGTCCCTATTAGCAAATTTTAATGAAATTAGTGCAGCTTTTGCCTGCAAGGAAAGTAAAGGCACACTGGTGATTAATAGGCTTACACCTACTAAGTCACCAATTGTAAGCAGTCCATGTGGCTTTTGTGTAATGTTGTGTAGCTGGTTATGCCTTGTTCCACATAGCACTTTAAATATGATACCAGTGCAGATTTGAATTAATAATCAGAAGGCACAACATTTAGCTTCTATAGACCTAACACACAAAGAAAGCCCTGTGAGTCAAGGCCAGACTCCTTAGCACCAGTGTGGACTGCAGTTTGTGTCTTACATACAAAGGTAATTGCATCTGGGAACCTGACTCAGGTATGCTTGTATAAATGGGTGCCAGTAGGCACAAGTTCTTATAAGGTGAATAAAAGAATTCTGCAACAATACTGAAAGTGTGAAGAGTCTTAGGGGCAAATTTACTGTTTTTCACATAAAATCCTTCAAATCCAGGCTTTAATTTCCGCGATATTCAATTTCTCGATTAAATCGTACAATTGAATACCGATCGTTCATGAAAAAGTCGTACTTTTTCCTTCGAGCCTCCGAAAAAATTGTACGATTAGATTGATCGAGGCGTTCGATCGTACAAATGGTATGCGAACAAGTCTTTGCAAAAGAAGTGTATGGGGGGAGTTCCCATAGGCTTCTATTGGTATTCGGTAGGTTCAATCTGGCGAAGTAGGCATTCGAAGGATTTTAAAATTTTAAATCCTTCGATCATAATTCGGTATTCGAAGATGCCAAATTTGCATATTCGATCCTCCGAAAAAATCGTATGATCAGTATTCGATTGAATTCGATTGAACATCGATCTCCTCACATGTATTTTTTGTAAATCTGCCCCTTACTGTATATGCACCCACAGTAAGATACTTACAACTTCCATTACATTTATGTGTACATTTATGTGTGCATAAATGTGCTGTTTATTTCAGGTATATTCTGAGCGGTGGGTGGATGGCTAAAGGAAACCATTCATGTGTCAATCAGATACAGTTTCTGACTGATGGATTCAGCATTTGAAAACACCTGTATCTTGGTGTGCCATGAAAAAGTTTGCAAGAGCAAAGTAATTGTGGGGTTATTATGGTAAAAATTTGAGTTTTAAGTTTTACCTTAATAACTCTGGAATAGTAGCTTAAATTTTGTGTTCACGACAAATATAATGTAAAATAATATAAAAGCAAATTTCAGGGTACTTCTACTAGGGAATAGTCCAAATTTGATTTGAATTTGAAAAATCTTTTGAAAGTTTGAATATTGAAATTTATCATGTACTGTCTATATAAAAATGTCACTTTCATAATTTCACCATTTCAAATCTGCCAAATTGCCCTTTTATCCTATGGGTTACCTCTTAGAAATTATTTGGAGTCATTTGGTGGGAAAATAAAAGTTTTTTTGATCAAATACAATCCGAATTAGATTGAAACAATCGATTACAGCCTTTTCACTCAAAGTAAAAAAATTAGATTTTTTAAAATAAATTTTGGCAGGTCTTTTTTTATTCGAATTTCGAGTTAATGGGAGTTTAAAAAAACTCCTATCACCTTAAAATTCAACCATTGATAAATCTGCCCCATAGTATCCACTATTTTGATCCAGAGGAAGGCAAAAAAAAACCAAAAATATTTCTTCCTGACCCAAATAGCGATCAGAGACATTCCCTGGATCAATAATTTGATGTTCATTTTAACATTTTACAAATTTATACCAATTTATAAAATGTGCATTCTCACATTTATACTGTATGAAGAAACAATACTATAACTGCAATTCAGGAAAACATCCACATACAGTTATTAATAGATAGGAGAACATAAAGAAGAAAAACTCAGAAGATAAGGAAGTGAGCTGCTTCTTCCCTTGACATCACATCCATATCTTTCTCCACATCCAGCCCAGTTTTCCCCTGCCTTAACTCATTGCTTGTCACGCAATCACAGCTGCATCTGCCAATCACTAAATATCAACCAGTGTAATCTGGCTGCTGGTCATTCACACCCCTTGTCATGCAGCCCCTGTGCTTTCTACAATAAATCTGCACTCATTTTCACTAGTGCATCGGATTAATCAACATCAGGACATGGCAGGGCACAAACCCATAATGTCTTTTCATGTGATCCAATTTGGCCATCCACATGGAACCCTTCCAGTATTTATTTCTAAAGTAGCTACACCAACATTGCCTTTTGATTAATCATAGTGCCAAATACCAATAAAAAAAGGAAAAATATACATCTATACTAAAGTGTGTATGCATAATAGGTTATATAATTATAGCACTATTATACAAACGCAGTAAGAGTATCATTATGCAAATTCCCTAAGGAATCTGCATACTGAAAATTTGTCTCCTTTTACTAAGAACTTCTTGACTTTGTAAAACACCCATGTAATTTGCTTTCCCTTATCCTGGATGAACTACCTATTGTCGTTAGTATTATTTATTATTTTTATTCTTTACTTTTTATTTTTACTATAAGGAGGCATTATCGTTTGGATAAAAACATAATAGCAGAGTTGTATGACAAAAAAGCAAGAGAAAAGCTTAGCAGGAGTTCAATTATTGCTCTTTAAGCATAATATTCTTAGACATGGATTTTTGTATTATTTTATTAAAGGAATCTTTGGGAAAAGACATGTACATAACTAATCATTCCTTCTAAGTATATACCAAACAATCCCAAGATGAAAGCCTGGTTCAATTAAATGATCATAAGCCTGCTTTCTGGTCCCTGTTAAGCACTGTGTCCAGCTGAAGAAATCCTAATGCTAATCTTTGGCGCAGATGATTTAAGACCAGGCAGAACGTATGCACCATATTCTTTCAGTAAACTGTCAAAGCCATTTAGAACTTCAGACATTTTATTATAAAACCACATTTGTGGAGCATGTAACAAAACATATCTGTATTTGAAACTTACATCTGGAGTGTTGTTATACTTAACTATGACCCTCATGCAGATGCTATGAAATGTGTATTTAGCATGCACTGCACTTTGTTAACGACAAGTGCGTATTTTACTGTCTGAAATGGCTAAGAGTTTGGTTATCTGGTAAAAACATTAAACATAAAAAAAAAATGTATTCAAAGAAATGCCAAGGCATTAAAACTCTGGTGGGGGGGAGGGGGGGGTTAAATAGTAAAGGTATGTCCAGAGTAGGTAACAAAAACACTGATTTACAAAGAGTTCCATCATTTTTCATTCATTGTTCAGTTTATCATGCACCTTCTCTAATAATGCAAGCTTTTACTTGAGTTACTGTTATTACATACTTTGTCACAATTAAACTACAACCCTATTTGTTTAAATAATGTTTCTTAATATTCTGTCACATTAGCCATTAAGATGCTATAAGTTATGTAGGTAGATAATTAGATTGTTAGTTTTTAACAATTAGGGTTGTATGTATGATATTTATAATGTAAAACTTCACCATCTAAAAGCTGCTGAGTTCATGTAGACCTCAATGGCTTTTCAGTGTGAGTTTTTCAAAATCTTCAATGCAGATATTTCTACCCACTGGAAACTATAGAATACAAATTCAAGCTGTTTGAGTTAATATCAATTGTTTTAATTCAAAATGTTTAATAGATTAGCAAGCATTTGAATTATTGTTCAAAAAACACACTAACATTACACAAACTGGAATATTCATAAATAAACCCATACATGTTTTCGGCTATATATCTTACTTCCCCATCTGTTCTGTTCAAGAATAAACAAAAACCATAGATATTTTGGTAGTAAAACAATAGGGAAACAGTATGTTGAGTACAAGACCTATTCATTGAATGCATGGTAAACAAGAGGGATATATGTTCAATGCATTTTTTTACTCTATTCATACACTATATTTCTTATGTTCCCTTTGTGGAAGAAGACTTGTGCATCTCCAAGTAACAGTGCCTTAATTGTTATTAAGCATTTCAAATAAACAGTAGCATGCCCTCATTTGTAATTTATTTTATTATTTAATGCCCTAATTTTGCATTTTGTATACAAACAGAGAAAAGCACATAATCTGCTTTCCTCCACCTCTATTTAAAACAAAAAAGCAGACCTGCTGTCATACCCTCATTTTACGTAGGAATGTAGATGATGTGCCTTCCTTCTAAAATAATTATTTTCTATTGAATCTTCTTTTATTCAACAGCCCTATGAATGAAGTACGTTAAACCTTTTCTGTCAATTAATTATTTAATAATGCTATATTATTTACAAATTTTGGCCTGTTAATGTTAAGGATTTTAGGGAAGCAATATATTCCAGTGTAGAAATTGGCCACATGGATACCTCTGCTATTTTCTTTCAGATTCTGAACTTCTTTGGAGGATTTAGATGCTGAATAATTGCAGTTATAGTATAATGGAAACAATGGGAAGGACCAGACTGATGAACATATGACATAAACAAATGCAAAATAAGTAAACCCGGGCACAATTCTAATTATGGATTAGAAGTACTCTGGTGTAAAGTAACAATGATGCTAGCACTCTGGAGACAGAAAGCAGATTAGTGGGTAGGATAAATATTTTCCTCCAGTTAGCGAATTAACATGAAAATTTACTTAACACAATTTCAATGTGCAAAGTGATATGTCAAGCAAAATCACCATGTTTTTACCCACAATGCAAGTGTGTTTATGCCATCATTCTATGAGGTTCTTTTGGAGTTTCCTACACCTCAAATAAAAATGTATCGGGTTTTCAGGGCAAAAACCCTAAAAAAAAAACTTGAACGTCATGCAGGCTAGTAACATCTTCAAATGGTTCAAGGCACTTCTGCCATTGACTCCTACATGATCTCGACAGGTTTTAGATTAGTTTTCAGATTCTACTTATTTCCAGGGTCAGGGTGTAATAAATCTCTAAATATTCAAGTTTTTTTTTTTAATGAAAAAACTTTTTTAACCGAAAATAGTTTTTATGACCAAAAAAAACCAACCTCGAAAAATATAATTTTCATGGAAAATGTGTGCAATGTGTGAACGCATGATTCCGTGACATCTGAATTGTGTCACTTTTGTTATTCGGCATCAAAAGGGCATGTGTACACAATTCTTTGGGAGCAAATTTGCAGTGTCAATTCATGTAGGCCGCTGTGGGAATCTACTGCCACCTTTGGATGTGGCTGTATCCCCAGGGTTCACCTTCATCAATGGATGGGTTTGCATGAAACTCGTAACAGGAGAAAAAACAAAGGCTGCCATGTAGGGTGCAGTATATGGATGTGCAAGAAGCAGCATTTAGATGCAAGTATCTTTAATAATTGGAATATTTCATGCAATGACTGTGGCAAATTTTGCACTTGTGGTAAGTAAAGGACCCCTATAGTATCCTATGAAACCTAGAAGCTGCTTCAAGGAGCTACATTCATAGATAATTTACACATGTTGGTGAATAAGCTACATTGATAATATGAGCTTATTCAATGGACTGCAATAATTACATGCCATTTCATATATATAATTGCATATTTTCTCAGCTGGAGCTACATGGGTCTGCAGAGATATATAAGAGGGAATACAATCTGTTTTAGGTTTTCCTTATTTGTTAAAATACGTACATGTTGCATGTTTGGACACAATAGTGCAGATATTTTTTGTTTTGAACTTACTCACATACTCCTTGAACATTTAGTTAAAACCTAATTTTATTGCCATGTAAAACAATGGCATCAGAGTGAGACTGAAATACAAAATAAATACACAAGTTCTGCCTGTCAAATGTCTTATCTTAGGAAACAGATCCAATTGCCAGCAGAAATGTAGTGTTTTCCTGTCCTCTCATCATCTCTTTGCATTTGATACCTTACAAAGTGTGATTAACAATATGGCAGGGGATAATGCAGGATTTAAACACACGGCATGTTATACAATATTCAGTGTTATATAAACAAACAACTCTTCTGTTAACCAGTTGGGTGTCAGAGACAGAAAAAAACTTTAATGTGTTCGTGATGTATTTGGCACTAAATGGGTTAAATCTTGTTGTTGTAACTTTGAAACTTTAAGCAGTTGACAAGGTGCCAACATGGAGAAAAAATCGACCTTCTTATTTCCAAGCTGACACAACATGTTTTAAGCAGATGAGTGTTCAGTTTCATTACATTAACAGCATCTCTATGAGCTCTTTGATGCATCGCTCCAGTGCTTAGTAATTTAGTAACAGGTTGGAAATGGGCTGAGGGGTAAAATGAGACCTGGTTTCTATAGAAACAACTACCCACCTCTTATTTTGTATTACAAGAGCAGCAGAAGGCGACATTTTGCCAAAGGGTTTGAAGAGTAGTTTCCAAAACATACAATAAGCAAACACTTGCTCCATGCTAGAGTGCACCTCACAATTAAAAACTAAAATGCAAGAGGCATTTACTGAAATGAAAGCAAGATATTTGCAAGCTGGTGAATTACTGTTACCTGAATGTAGAACTCACATGTATCTTGTCTCTCTCTCTCTATGGCATGCATCAATTCATTCCCACAGATGCTCACCTTATCAAAATGACAGTTGTGAAAATGCCAAGATGGCCTTCATTGCTATTTTATACTGTGAATTGTATCTACATTTAAGGAAGAATAGAAGCAGCAGATGAAACAGTTACAGCAACACTTCAAAATAAACATTGTCTTTTCTGTACATAGTAATATACTGTAACGCCCCCAAATACCAGAACAAGTGCCAAGCACCCTGGTCTCGGCTCGTGCTTCACCAGTAGCGTGACCGCCTTTGGCTTCGGGAGGAGCCCTCAGCTACTCAGATGCCACCTGGACTTAAACGAGAGGTGCAGAGCAGGAGTTCTGGCCAGCAATGGGGCACGACTGTAGATAAAGTCAGTTAGGCCAAAGATCAAAGTACAATTGGATAAGGCAAAGGCATAGTCAGACAGGCTGGGTCGAGGCAGGCGGATAACTAGGTTTCGTCAGGCAGGCAAGGGTCAAATCCAGGTAATCAATCAGATGGGAAAAGGCAGAATCGGAGTCAATAACAGGCAGGGGTCAAACCAGAATGTCAATCAGGAGGGTTAAGCAAAATCAAGGTCGGTTTCAGGCAAGGGTCAGGTTCCAGAGATCAGAGTAGTCAAAAACAGCCAGGCAGGGTCAAACACAGGTATCAGACAGACCAGAAGCTTTACAGCACAAAGTTCAAGGCACCAGGAACAAAACCTATCACGGGCACTGATAAAAGAAAAAATGTCCCTTTAAATCCATTTGAATTTCGCTCCATTGCGCGCTGACGTCATCACGCCAGCACGCATGCGTCTATATAAACCGGAAGTGTGCGCGCGGCCCGCACTAGGAAACCGGCACGGAGGGGGGAGGATGGCGTGGCGGGCGTCCCCGCTTTGCCACCGCTAGACCACCAGGGTGAGTCCTCACAACATGATTATATATGTTTTGCCACTCCCTATGCTAAGAGGCCCATTTATTAAAGGTTTTTAACCCATATGAGTTTTTATTTAACCTTAATAAATCTGCTCCCTAAGGGGGAATTGAAATTCAAATTTTCAAATTTATTTATGGTCAAAACTGTCAAATTTGTTATTCAAATTCGATTCAAGTTTTTAAAAAATTTTAATTCGATTTTCGATATTTATGAAATTCGACTATTCACCATCTAATACCTGCCGACTTGTTGTTCAAGTCAATGGAAGAGGCCCAGGCTGTTTACAGCCTTCATGACATTTGAGTTTTTTAAATTTGAATCAAATTTTAGTCGAGTTTTATGGTCTGTTTAATACATCCGATTTTTAGAAGTTTGATTTTATTAATACCTTTCAATTGGTTGAATTGAATTTATGTGAGTTTCAGGGAGTTTTTAAAAACTCACATGAATTCAGATTCCACCTTTGATAAATTTGACTCCCCGTATCTGGAGCTGGTGCATCTGAACACCATATACTTGGTTCTACACTTTGGTCCTCTGTGCCCCTTTTTATTCTTGTCTTGACAAAAGAACATAACAGAACATTAGTTGATCATAATAAAACATTGCTAACTAATTAAGTAGAAAAGTTAACTAAAAAAAAAAGGCAGATGGACTGTTAACACCAAGGTCCTCTAACAGAACATTGTCTAAGACAGAAACATGTGTTATTAGACAGGCATCATTTAAAAAAATTTAAATCTGTATTCCAATATTCTACAGGATTTCGGACACTACTGCCTGCCCTGAACATGCTCTAATTGTGTTTTTGCATTTAATAGAAAGACTTTATGTGCTTCCTACCTGGGGCTGTGCAGTACAGATACATCCACTTCAGTTAGAACAAAAAACATTTTAATGCTCAACACAGAAATACTTAACAAAGATACTTTACAGTGAGAAAAGTCAGGCTATGGAAAGTGTCCTGACGAAGTATGGTGCACCATGTGAAACTCATAGAGGATTTAATATTGTGGATTTGGTCTGAAGATTTGTTCAATGCTGTTTAAATTTTGAATCTTGTGAGTTTGTTGGGGGGCTCTTTTATAAACAATTAAAAAGCTATACTTCAGTATATGGTATTTCTATATTTGTTTTATCTGCGGCTGTAAAAATGTAATTAACTGTGTTTGGCCTATATACCTCTTAAATCTGGTGAGAAGGTATTCTCTCCAGAGAGGTTTCTTATTACCTTTACTAGAGGGGTTAGCATACTGACACAGTGTATGTGTTTTTGCACCACTGTGTTTTTGCAAAACCAAACTGTCACTTTTTCTTACGCAATATTGCCATAATCTGTCCTTTCCTTTCACCTGCTATGAATGAGACACTCATGCATGCTCTCATCCTATACCAACTAGATTACTGTAACCTTCTGCTAATTGGCCTCTCTAACTCCCATCACTCCACTCTACAGTCTGTATTAAACACTGCTGCTAGAATTATCCTCCTCTCATCCAAAAGGGTACAGGCCCCTCCACTGCTGAAGTCCTTATCATGGCTTCCTATAAAACAAAGAATTCTATATAATAAAGTTCAAGTGTCTCTGCGTCCAGTCCCTGTGTCCGTGGAATTGCGCTACTGCGCATGTGCCGCACGGACCGTCTCTGGCGAAGTCCCAGAAAATGCTGTGGCGTGTTTTACCATTGTGGGTGATAATCTGAAAAAGAAGTGTATGTTACAGCCACTACACATGCCCAGGACACCTTTAATAAAAAAAATAAAGTTGTCCTATTGCCCTACATGTGCCCCCTGTATAGTTGTGTTGCCATATGTCAGGAAATGTAGGGGGGAAGGAGGGTAACACCCCCCAAAAAAAACGATGTTTTTCAGACTATCACACACAATGGTAAAACACACCTCAGCATTTTTTGGGACTTTCAAGCTCCTATCTATTGTATTGCTCTAGCGTAAGTGCTAACGAACAGCAAAAAGTTGATCTTAGTGAATTTGCGTAATTACAATCCTTCGCCAGTGCGCAACTTCTATCTACTTCGCTAGCCTAAATTCGCCAGAGTCGGTGTTCGTGAATTTGAGATTACGATTTGACGTCACGCTGGCGAATTTGCGCTAGCGTTAGACGCTTCGTGCTGGCTGTCCGTGGGGCACATGCGCAGTAGCGCAATCCCACGGACACAGGGACTGGACGCAGAGACACTTGAACCTTATTATATAGGATTCGTGCCGTATGCAAATTAGGCTTCGCTAGCGAAATTTCGCTATGCCTAGAGAAGTAACACTAGCGTAAATACGTTACCGTTCGCCGACCAGAGCATAAATTCACACTTTAGTGAATTTGCATAGCGCAGGCAAAAATTCGCCTGGCGAAGTGCGCCGAACGCTCGCGAAGCCTGTGCTAGCGATTTTTCAGATCTTAGTGAATGTCCCACTTGGAGAGCAGAGACTTCCGTTAGTGGTTTATAATCTGCTGCCTTCAATCTATGGAAAGACCAGCGCTACATAACGGTGTGCCGCTCCTCTGCTCACCGCTACACCGCCAGCTGTACACATGCCCAAGCACCATGTGACAGAGGAGCAGCTCCAGCTGTCGGATGTGTGACCCGGGGAGTCCACGGCGCAGTCAGTAAAGGTAAATGGGGGGTCGGGGTAGAGAGAGACTTCCACCAGCTCCTCACAGAGCGTCTTGCCTCTTTATTTATTGCCTAAAAGCCCCGCCCTCACGGGAGAGCCGCAGCCAATCCCAGTGCACTGCTCCGCCCCTCTTTGTTGTGCTGCCCAATGGCAGAGGGATAGAGCGTTGCTGGCCGGCAGGTGACAGAGGAGCAGCTACTGTCTGGCCTCCCATAGCTGTGAAAGTACCTCTCTGACTCACTCAACTCCGCCTACAGGACGCCAAGGAAAAAATATGATTGGCGGAAAATGGGCATGCGCACGTGAAGCGCAAATGATCAAGAGGCGGGGCCAACTGTTCCTATCATTAATCTCGCGTTGTTAGAAGCGAGACCCGCTCACTCAGCGCATGTCCCCGACGTTGCTAAGGCAACAGGGATGCTGAGCTGACAAAGTCAGGCGGCTCTTTTTCTAAAAGTAACATTGAGGCAGAGTCGCCTCTGAAATTCTGTAGGACAAACATTTTTTTGTGGAAAAAAAACACTGGTGTGATCTATACCATAAACAAACATTGCCCAAACTCTTTAGGAAGCAGTAGCATTTTTAAAACTACTGAGAAGTACTCTAGGTGTCCACCATGGTTGTCCACTTTTTTTTGGACTGGAACAAGTCTGTTTTTATAAATGTTTGACTACATATGTTCTAGTGCCCGTTAATTTAACAGGCTTAATATCTAGTAACTTATAAACTCCTTCTCATAACCTTCAAAGCCCTTCATTCATCTGCACCTAACTACATCTCATCTCTTGTTTCTCCATATGTTGCTGGCCAAAACCTCCGCTCCTCCGCTTGGTTGTTCCCTCTACTACTACTGCTGTTTCCCATATCAAACCCTTCTCTCTTGCCATTCCTTATATTTGGAATGCCATTCCTGAATCTCTGTGGAGAGAATCCTCCTTTAGGGTTTTTAAAATTAAACTCAAAGACTAACTTTGGGAGCACCTGGATAACACCTGAGCTGGGAACTGGCACTTGTATAACTGTGTAACAAACTGTAAGCTACAGCACCTTAAACCCCACTGAATGTCTGTATGTTAACCTCCTATTTATACTGTAAGCCCTACAGGGTAGGGTCCTCCAGCCTTTTGTTTCCTCGACACAGTGTAGTTGTATTTTAGATTTATGTGAATTGTATTTCTAATAATGCACTTATTGTTACTTTTTATTTCAATGACCCCTTGTTTGTTACTACTAATTTAATGTTTTGCTGTACAGTGTTTTGCACTCAAGGGGGGTCATTTATGAACACTGGGCAAATTTGCCCATGGGCAGTAACCAGTAGCAACCAATCAAAATTCTGCTTTCATTGTTCTACTTGCAGCTGGCTTTAAAAAGCTAATCACTGATTGGTTGCTATTGGTAACTGCCCATGGACAAATTTGCCCAGTGTTGATAAATGAGCCCCAAGGAGCGCTATACAAATAGAAATAAACATACATACACACATACTTTTTACCGAGCACATACATATCAGGATATTCTGCACCAGGAATTTTCTTGTTTTTGCTTCCCTACAGAATATATTTTCAAGCCTATGTGTTAGTGTTGCAAGCGTTTGGTGGGAGCTGCAATGAAACACTTATACCTCGAATGCAGCGCCAATTGGACTTTTCTTCTTTTCATATTAAACTCTTACATTTACCGAAATTAAAAGTTAATTGGAAGCCATTCTTAGAATGTTATTCAGATAAAATTAAGAGTGTATTAGCAGAAAGATTAAGGAAAAATATATTTATATATATGTATATATACCGAAATGTGTGCAATAATAGCTGTAGCAACCCCAGTTATGTTTCTGACGCATGCAGTTTTAGAATATGAGTGTGGGAATGGGGAACCTAACTTTTCTTTTCTGCTGGGTCACGTAGCTTATGCCAACCTTAGTTACTATGCAACCTGGTATTTGTGTTAATATTCAGTTTTTCTTTAGCTGCCAAAATGAAAATATGTTAAAACGAAATACTTGCAAAATCTTTACAAATCCTTGTGCTGAAAATACAAAGAAAAGCCCTATTCAGACAGACAGATCATAAAAAATGTAACTTTATATAGTTAATGTATTGCCTTAATACTTAAAGTTTGAAAATGTTTTAGTTTCCTAGTTTCTTCTTCAGAATTATGTATTTGTTAACAATGCAGTAGGAGGATATAAGTATTTCCATTAAATGTTCTAAAGCAAAGGAATTAAAACATGAGATTGTGGAATACTTTTCCCTGATTCATCAATATAAAGAAAAATAGAAAAGATCAGTGATGGTATGTTAACAATGCCAATGCAAAACCCTAATTTTATGAATAGAGCAATGTCTTCTTGGAGATCCCCGTTAGAGCAGATGAGATTGGGCTATTCCAGTGATAGAAAACTATTATTATTATTATTATTATTAACATGTATTTCTATAGCGCCAACTTGTATTACAGTATGAAAACATAAAAACAAAACATCACAACTTAAAGAGATAATGTCATGGGGAAAAATGTTTTTTCAAAATGCATCAGTTAATTGTGCTGCTCCAGCAGAATTCTGCACTGACATCCATTTCTCAAAAGAGCAAACATATTTAATTTTGAAATCTGACCTGGGGCTAGACACATGTGGACCCATAAGTGTAATGGCCCTTCCCTACCTATTGCCTTCCTTTTCCCTGTTGCTGGGTTAAATCCCATGTAACATATTTGTATCATTCTGTTGGTTATAGGTTGTGACCACTCCCTGCAGTGCTGTAACAAATGTGCTTGCAGGGAGAGGCACTTCCTCTTTGGCCTGCAGCAGTTGACCTGGGCAGATGATC
>CM044439.1:115686893-115700908 GCA_024363595.1 Xenopus borealis
GCAGAACCCTATCCTTAGCCCTAAGAACCTCCTGATGCTCCCTAACAGGCACTTCTTAAGGTCAAATAATGCCTTGATTCCCTCCTTTGACAAAGCATTGCCTAACTAAGGAGATCCCTGAGTAGCATGTTTAGAAGAAACTGACAACATGGGAGGATTTCCAATGAAGGACAGTTGTAGCATAGTGGAAAGAGTTGTAATAAAGTGAAAGTAGCCTATTTAATAAAGTGAAAGAAAGTGGTACTTGTGGTTACATCAACAGATATTGCCTGTTTATTCACAGTAGGGTTCAATTGCTACAAAAGCAAAAAAATCAAAGTTTATTTCTGAAAACAGAACAAATTAGCTTGCGGAAGACTGTATACCTCCAACTTGCTTCTGACAGTGCCTCCCACAGAAGCCACCCTTAATTTGCTGTCATCAAAAGAGTGCCCTTTTTTATTTAAGTCTAGACAGGTGAGTCTTGTCGAGAGGGTTGGCCCTCCTATGCTGAGTATTTTTTTCAGACAAGTTTTCATTGCATTCCAACTGCAAGTTGTTCAAGTGGTGGAAAATAATTTGCAGCTGGAGCATGGAGTTAAGGTGGCCATACATTCACAGATATTATCACATGGTGCCTGTATGGGGACTGATATTGTCAAAAGACTTGGATATCAGTTGGCCAAGACAGAAACATTTTTGTCACTCGAACAGTCATCAAAGGGATACTGCTGAATCATCAGATAGAGGTAGAATTCTATTGTTTCAATCTGTATAGCTGATGATTCAGGTCTTAACATTTGTAGTGAAAATAAAACAGGGAAGGAAAGGAAAGATTGTAACATGGCCACCTTTCATGGGCCTTGTACTACACTTACAGTACTTGCTGCTATGGCTTGTATGCAGTGAGCAAGGGCTTAAGAAGAGTGCGTTGGACGCCCCACCAGAAATTTTTTCTGAGGGACGGGTGCACATAGGCGCTCCTGCTCACACTTTTCTGCAACCCCACCTCTCCTCCGGTGTGGTCGCTCAGACGTGAACGCATCAATTGAAAGAAGAATAAAGTGGAAGGGAGGGGGATTTGAACATTATAAAAGTAACATACCTCATATTCTTCCTCTATAGTTATGCCACTGTCACTGAGCAGTATGCCTAAAAGCCATTCCATGCGATATTTACATGAATTCTACATCATGTCTCTTTTTAAGCACTACTTCACACAGCAGCCTGATAAAAGATGTCCACCTTTTCTTGGATGTGTGCCTCACTACCGTCAATAGCAAGCAAATAGCAAGCATTACCGAGCTATATGTAGAAAGCTAGACATTAGCTATATTTATTATGACAGCTATGATTACTTCAATTGACCCACACTCATTTGTCTGACATCTGAACAAGTAAAGGTGAACCCTTTGTGAGCAGTTGTCACGTTTAACCCATCTCAAGCAAAACAATGCATTCACACTCACCTGGCATGAACAAAATACATGTGCCCCCAAGTTATAATAAGTAAGAATTAAAATCTTTTGTTTGAACACATTGTAAAACCTAATGCTTAAGTCCTGTTCCAGCTTTTCAAGTTCTCCATAAAAGAAAGCTAATTCTTCTCAGCTGGAACATATGCAAATTCATATTCCTGTGTAATTATTACATTGGAACATATATATGGTGCTTTATACGAGTTGCTGAGGAACTGTACATTTCTAGGATTAAGTTTCTTCCAGCATATATTTTATACTTATTGTAGAGCAAGTTACCTCCTTTCAGAGCTCCTTCTCTTTTTCAAGTCCAGGCTGAAATGAAGACTGGGGTTTCTTTATTTTCTCACAGGAAATGGTCATAGTGATGACTGACAAGCTGAACACTGGAGCATCAGGGACAACTCCTCCCAAGTTCCTGCCTGTGTCTCTGTGGGCATTACAAGCTATGGTCCCTAACACAGTGACATACACTATGGTTAGTTTCATCCATAGGTAATTAGCAAATCTATATGCATTTTGGAGTTTGCAGGGATACCAGAGTACACAGAAGAAGCCAATGCAGAAATGGGAAAATGATAAAAGCTCCTGCCCTGGCTGGAGTACAGCCTTTGACCCAAGCACTGTACGGCAGCAGTGGACAAATTTAAAGAACACCTATTGCATGAACACATTGCTCCACTGACTTCACTGAATGTTTCTGCACATGGGCACATAGCTACGTTGACTTCACTGACTGATTCTGCTCATGTGTACAGTGGATTCTATCAGATACATTAAAAAACTTTAGGGGGAAGGAGTCATAAATTCACAAATATACAAATGTACAATAAATGTGTATAAGGTAATATAAACTTGACAGGTATTTTCTTAATATTATTATTGCTTTTTTATCGAAATAGACATCCATATATTTTGTATGATTATCAATCAAATGCTCTGCAACTGTTATTATTATTGAATTACAGAACAATGTTGTTGTTTTTCTCTTATGTCATACGGTAGTGGAGTGCTACACCTGATTATGACTCACCATTTGTCGGTGCTGGGTGCTTGAAACCGGAAGGCCCTTCCCTTGCACAGGGTCAAATGTCCATATAATGTAAAAATCCAGCAGCACACCAATGTAGTCTTAGTGAAGTCTGTGATTTATTAAGCCCATTTGTTTTTCTCTTAATCTGTAACTCCCATCTAATATTGAGAATGATATACACTATCTGCATTTCATTATTTATTTTCATGCTACTGGATACATATCATAGGTCTTTTTTTTGTTTTTGAGTGATAAATAATAGTAATACTAGTACGACTTACAGCAACAAAAATATTTTTTTAGCAGTGAATTCATTTTGTATTTTCAGGGATGAACTAATGAAATTCAAACAATTTCAGACTTTCTACTCCTACTATAAAAATATAATTAAATGATAGATCATTATATACATAAATGATAGATTTGTGTATGTTATTTTAAACCATTTGCAGTGTGTGTTTTCTTGATATACAGCAGCACAACTGTGCCTTTTTGTAGTCTATGTTGTAGTGCTCAGGCTCTCAAACCTGTCCTCAGACCTCAGCAAGATGGTCATATTCCAACATCAAATATTTGCAGCCAGTGCATTCCAATTGTGCATGTGTATGGCCAAACGTCATTTACTCCAGATACCTAGCCTCTATCCAGATAAATTTAAGCTCCCCATAGACTCAATGATCTTTCTCTGCCGAACGACCGATCTTAGGGAAGTCCGACCAATCTGTCAAATTATCGTGCGGTTAGTGGGATACAAACAATCGTTCATCTTACGATTTTTTGTCCGACATCGGTCTGATGATTGATCGGCCAGGTTAGAAAATCTTTATCGGTCCCCATGCAATCTATCTATGTTTGCAGGGCCAAGCAGGCTGCGATCCTTCAGTTTTGCTGGCAATATCGCCTGAAATGGTCTTTTTAGTTGATGGACACATCGGACATTTAAACGATCGTTTTGAGACAATCGTGGTCTCACGATAACCATTGGATCTTTCTAAAATCTTTACGTCTATGGCCAGCTTTAGTTCCCTAGGACGCATAACTGACATATAACTCTCTGTTGGTAACTGGTATCTAAACCAACATCTTATTTTTGCTGGTAAACTTGTGAAAATATAGTGGCTTGTGTGAAAGAAGTTTTTTTCATTCATGCATTATTTCTCTTTTTAGCAACTTCACTGTCTTCATTATGTAAGTTTGTCTTTTTTGTGGATTATTTCATTGCACCCTTGTCATATTTTTAATATGAAATATATTCTGCCTGTTATTGCAGCCCTACTGGTTTATTCATACACAGATCAGTTCTCAGTTCTTTTATTCCATATTCATTTTCTAAAATATAATCTTTCCCTCCCACATCAATTTTGACACCACTCCTATTGTATTTATTCTGTAACCTTTAAATGCAGAGTTCACCTGCTGTTATTTTGCTTAATATTTTATTTTCCATTGATGCATCCCACTTCAGTATTTATATATATATATATATATATATATATATATATATATATATATAATCTTGGAGAATCTGAATAAAGGAGAGTCCAAGAAGATTTTAGATGCACAGCTGCATTTGTTAAAAACTAACAAAAAATCCAAAAAAGGGTTCAGCATAAAAGCAACAGATAAGCAATGACTTTTTTAAAAAGACACCTACTTGCTTTCAGGTTAGTTGCTTTGGGATAGTGGCTATTATTAGGGTTAGGTAAGCAGGGGGATGCTGGAAGGTTTATGGTCACAGGGTCTTGAGGCATCCCAGGAAAGAAGAGGGGTTATTTGTTGATTGGAAGGATTGCAATGGTATCAGCCAAGTAACTCTGGCTCATCACTGGGCCAACTACTATTTGAGAACAAAAAATGTTAAAGATTACCATATAAAACACTAAATAATAAATTATGACCCCTGACATGTGCTACAACAGATATTCTATAATTATAATAGAGCATCAAGTCATAGAAATATAATGTAATAAAATAATGAAGCACAGACCTCCCACTACAAAACTCTGTATTTAGAATTGTTGGGATTGGTAGGGAACCTAAGATTCACATTCACTGTCAAATAACAACACAAAATGAAACTGCAGATACAGATTTCTGTACAAAGATGGTGGTTTTCCTAATTTCCTAATTTAGTATTTTAGGGGCACATTTTTCTGATGAATTTTCGCTAAAAAGTCAATTTGCTGAGACGTTGCCTATTTACTGAAAAATGAGCAACACATTGCTAGCAAATTACCTTGTTGCTGGAGAACTTTCACTGTATTTCACCAGGGGATTTTTCACTCAGGCAAAAGATTGTAAATCCATTAATTGATCAAAGTGTAAGAATTTCAACTTGTTACCCTTTTAACCAAAATTTCCCAGGTTATGACTGGCCAATTAATACAATGAACCTACATCCTCAGTATTATTATGTTAGTGACATAATATCCTGTATTCCAAAAAAGTCATAAGCCAAAGTCAAAACACTGGTGTTTTTTCATAATTAAAGTGTTTACAAGTTGTAATTGTTAAAATTATCTTACACACATTTTTTAACATTTGAAGCTTATGTCACATTTGTTTTAGGATGGGCTCATGGCTAAGGGCAATAGAGGATCTCTGTCTTCATTTTGCTTCCTCAGACTTTTGCTTCCTTTCAGCAATTTCACCAACAATCACTAATACATATGACCTTCCCACTGAATTTACATTATCCTAAACATAGGTAAGTTAACAAGGTTTTGCTAGGAAGAAAGTAATGCTTGAGAAAATTTGTCATTAAATTTTTGCACCAAAGAACCATTCCTGCAGTCAGCATTCTTTTGCGGAGATGTCATTTAGTGTGTTGATGAATCTGTGTATTCGTCACCAAATAACGTATGATGTCAGTTGCGTGAGGTCTGGTGGAGACTTCCAAAGCTAAAATCTGCACATTAGTAAACGTGGCCCTTAGTTTTTTCTCTTGCGACTATTGAGAAAAGCATTTTTTAAGTTTCACTCACTCATGTTTTACCTAAAATTGTGCACCTGTTCTAAGGCAACATAAACCAGTTATTACCAATAATAGTCAGTTCTGGGAAATTAAATGAGAAAAGGTTGAGAACATGATGGTGGGGGGGGGCTTTGTTTAAAGGGGAAATCACGGGAAATAATATGTATAATTGTTCTTCTAAGGAACCTTATTGCATATTTTCAATGGATTTCAAGTAAATTGTAAATGAAAATTGCTGTAAAAAGCATTATCTATCTGGCTGTTTACATTCTCTGAACTCTGATGTTGCAAGAAAGCTGATTAAATACAGTTATATAATCTATTATCTGGAATGCTTGGGACCTGGGCTTTTCTGCATAAGGTATATTTTTGTAATTTCGATCTCCGTACCTTAAGCCTGCTAAAATACATTTAATTATTAAATAAACCCAATAGAATATTTTTGCCATAATTATGGATTCATGCAGCTTACAATAATAATATAATAAACACGTTCTATAAAAAGTTATTTAGGGAAATTAGTTTAAAGAAATATTATCACGAATAATCACATACCTTAAAATAAATGTGACAGTTCTCTGTTACTGGAACAAATGGGAGATTATTTTTGTCCTTATGCAACCCTAGGCCAGAGGTCATTTAGCCTTCCAGTTATTATACAAATGCACTTAACACATTTTTATTGCCAACAACTCTAGCAAATAGAATAGCAGCAAAGAATATCTGTTTTAAATGGAGCGATGGCATTGAATAGTGGATAGAGTTAAGAGAGACCTTGACAAGTAGTGAGGCTACTATAACCTTGCATGTAAAAAGAGAGAGTCCTCAGATGTCTTGTGAATGTATCTATGACCTTGAATGACTATAGAGAATAGAACTTTGACACATTCCTACACAGGACCTTATTATAAGATGTTGTTGTTGTAGAATAGCAGCAGGAAAATGATATAGCTAAGGAAATACTCCAGAATATACAATAAAAATAAAAAACAGAATAAAAAGAGGGCTGACTATCTAAGTTGCATTGGGGTACTCACTGCTTCACTGACATTCTCCTAATGTGTGAAGAAAGAAAAAAGGGTAACATGACATGACATGATCAGACAGAGGTTTGCTAAAAGGTACAACTGGGGTTCAATTCTAGCCATGGCACTATGAATAAGGTATTCCCCTTGTGCTTCTGTGCATCATGGGTACTTACATAAAGGTTCATTGGCCCGCGCTAAAAATTGACCATAGAGCGTGTGACTGTTATACAAACCTTACATTGTAAGCTCCTCTGGGACAAGAAATCCAGGAAGTAAAAGAGAAACTCACAAAATGAAACATATAGAGACCCATTTTTTTTCCAGTGAGAGCTGTGAATTATCTCCCTGAATCAGTTGTACAGGCTGATACATTAGATAGCTTTAAGAAGGGTTTTAGCAAGTGAGGGTTGTGGAAGATAGCTCATAGTACAAGTGGATCCAGGCACTCCATTTTGGAGTTAGGAAGGAATTTATTCTTCTCTGATGCAAATTAGAGAGGCTTTAAAGGAAACTGTCATGGGAAAACATGTTTTTTTCAAAACACATCAGTTAATAGTGCTGCTCCAGCAGACTTCTGCACTGAAATCCATTACTCAAAAGAGCAAACAGATTTCTTTATATTCAGTTTTGAAATCTGACATGGGGCTAGACATTTTGTAAATTTCCCTGCTGCCCCATGTCATGTGACTTGTGCCAGCACTTTAGGAGGGAACTTCTTTCTGGCAGGCTGTTGTTTTTCCTTCTCAATGTAAATAAATGGAACACAGTGGGACATGGGTTTTTACTATCGAGTGCTGTTCTTATATTTACCAGGTAGCTGTTATCTTGTGTTAGGGAGCTGTTATCTGGTTACCTTCCCATTGTTCTGTTGTTGGGCTGCTGGGGGGAAGGGAGGGAGTGATACCACTCCAACTTGCAGTACAACAGTAAAGAGTGATTGAAGTTTATCAGAGCACAAGTCACGTGACTTGGGGCAGCTGGGAAATTGACAATATGTCTAGCCCCATGTCAGATTTCAAAATGAAATATAAAAAAATATGTTTGCTCTTTTAAGAAATGGATTTCAATGCAGATTTCTGCTGGAGAAGCACTATTAACTGATGCATTTTGAAAAAAAAAAATTAAAAATGACAATATCCCTTTCAATGTATTTCAATATAGCAGTTAGGCAGGTTAAAATTGAAAAGGTTGAACTTGATGGACATGTGTCTTTTTTCAACCTACTATGTTACTATTATGTTACTATATAAAGGCAGGATTTTAATGGTATTAGAGTGTTTTGAAACCACAATTAAATGATATTACTCTAAAATCATGAATGAAGTGAAAGTTATTAAAAGATCTGAATACAAAAAGTAAGAACAGAAAAAAGTGAAAAGAAAAAAAATCCAAATACCACAAAAACCTATTAAAAGGCAAGTTTTTTTGTATAGCTACTAGCGACTTCTCAAAGTTTTAGAGAAAATGTTTTACAAAACTAGAATTTTGAGAAAAAATATGATTTGTAAAGAAAATCCGAATGTTGATAAATGAGCTCCTTAGTGTTCAGGGTAGTATTGGGGGTTATAGAGGCACCATTATAAACATACCCTGGATTGAGTTAGCGATGTGAGCAGGCTTTAGAGCAATACATGATAAACTCTCCATTTTTTCTCTAGGAGTGATACCCCAGTGGTTATGCATGTGACAAGAATTTTATTGTAACTTGTGCTTTGTTGCTAGTTAGTAAATGAACCAATATGTCCATAGGCATTAACAGATGAACGTTTGTGCCCAGCACAATTGCTAGAGCACAACTGAGCTGTAAGAAGGCAAACTGTAAGAAGTAGATCACAACATCAGGAGGTGTAGGTAGCATCTAAATGATGGACAAGTTAGGGTTGTGGGTGTATATATGCCTATATGCCTTTAGGGTCAAGAGCTGCCTAACACAAATGTTCGATAAAAGGCGCCACATGCCTGCAGCTACTTATACAATGTACCACACAGTGTGCAAATGTGTTGTCTATGGCATCTTCGTTTTGCACTTTGGACACTGTGTTGTGCATTTTAAATGACCCCTAATGAATTGCTTTTTAAATACTACTGAACAATGTTTCTTAACACTTCTGCTAATCTAAATATGACAAAAAATACATTTTATGCAGATGTAACAGCTGAGAGTAAAACAAACATTCTGGAATAGAGATGTACAATAATTAAAAAGAAGGACATGTACACTATGTTGTAGGACATGGACACATTCTCATTTATAATTACACCTAGAATACATAAAGATTTAAAAAGGTTTCTGTCATGAACACATTGCAACTTGCAAATAACATGGTTGACTTCTACTTCATGTCTCCCACATGGGAAGAAAGAGAAAGCCTCTTTTTTTCTCAGCAGCAATACACCATCTACTTTTATATCTGGATGCAAAAAAAAAGGCTTTAAAATGGGCAATTATGAACAAAATAAATACTATCACCGCATGCCCTCAACAATAATAATTAAAAGAGCACACTGTAAAAGAAATCTATACCTAAAGAAACTGAAGTGGCAAAGTAAGACTCCAAGATGGGAAAATAATTGAGAAGCGTAGGGAAGAGTGTATAAGCTGCTATTATGTAGCCTTGTGAAACCAGCTCCTTAAATAAAAGAATCACACCATACCGTTCTCTTACTGTTAGCACAGCACATGATCGGAGCTTAATACAGGAGTGGGGTGAGTCACACGTTTGCATCTTCTCATCAGGTATAGTGAAATTGTGGGAATGTCTTCTCCTCCCACTCTATTAAACAGTGTGAGTTTTTGTTTTGCCCTATTTAAGATCCAGACTATTGCACTGTGTCAAAAGTGAAAAGAGAAAATAATACACAATGTAAGCCCACGCTGCAGAAGCTCACAGTCACACATTGTTGCTTTATTCCTTACAGATACAAAGGCTGTTGGAGCAGCACCAGTTAATGGTAATTATGAGTTTAGGTACTGCACTAAAGAAGCCTACTGTAAGGACTAGGTCTGGACATACTGACTGGCTGGTTAATCCAATATTTCTATCTATCTATATCTATGGTGCTATATATTTATATATATATCCCACTTCTTTATTAAGCAGTATAGAATCTAGTGACATCACATCCTATTTAAAGCCATAGGCAATGATTAGTGATGGGCGAATCTACCCTGTTTCGCCGAAAAATTTGTGAATTTCCAGCGAAATTAGCGAATTGCCGAAAAAATTTGCAAAATGAGTCGTGGCACATTTTCGGCGCGTCGCTTCGTTTCCGAAGCGTGTTGCGTCGTTTTCGTCGCGTTTCTTTTCCGAATTTTCACCAGGTGAATTTTCGCTGGCATTTCGCGAATTTATTCGCCAGTGGCGAATCGCGGGAATTCGCCCCTGGCAAATAAATTCACCCATCACTAGTAATGATCATACCCACTAGTGGGTCAAATGTTAATATGCAAATCCAATGTAATACAAAACCAAAATGCAAACAAACAGCACGTAGCTTACATCCATACAATGAACATATGTATAATGTGAACATAAGTATAATGTCAAAAAGACTTTTAAGCATATCAGTCAACGCAAATGTCATAGTAATCAAAATATATAGAATTCAAAATATATTGCATATGTCATTTTATAACAGCCCCACATCCACCCATATTAGAATGCGGCATATTATCTTTTCATTTAAATTAAAGCATATATCATATTCTCTATTAAGTCGCTTTGGATGCAATTTTGCAATGTGTGTATCCAAAGTTTCTCCCTCTTCTGGAGTTGCAGTAATCTATTGCCCCCCCCCGATGTGGGGAGGGGGGCAATAGACTCCAAAACAAGAAATCTAAGGGTTGCCACTGGGTGTCACGCAGAATGGAAATGAGCTGGGACAGGTGATTTCAGTACCTCCTTCCTTATTGTGGATTTATGTTGGCTAATTCTTTAACCCGTATCACTTCTTGGTTAAGCATCTGTCTTGGGTACCCTCTCTGCATGAATTTTGTGGTCATCTCTGTCAATCGTGTTGTTAGTTTCTCCTCCTCTGTAACTGTACATTTAACTCATAACATCTGTGATCTAGGGAGAGAGGAGATGTTAGCCTAGGGTGTGCTATCAAACCATAGTAAATTATTACGGTCAGTTGGATGAACAAATAAATCTGTGTATAAATGTCTCCCTTTATCCAAAAATGTAACCATGTAATGCATGCATCTAAGTATATTTTAAACTCCGTTAAGGATGCAACGTCACCTCTCCACAATACCAAAAAATCATTGATATAGCGCCACCATTTTAAACAGTGTCCCGTAAACAAATCATGTGTATAGACAAATACAAGTAATTCATAAAGATGTTGGCCTAGCTGGGGCGATGTTGGATCCCATAGTAGTCCCCTGTATCTGAAGAAAAAATTCATCCTGGAACAAGAAATAATTCTTACATAATATCAGTAAGAATAGTTCCATAAAGAAATCAATTTGCATTGAATTATAATGTGATCTTTTCCAGCTGAACCACTGACATGCCTATATCATGGGGTATTGAGGTATACAGGCTGCCTACATCGAAGGCTGCTAATATCACCCTATCTTCAAAAAATGAAAGGTATCCTTAAAATATGCCATCCCCAATGGTACAAAGGGGGCCAAGACTTTATCTAGAAAAACTGATAAAGCCACAATTGGTCACCCCATCATCATTAATAACACCCTGTACCTGGTAATGTGATAATACTCCTGATATTAGGCCTGCAATTTCTCCTGTGAGATCCTTGTCTAAACGTAGATATAAGTATGTGCATCACCTAATTGGCTCAGGATTTCCTGTACATAGTAATCCTTATCAAGGATTACTAATGATCTCCCCTTATCAGCAGGTTTATAAACAACACTCTTATCACCCATTATACATAGTTACATTCAGTCCTAGATAAATTATTGTTATAGCACACGGTCCTCAGTCCTTGGATCTTGTATAAATCAATAAATCAATTAATGTCCCTGGACATAAGGGCTATCACTGTATCCACCAGATAAAAGGAAGTGGGAGGAAGGTATCAACTTTTTTTATACAGGTTAAAACATTGCGGAGTTAATGTCCCAGTATGCATTAGTGTACCTTCTTCACCCTTTTCCAAAAATTGTACTTTAAGGCACAACAATCCAAAGAAACGTTTTAAGTCAATATCCAAAGAGAAATCGAATTTGGTAGAGGGACAAAATGATAACACCTTCTGTTAAACACTTAATTCAAATTGTGACAGTACCTTTTTGGAAATGTTAATCACTAGTGATGTCCCTTCTTGTGTGCAGACTTGTTGGTAGTCCGTGTCTTGGGTTACGTTGGTCTCTGGGACGTTGACGTTTGCGTTACCCGCTGCTGGTTCCCTGCCTAAAAAAGAAAATGAATCAGAAAAATCTGTGGTCCGGCTAATCTCCTGGCATGCATCACAGTGTGTCCCACGTGTTATGCGCACTTGCGTCTTACGGCTGCAGAAGAGGGTTGGACTCACGTAAGGATATCCCGCTATCTTTCCAGTTGGAAGAGAAAATAAGAATATGTGCTTTATTTATTTTGTTTTTCATGCAGAAATGTACATGCATTTTTCACCTAATCCTGCTACCTTGTTAATAGTAAATGAGCCAAATTTACTCCTCAGTGTTGTTTTCTGTCAGTCCAGAAAATGTCAAATACTTGTGATTCTATTAATTCTTCCTAAAAAGAACACTAATAAATCTATTGTGAGGACAAAACCTTTGTGTTTGTTTGTGTGTGTGTGAAAATTAAACACGCATGTATTTACTATACAGTTAAGTCACTTCTAGACATTTTATTGACTATACTGTATAGGAGGTGGTAGGACATTCTGTAAACTTTCCTCCTTCTGTTCTCCCTGAGAACTCCATTCTGTCTACAAAAAAGGAGAAGGAAGTTGAAGGGAACCCACATTTGCATCTGGGTGCAAAGACAAAATACAAACACAAAACACTGCATTGTAGTCATTTGTAGTCAAAATGGGACTCCACTGCTCCTTTAACAATAATGCATTTATGCTTAAATGCCCTAAAAGATTGTTCATTCATCCCTTCCTTTCTTACTCAAGTCTGCTAATTAGTGAAAGAAACAAAAGAAAACAAAGGAAAGAGACAAGAAACAAGTAAACAAACAAAAACCAGTTATTAAACCTGGAGAGCTTGAAGAATGTTTGCAATTTGTATTGTAATTAAATATGTTGAGGCTTAATACACTGCAATTTCTTTATTGTTTTTAAGATTTTATGCTTCTGTGGGTTACTTACATAGTCTTTGTTTATCAGTGGCGATAAGAGGATTGGGTAGGGTGCACGTTGTAACCTAATATTGTGCTATCCTAGTTTGGAAACCATTTCTGGATAAAATGTTTATGATTTATGTTAAATATACAACATGCTATGAAACTACTTATGGCAAGTGCTAAGAAGCAGCTCAAGTACAAAAATAACCACAAGGCATATATAGGAATAATAAAATCTACAACTTTAATAATAAGGGAGCAAACTAAGTTGACATTAGCAGCTTTTTCTCACAATTTAAAAAATTTCAACTGATTTGGTGTTTGCGAGGAAATATATATAACATTGGGATTCAATGTCCATTTCAATCTCAAAATAAATTCAATACAATCCATTCCATCGTGGATAACTTGGTCACAGCTATATGAAGCAGCTGTCAAGATTATATTTGATGTTCTCTGAACTTAATAATAGGGTTATTGTTGATATTTCAAGTGACAGATCCATGTTCAGATCTGTAGCTTCCCTGCAGTACAGCTAAATCACTCAACTCATTTTGCTTTTTATTCGTAATGGCACCAAAGTGATGAGAACTGCTTGGTTGCAATGAATTACTGAACTGGGACAAGCATCTGCTTGCAACTATCAAAATTAGGATATCGTATTTAAACGTCATCACATGTTACCCATTCTTTGACTGTCATCTGACTGAAATATGGACAGTTATCAGACTGAAATATGTTGTCTGTTACTGAAAATTACAAATGGAAATAAATAGAACATACATTTTAGTGCCCATTTCTGTTTAACTACAGTGTGCAAATATAAATATATATACTCCCCAAGAAAGGCTATTAAAATTAAATGTTGTATTAATGATTTACTTGTTTTCCTGTAAACCTGTACCTGTAGACCTCTTTGAGACCTCCTTCTGTATTTTTTAACAAATCCTGCTTGTAGAGAGACAGGATTTCTGGCGAATTTAATATAGTGAGCTCTAATACATTTTATAGGCAAAAGTAGTTCCCCTATAAGATATATTGATTCTGAGAGGGATAGTGAAGATAAACTTGAAGCAGTACAGAATTTTTTATTGATTGTATTTAGAAAGTTACTTATTTCAGTATGCTGAAGCAAATATCAGATTTTCATTTTCGCAATAGTTCCCATTTAACTAGTGTCAAATTGATCTTGACTTGACTTGCTCCCTCAAAATCTCAACACACACAAATATATATATATATATATATATATAAAAT
>CM044439.1:115708499-115729095 GCA_024363595.1 Xenopus borealis
AAAACGTAGGATGTATAGATGCATATAATAAAAGCAATTTCATGTGTCATGAATTGGAGTGCGGGTCCATGTGAATATTTCTATATGGCTTTTTGACCCCGCAAACAGATCTGTTTAAGCAGTCAATATTTGAGTGCGGCTGATTGGTATTTAGTGTATATATCTATAAATATAAATAAATTAATCTTTTCTAGCACAGAGAGTGCAATTGCGCTTCTCTGCACTAGTGTCCTGGACCCCCAGACCCCCTCCGGTGCCAAAAAGGTGAGTCGGGCAGGGGTTTGGCTAGCCACCTCAGGTGGCAAAATGTCCATCTTAGCCCCTGCTTTTTTAAATACGTTCTAACTGATCATGTGGACTGATCACTCAAAAAATTGGTTAGCATTAAAATGCATAATGGAAAAAAAAGATTAATGTAAAAAATATATTTATGCAAATTTACTTAAAGTACATATAAAAGCAATCAGCATGCCAGCATACTTATATACATGGATACATAGATGCTAGCAAACTTTTAAAAACTTAAACTCTGTTTTCTGTGCTCTGTAATTTTACATTAATGACTCTGCGCTGACTAATTTCAATGATCTTTTTTTTTTCATTGCTTTTCATAGGGTGACACCAACACAACTGTAGAATTATTTTAGGCGTCAGCAGAATCTGCAAATTCCTAGATGCTTGGATGTCTGTATGTGTGCGTAAAAAACTGTCAATTACAGGAGTGGATGGGGTGATATTTGATTAATACTGAAACCCTAGTTTGAATCATGTGCAACTAGTGATGAGTACATTTTTGTTGCCAGGCATAGATTTAGAGAAATTTAGCTTTTGTCACGAGAAAATTTTCTCACAAAACCACTGAAAATTTTTTGCAGTGAAAAAAATTCACAAGAAAAAATGCAGCAAAAAATGTAATCAACTTCAGCATTTTCTGTGAAAAAAACTTCCAAAAATGATATTGACCACTGCAATTTGCAAATTTTTGATGTTTCTCCGATTTTTACAAAGTTTTGCAAATGTTTCAGTGAAATGGGACAATCTCAGTCATCACCAGGAACATCCTCTGAGTAATAGCATCATGTCTCCTCCATGCAACATTTATATTACAGAATGGATCCTGCTGTAGTGATGTAAGCTGAAAAAATATACCTGACATATATTACAATTACAATTTTAATACATTGCACTAGTACAACCTTGTCATCTGCATGGCAATCACATTTAAAAGAAACAGTTATCTTCCTGCTATTTCTACCCTCATCCTAACAGACACTTGCTTTAGCCCATTTATAATAGGGACTATTTCAAAATTTGTCCACATATTGAATGATTTAATCGGACAAAATGCACTCTGATCGGACAGATATACTGACTTTTATCTCCTTTCAATTTGTTTATGTGTAGCTATCCTAATATTTATCCTATTTGCATTTTACACTTTTTCAATAATTTTTTGTAGTCTATTGCCACACAGTATGTGAATGATTTTTATGTTATGATTTGTCATATAGATTTTGAGATGTGGAGCCAGGGCCACCATTAGAAATCATGGGGCCCCGTACCTAAAACATTTCTGGGCCCCCTGGGCCCTGCCCAGCCCAGCCCTAAGCCCCAACCCAGATCCTACACCACAGTTAAAAGACCACACAAACATCAGCACTAAAACGGTAAACACCCTCCACACAAGTTATAAAAAGACATTGATGGTGAAGGCCCCATGAAAGTTTTAAAAAAAACATTGGTGGTCAGGGTCCTCCTACAAATTAAAAAAAAATATTTGGTGACCGGGACCCTCTTTAAGTTAAAAAAAACATTGGCAGCAGAGCCCCCATAAAAGTTTTTAAAAAAATCATTGGTGGTCAGGGTCCCCCATAAGGTAAAAAAACATTGGTGTTCAGTAGAACTGAACTTGTGGCTTCAGGACTTCAACTTAGGCTCCTTTGGCGGCTTTGGGACTTCAGCTTTGGTTCCTTTCATGGCTTAGGCTTCTTTTGGAGCTTCAGGCCTTTTTGAATCTTCAGTACTTTGGTTCTTCGCCTTTTTGGGATCTTCGGGACTACGGCTCTTTGGTACTTTCGGCGGTTCAGACTGCAGCAGGTGCGGCACAGCTTAGGCGCTATCATGGGGGGCCTGGCTATTTCTAAAAGTGCAGCCCAGCCAGGCCTTTAGGCCAGGGCCAATAAAACAGTACCCCTGTGCCCCCCTGATGGCTGTCCTGTGTGGATCAGTCATATAGACCCTGCTGCATTTGTTTTGCAAAATGCCAGTGCATTATGGTTTTATGGTTTTAGGAGAGGAGCAGGATAAATGCACACACATGCATCATTAGATAAAGGTTCTGGAAGAGCTGAATGCAACAGACTCAATAAAAAGGCACGCAGGGCCATAGTTAGATGCTTGTACACAGACAAATACATACTCAGTGAAACAATCAGGAAACAATGAACAGAGAGCTATATAGAGAGATGCAGAGAGACTGCAGTGCACATATAGGACACATTCAGCATATACAGTGACAGACATACTGAGAGTAGCACTACAAAGAGAAAGACTGAAAGGCTCACAAAAAGGTATAGATTCACTAAAAGGTGAAGTGGCTAACGCTAGGGACAATTTGCCAGCGTTACCATCCGCAGGGACTTCACCTATTCACTAACAGGCACAGGAGTAAATTCGCTAGCAAAAGAGACTGTCGCTAACTCTTGCCAGAGTTGACTTCACCACCTCAGACCAGGCAAAGTGCTAAAAAGAAGCTAGATCTTCCTCAATCTTCTGTTACTTAGATGATATCCTGTCTGCCAAAAATGCATTGCAGTTGAAAAAACTCTGGTGCCTGCAAAAGTCCTAACTTAGACTTTTTTTTGGTTTCTGGTTTCCTCCAGACATTTTCATAACATATGGAACATTCATTTTACAGTGGGCTCATGTGTAGGGCATTATATTAACTCTCTTGCCTTTATCAAGGTTCCCTGGACATTTGTAATAAAAAGTGGCAACTTAAACCATTTGCACCAACATTTATAATAAAGACCTCATACAACTTTAAACTTCTCGCCCTATGTAAATTGACCTAAGTGCTACCAAATTTTCACTCGGCACAAACAAACGCCAGCACATGTAACCTATGAACTCAAAGCAAAAAGTCGGCAGCAGAACGAAACTTCGCATATTAGTAAATTAGCGTATTTGTAGTGCATTTGCACTTGGTGAGAGGGGTGTGAAGCTGACTCTGGCGAAAACTGTGGCGAAAATTGGGGCACTAGAGAATCTGCCCCAAAGAAAGAGAGATGGAGAAGAAGAGATGAGATCACAGAGAAAAAATAGAAACTGCACACAGAGACTGCTGATGACTAAGGGGTAGATTCATCAAAGAGTGAAGTTCCGCCACTAGAGGGAAATTCCACAGCTCTCAATTCATTTATATGGGATGTTGCAAGGTGTATTCATCAATGGGTGAAGTTAAAGTTTACTGTACAGCTCAGTCTCCCCTGCTGTGGAGCTGGCACCTCCTATCTGCTTCTTTTTTTTTTATAAAAACTTTATTAACATTAACAGTGTCAACACATACGTCCCTTTTTAACATTTTAACATAAATGGTGCTAATAACAACACACATTAATAGTTGTAACTTAGTACAGGTGGTTTGCTATAATTATATTACTGTAAACAACTGTCACTTTAACACTAACTAGCCTTGATGTTTTTATGATAAAATGGCCATAACGTGTTTGCACACCATGAGTAAGTGTTTGTGCCTGGTTATTGTCAGTTGCATTTTTGTGGGCTAAAATTGCTCAAGTGATAAAAAGCTGCACAAAGTGCCAAACCTTTGCTCCAGCACTTCCAAGGTAGCCCCTAAAACAGAGAGAAATGCCATGTGGTCTCTGGGATACAATTGGAGTTGATATATTCAGGTTGAATGGAAAGGAGCATTTGCAATATTAGACAAATACTCCAATTATCCAGAAGTTCAAAAATTTAAAAATAGCACATCATCTAAGGTTTGCAAAATACTTAAAACACATTTCTGCAGATATGGAATGCCAAGAACAGATAACTAAGAACAGATAATGGTTCTCAATCCAAAGAATTTGGATTCAAGCATGTCACTTCAAGCCCAAGATTCCCACAGAGTAATGGACTTGCATTATAAAATAGTTGCTGAAAAAAAACTGTTAATTCAGGTCAGAACACAGAAGTAGCACTCTTAAATTACAGAGCAAACAGGTTTGGCACGTTGTGCAGCTTGTTATCACTTTATCACAATCATAGCAATATCCCTATTTATTGATCTCCAAAATAAGGATTCTTTTGTCCGTCTTTTGCATTTTTGAATTCCAAGATGCCCTTCATGTATGTCCTTTCGCAGAGATGAAGGCACAACAATTTGAGATCCTTTGAGCAATACTCCATGTAGAAAGTTCATCACAATATTGATGATATGACTTTGGAATATATTTTTTGGGATTGTTTGAATGTAATGCAGTTCTCACTTCTTGTAGATGATCATCAGAGGCAATACTTGTTTTAAAGGAACAGTAACACCAAAAAATTAAAGTGTTTTAAAGTAAAGAAAATATCATGTAGTGTTGCCCTGCACTGTTAAAACAGATCTGTTTGCTTCAGAAACACTACTATAGTTCATATAAACAAGCTGCTAAGTGGCAATGGCAGAAATTGGAAAACGGCTATATGGCACAGGATAAGTAATGGATAACAGATAACATTATGTTCTACAGAGCTTATCTGCTATCTGCTGTGTAACTTGAGCCTTTTCTCCTTTGACTAGTTGCCCCCATGGCTATACAACAGCTTATTTATATAAACAATAGTAGTGCTTCTGAAACAAACACTGTAGTTTTACCAGTGCAGGGCAGCGCTGCATTATGTTTTTATTACTTTAAAACAATTAAATTTTTTGATGTTACTGGTCCTTTAAATTTCTTCCACATTTCTTCTGATACTGCTTTCCTAGCCATAACACTATTAATATGTATTTGCACACTGTCTGATGCAACAATGTCCTCATTCCATGTCCTTGATAATGCATCTGAATCATGTATGTCAAAATATTGCAGAGTGTGTGCACAGCAAAGAACATCTTTTAGTGATTTGAATTCATTTTCTTGTTTCTCTGTCCAGTTCCACTCAGCATGCTTTAGCAACAAGCTCCTCATATGGGGAGTCTTGTCTGCTAGATTGGGAATGTGCTTGCCATGGTAGTTTAACATACCCATGAATCTCTGCAGTTGTAGTTATTATTGTGACTGTCCATTCTATTAATTGCTAGAACTTTTGCAGGATCTGGTTTCACTCCACTGTGAGAAATTATTTCACCAAGATACAGAATTTCTGGTTTCTTAAACTGACATTTAGCATGATTCAGTTTCAGTCCATTTCTTTTGCTATCTGCAATACTCACTTTAATCTTTTGTCATGCTCTGCTTCTGTGGTGCCCCAGATTAAAATATCATCTATGTAGACTTTGACTCCTTTAACCCCTTCCAAGTTTTCTGTGAAAAAAATCTCTGGTTCTGAACTTAATCCAAAAGGCATAACTGATACCTTCCAAAAGGTATATTAAAGGTGCACAATGTTCTGCTTCTCTAAGTGAGATGAATCTGAAAAACCCATTTGAGGCATCTAGTAAATAATTTTGCATTTGCCATTTCACTCAGGATTTCATGCCGAGTGGGTATATCAAAATGCTCTCCTTATGTTTTTATTTAACTCTTTGGGATCCAAGCACAATCTCAGGGATCAGTCTGGTCTCTCTATAATGACTAAGGAATGTACACAATCTTAATGTTCATTGATTGACAAAAGATTTTTGGTAAATCTTGCATCAGTTTTCCCTTTGCCTTTCTTAAAAGCAGATTTACTTGTGAGAGCCCTTGCTGTGACTAAGGATGTGGCCACTCTGCTGACTTGAGAAACCTTCTTTTCACTTCTTGCTGTTTGAGCTGCTTTTTTGTGAGTTCAGCTGCTTTACAAAATCTTATAGCTTTTTCTAATGTAAGATTCTGTTGCCTTAACAATTGTTCCTTTACTTTTTGATCTTAACATCCAATTACAACTCTGTATCTGATTAATGAATCTCTCAGCTGTTACAAGTTACATGTTTTGCTTTTCAGCTTGAGGTCTGTTATGTATTTCTCTGCCCTTTCAATAGGAGACTGCAGTCTGGAGTTAAAGATACATCTCTCATATGTCTCATTCACCTTAGGGGTGCAGTAATCTTCAGAGTTTCACAAAAACACTTCAAAATGATCACTGTCATTTTCATCAAGTTGAAATTTATTACATATTTGCAAGGCTTCTTCCCCTGCTATTGTTAGCAAAATGGACACTTTCTGCACACTGGGCAGTGTTATAGTGTTGGTAGCTTTCATGTATAGTAACAGTCTCTGCTTCCATGCTTCCCCAATATTTCCCACAAACTTAACTGGAGTAAGTGGATGTAGACTGTCTGTCCTTATCTGTGCAGGGACTGCTACATCACTGCTACAGTCACAGGCTGAGATGGGCCTGCTGCATCCTCTGTACCTCTTGTAGGCTCAGACATGGTTCAGGCTCTGTCTGCTGAGTGGATCCACTTCTGGTACTATCTGTTGTACTCCTTAATAATGGGATTCTGGGTTTTGCAACAACAATTTATTTATTAAAATAGAGCGCATGAAAGAAGCATTTTCATGCGACAATCATGTCGCATCACATCAACCCTGCGACATCATCCGACTTTTCTATTACTTTGTAAGTGTCGCATCTGACTCGTCGCATCGGTTATCACGCTCAGCGGCGCATCCAACTAAAACGGACCTCAATCATCTGTGTAGTCCTGCCCTTATAGTTGCAATCTATTGAGTGGAGAACATCAACATTGCTTCAGCTTTTTCCCCTTCATTACAATTAAAATAATACAAATCTACTGTACATTTATATTTTAATATCTGAGATGTTTGGATAATTAATCTAGCATATAGAAATATATATAATAAAATGAAGAAACTATTGGGATAATGGGATTAGTGAACCGAGTAAGGGGAGAAAAGTTGAAGGGAAAGATTTAACAAACAGGTTATATAACAAGGATAAATGACTTCAGATAAAAGACCTCACCTGAAAAATATTGTACAGGGAAAAAAGAGCAGTAAAAAAATTTGGGACAGGAGGGGAGGGGGATGTGAGGATGAGAGAGGAGATGATTATTTAGTGAATTGGACCATTCTGCTAGATTTCTTTGTGGGCCTCAAACCTATTCTAACACTGATGCTGTGTGGAATAAATAATGGCTTGTCCAAAAAAGAATTCATAAAACTATCACAAACATTTCACAACTCATCTGACAAAAGTCTTTGTGACCATATTAATTCTACTCTCTAGACTACATATCAAAACATAAACATTTGTATTCTACAATACACTGTTGAATATTTTATTGAATACTGACAGAACATTTTAATCCCTGGCTAGTATGAAAGTTAATGTAAATATCAAAACCAGTAATTTAATAAACACAGAAAAAGGATCAGCCTTTGTGGATTAGATCGAGGTGCTCAAGAGTTTTTATGGTCAAGCCTAATTGAACAGTATATGCTGTTAGTTTTCTGTACATTAAAAATTCCACTTAGAACCAAGTAAAGGGATTGGCTCTTATGTAGACATAGCTGGCGTTGAAGTTAGTAAGCAGAACAGCATTTTGTTAGCGTGGAAGAAAAGCAGCCAACATAGTTTAGTTGCTACTCACCTTCCCAGTTGTCCTGCACTTTGTCAAAACAAAGGTGCCGGTTTTAAGATAGAAACAGAACTATTTAACCTTCATTAATCATTCATACTGTTCAAACACATCATCTAGTAACTGAAGAGGGTTTAATGGTAGCTAAGCTTGAGTCTGTTGTCAAAAGTGGGTTTAACTTTCTATGAACTCAACGAACACAAAGAATACAGCCTACTTACTATGCTAAATGTCAGTAACCAGCAGCAAGCTGATGACTATTAATTGTAATGAAATACCTCTGCAGCTATTTGTACTAATAACAAAGAAGGACTGTCAAAACTTGAAAGTGGTCCATCCACCTTTTTTAGGACATGTTAACATTATGTAAGCGCAGTGGGTTTGTATAGTGCATTAAAAACGGTGATTAGTTAGGTTAAAAATTTAATGAAGCATAAAAACTAGCACTGTATCATATATGAAAGAGAGAGACCCCATGCATTCAAATATTAACTCTGTTACACCAACCTTACCTCAATCGTACATTCTCACACAGCCTTTTAAAAATGCTGATTGGCTTTGAGGCACTGCAACTCCCTTGTAAATCTCATTGCAAGGCTGATTATGTTCTACCAAATACTGTTTTGTTAGATGTGTAGAAAAAAATGCATGTTCAATATCTCATCAATATCCATAAAGGATACAAGTAATAGAAGGAGCAGTTTGTCCAAGTCTGGCGATCTACAGCAACCAATAAAATGTTCTACACAAAGATTTGTCAAGGTAGGAGGGCAGATTCACTAAAGTGATTAGTGGCCATCACTGGTGAAAATTTGCCAGAAATCCAATCCGTAGGGACATCCCAATTCACTAACAGGGGCAGATGACAATTCGCTAGTGAAAGAGATCGTCGCCAACATTCGTTCGCACTCTATCGCCAGATGACTTTTCACTCTGGCTGATGGTCGTTGCACTGCAAATTCACTAAAGGGCAGATTTTACTGAACGTTGCCTCTTTCACCAGAGTTTTCTTTGCCACCTTAGACCAGGCGAACGCTGAAAAGAAGTTATCTTCCTCAATCTAATGTCAGTGCCATCATATCCTGTATTCTGTAGTCATAAAAAGTGTAAAAATGTTTTCTTTTTTAAAGAGGGCTTTCCTTCAAAAGTCTGAACTATTAAAGATTTTTGTGTGAACATTTATTTGTAACACATTTGAGTGGCCTGCCACATATATTTTAGGGTGGACTCGTGCCTAGGGCATTAGAGGACCTTTTATGTCTTTACTAAGCTCCCTTGGACATTTGTAATAAAAAGTGGACACTTCAAGCATTTCCGCCAACATATTTAAAAAAGACATGTATACGACTTTTATGCGCCTCCCCTATTCAAATTGACCTAAGCGTAAGGCTACTAGCGAATTTTCACTGGGCACAAATAAACAATAGTGAATCTTCACTTTGAAAAGCTAGCACTGAAGAAGTATCGCTAGTGAAAAGTCACTAGTGTTTGCCTTCCAGGACGCAACTTTACATTTTAAGGCAGGGCCAGATGGGGAGATTCGGGGGAGATCTGTCGCCTGGCGACTTCTCGCCGCGACGAATCTCCCCCGAATCTCCCCGAATAGATAGTCAGCGCCACACACTCGCTAGGCGTAAAGTCGCCTGCGCTTGTTCACACGCAGAGGCGCGCTTTTAAAATTCGCTCAAAAATTCAGGGGGGTTCGGGGGAGATTCGTCGCGGCGAGAAGTCGCCAGGCGACAGATCTCCCCCGAATCTCCCCGTCTGGCCTTGCCCTTAGTGAATTAGTGTAGTGGTAACAAATTTGCACCAGGCTTAGTGGCATGGAGTGTGACCAAGCAGTCACTGGCGACTATTCGCGCTTTGGTGAATTTGCTCCATAGCAAATTAACTAATTTCAGATAATCTTCTGTAACAACAACAGTGACAAATAACTTTATAAAATCTTAAACTATTTTAAAGGAATACAAACTTTTTTGTGGAAATTTTAATGCTCCTAAACTGATGCATATTCACTACAGTACAGGGAAATTAAAAGGAAAAAGTAAGTAAGTCAAAGGCATAGTACTGTTAAATTACTACAGAGAAAAAGGATATATGTTTTAAAATGTTGAATTATTTGATTCAAATTTAGTCTATGGGAGATGACCTTCCCATAATTCAGAGTTTTCTGAATAATGGGTTTCCAGATAACATTTCCGATACCTGTACATACAGTCAAGTATTAAATACAGTGCTTATATACACAATAACATTGTCTTGTATCTTGGAAACATTTATAATCCTGCTTTTTGGACATAAATATAATGCCCAAGATGGTATACATACTAAACTAAACTAATTCTGTATGTATATAGTGGGGCACATTTGCTTGGTACACCTTAACATTAACCCTTATCCTGGGGTCCTCTGCCAATGAGGCGAGTTGATACACTCTGGTCAATTTATTTGTTGTTGTTGGTACTCATTCAATAATGCTCTCCAATCCTCATTTGGTAGTGAAGCGCTATTACCCCTATCAACTTGAAATACATCTGATAGTTGAGTTGACCATTTCTCAAATCTAGATTGTAGATTGGGGAGTTGAGAAACTCGCCTCAGGCGGCAGTTCCCTACTAGGTACCAGTGGATGCAAAAATTCTACTCCTGGTACTTTAAAAGCTGAATTTCCGTTTTTCAAACCGCAAATTTGGCTCTTCTAGCGCAGAGAGCATTTATGCACTCTGTGCTGGAGTCCTGGCCCTCTCTGGAGGCAAGCTGCCTCAGGCAGTGGAGCAGCCAGGATCACCCCTGCCCTTATCAAACAATTTCTAGTAAAATTTTATGAGTTTGCTGCAATAGGTTACAATACTAAAACTCCTCTTCCCCATTACTGAGCTTTACACTCAGTCCAATTCTGGATGTACACTAACTAGGAGTTATTGCAGGGTTACTGCTCTAACTTTAGAATGAGATTAAAGGGCAAATACATGTATTTCTTTCAGTATTATTTTGAAATGAGAGTCACTAAAGACATACAGTAAATATGGCTGGCATTGTTTAATGACAACAACTGTATATACTTATGCATTACGTCTGGCATTAGCAATAGGCACTTTTGAAGGCTAGATTAAATGCCACTATATATACTATATATGAACTGGTACAATGCAACTATTTTTCTTATGCTATGAGGTTAATAGAATATTTATCATATAAAATCCAAGTTGTCTATTTCATCAGAATATTTATTCCCTGATTTAAAAAGTTATTCCAGTGTTTCTATTCATTCTCGGTATAATTAAATTCTGTGTTCATCTCTAGTATTTATAATGGATTTTCTTTAATAGTCATCCCACACCTCCTCTGGCATTTTATTGTGCTGTGTACTTATTCCATTGTTTTTCATATGCCATTATTTCAATAGAACAATTCTTTGTAACATTATTATAATAACAAGTGTATAAGGGTGTCCTTGCAAAACAAACTTTACGTATTATATGTTAGCACTTTGACTGCTAATTATGAGTGTAACTTATTATCAAACTGACTACATTATATGGTGAAAATTCAATACCAGATTCCAACAGTTACATCATTGGTTTTCAAACTATCCACCTTCTGTACTAGAAGCAATGAGAATATTTCAAGCTGCAACTAAAGAGTTTAGTAATCTGGGTAGCCACGAGGAGTATTAATGGGGATAAGGGGAAAACTAATTCACAAAAAGATCCGAACATTTAGCAGAGGTGAATTGTTGCAGTCTACTTGCAGGTACACACAGCCACAAACAATTACTATTATTGTTATTAAGTTTACACGTATTAGACAGTGTATTTGCAGGTACAAGCAGCCTCAGTGAATTACAAGGAGCCTAACTAAAAAGTCTGTGACAAATCTAAATCCTTAAATTACACCGAAGAGCTGATGCATTGAGTGAATGGAAAAACGTATCATTTTAATAAAAGCAGTCAACATGGTCATAAGGTACAAACTAATAACTGAAAGATTTAAACCTGACTTCCCAGCAGCTCCTGAGTATTGTTGAGATTTAGAAACGTTGAGCAGAATATCATAAATGTAGGAAATAAAGAGCAAAAATAAGTGTGACAAATTATATTTCACAAGGTAACATTGTCCTAGATTGTGAATGGCACATGCAGTTTTTAAGACATGCTTCAAGGTGTCATATTTTTTACAGTAAGGTTTTTTATTACCTAATAAACTGTGCGTTGGAATTGTTCAGCAGAAGTCCAATGGAGGGACAGCAAGGACTGTTTTAAAGGACATAGGGAAGAGCAAAACTACAATCAGGAATTTACCCAGAGGATGGAAAAAGAAACAGAGAAGGTGAAGTAAAATGTGGAAGACTGGGAGGGACGTAGTTGGAAAATATCAGAGAATGCTATAATTGTGCAGAAAGAATGCAAGTCAGAAAATATGCTGGAAAGGAATTAGTGGGAAAAGGCTAGAGGCAGATTCTGGGAAGGCATGGAGCTGGCAACAGAGTTACAGAAAGGGAAAAAACACAGGTTTAAGATGAACAGCCAGGGCAAAAAGTGGGCAGAAAATAAATACAGTGTAGGTCTGCAGGACTGAGGGCAGATACCATGAACAGGATTCCAAAAATCTGGTACCAGAATGCACACAGTTACTGGATCTATAGTTAATTGACTAACTGCTCAGGGGTCATAAGGGGAAAGGAAATCTAGGAACTTGAATGTGATGTATCTATTTTGGTCAGAAGTTAAGAATAGCTGACAGAATACAGTGTTGAATAATTCACAATGTTCCTGAATGAAAATTGTGCCACCATAGATGAATTTGAACTGTAATTCATTGTGAAAACGCACAATTCAGGAGTGCATCATTATAAATACCTGTTAAATTTTTCAGTATACCTGCCATAGTGAAAATGGGGAGCAAAAACTGACCCCAGCACCAGAGGTTAATATTTACAACCAGTGTGCAGCTTTAATCTAGACAAAATCTGTGAACCAAAAACATTGCAGAAAAAAGTAAAAGTAAAAATTGAGGTGGGATCAAAATCAGTCAACTGCAGAGCAGTCCCATAACTTGTATGTATCATTCATCATTTGGTACTTTAACCTTAATGGGTAAAAAGCTTTTGCGTCATGAATCTGTCCAATAAAAAGGGTTTTGCAGGTTTTGGGTCACCCAATAATACTAGTGTATAGCCACAATTCATCATGTCAACCTACAGAACTTTTTTCTGAAGCTCTTGGTAATTTTTGTGAGCCATTGTTAAACAATTACTAAAAACTATGATGATATAATCACAGCAATTTTTTTGTTTTCCTTTTAAATGTTTCCTTTATTATCTCTGAATACATTATTGAAGACATTTTCTTTGTCGATTGTTGTTTAATAACCATGCTTAAATGTGACTCACGTTCAAACGATTACATGCAAAATAATAATAGGGTGCACACATCTGATATTTGGTTATGAAGCTCATTTAAACACCTCCACCCCCCCCCCATTTGATATTTAGGGTTTTGGTGATGGACAACTCTGATCCCTGGAACTTCTGCTTTGATTTCTTTATTCTTCGTAGGTATGATGCCTTTATGTGTTCTTTAAACATTTTTGCACCAGAGAATGTTCCACAGGTCTCTCTGGTAACTAGTATAACTCAATTCAGAGGACACAGCTGTTTCCAAAGCAATATGTGTGTTTTTTATGCACTTTCAGGGATTAAACATCAACTGTTTTTCTGATATCTCAGCTTTGCTGCTTTTAAGTGAATAGATATATGTTCAATTTACAAGAAGTTACAATAACATAACCTACATTTTAAAAGTGTCACTTGCTATAAATAGCAGCGCAGATTTTCTGAAAGAGTTTTGGGTCCTCAACAAGGGAAAATAAAAAGGTGTTATCTATGCACAACATTCTTGTCTTGTAGAATAATAACTCAGTTACCTCTTCTTAACTCAGTTGCCTCTTCTTGAACTGACCAGATAACTTAAGGCTTTGGTTCTCCTGTAGTAATTTAATTTCCATCTTCTCCACCACACAACCATAACCAAAGCAGTAAAGGGAAGCTATAGATTGTAGTTTGTCTGCCAAGAATGGGTAGGCCTTTTTTTATATGCATTGGCTGGAGGTAATTCATGGCAGCTGACTTATTGTATCAGCATGGATACAAAGGAAGGAGAAAGATTGTCAGAGTGCAGTTTGTCTTTGACAATAATTGTTAAAGGCACAAAACACAGCTGGAAATAACCAGCACTCAATTTAACCTAAAGTTTTTTGGTGTTGACCAGCACCTGAAATCTTTTGCCAGGGCACAGTCTAACCCACATCCTAGAAATGATAAAAAGTTATTAATTGTACACAAAAAGAAGGGAAATAAATACAGAGGAAGTTAACTCTCAATATTTATTTTCTTATGATATCTATGTGGGGATGTATAAAAAGGTGTTATGCTCTCTTCTGTTCAAGTAACCCAGAGAACCAAAACCTGTAGCATGAAATTTCTGATATGCTGCTAAAGATTACAAGACCTGGATCATCTGTTATTAGATTGCCGTAGCAGTTATATCAGGGCGGTATAAAATGTTACATGAAAGGTCAGAGTCAGGTATTGCAAAATATTAATCTTTTCATTCTTCTTAGCATTTGTTTTTTGCGCCTTTGAAAAGTCGTTGATTTTCCCATAAGCAAATGCCATTGTTTTCAGTATATACTGTAGCTGTTCTTGTTTGCATTGTGCAAAGCATTTAAAACTTACTCATCCCTTTCATTTGTGTAGAAAGTCTATTATATTAGGGAGAGCATTAGAATATCTTACAATAATGTATTATTACACATGGGCACACAACTTTTTTCCCATGGGAGTGATTTGGGGAAATTTTAAGGTAAGACATAGGCAAACACAGACAGCATCAGATCAGTAGATTGTGATGCTCTTCAAATGCAATCAACATTTTTGCACAAATGGTGAGCCTGCCATTTTATTTTTCTGTTTGTATCACATTTGTTGGTGAAATATTTCCTGTGTTTGTCATCCTTTGCTTGTTTGTCGTTCTCAGCTGCTTTGTGTGTTGCTGGGTTACTTTAATAGCAGTGATAATAAATTCTTCACAACATGGGGTGGAAGAACATATCATCTTTAGAAACACCTGTCCCATGATGATACCAGGATTCTATTAGCTCTATTGCTGTACTTAACAAAATGACAAACTGTGAAGTAATGGAAAAAAGTTTTTCTCATGCTTTTCTTTTAATAATAAATAGGTACCTTCTTGTTTTCATACCTGCCTTTCAATTAACATGTATCTTCAGCTTGTGGCTCTCTAGCAGTTAAATTTCTACTTAAATTTCACCAAACCAAACTTGTGATCAGTGCTAAACAGTTTGCTCAACCCACTGTATTAGTAAAAACTGAAACAAGTTTAAAGGTACTGAAGAGAAGCGAAGATGAAAGAAAAGTCTGTCAATATCTACTACTAATAATAATAATATTTTAGTGGAATGCATATACAAGAACTGACGGTTTACAAATACCAATAAACAATTTATCAGAATCGATTCACAGAAAATTGGGGGAGAACCCTGCTTGCAAGAGCTTACAATCTAAGAGCTATAAATATCACAACCTTTGGAAAAACACTTTTATAGCTGTCAGGAAGGGAACATTTTTGTACTTGGGTATATACAATTATACAAAATCCAAGAAAAAAGACAGCACTCTGATCAGGAACAGGTTTAATCGGGAACCAATGCCCTACGCGTTTCGGGAAACCATCCCTTAATCATAGGCCTATAGGTTGCCTATGATTAAGGGATGGTTTCCCGAAACGCGTAGGGCATTGGTTCCCGATTAAACCTGTTCCTGATCAGAGTGCTGTCTTTTTTCTTGGATTTTGTGAAGTATTCTAGCAGGGGGACGCTGCTGACTGAGCACCTGATCAGAGAAACGACAGTGAGTTTTGAGCGGTTATTCTTGTCTATTTAATATATACAATTATAGTTTAATTCTTTATGTCCCACTTATCCCCTAAATATTTTGCTTTCAAGCTGTAGTGGGCAAAGCCCACATTACCTTATAAGTCAGTTAATAAAATATAATTCTGTGATATTAATCAACAATGAATAAATGTAGGATCACTTACTGGTCAGAGTTCAGCTCCAGCGTGCTGCACAAACACTGTGATCCCTACAGTCAGGTTCTGAGGAAGCTTCTGAAGAAGTGGCCGGTAGCCACGAAACATGTAAAGCAGGCATCCTACAATATGTTCTAGGCCTGCCTTTACCATTTTTAATGATTCTTTAATATATTTCTATTTTTAACGGATGAATAATCGGCTTCTTTGATGTTCCATTTTTTCTTGTGCTCTCTGTGATATGAATGGCACAGCCTACAATTCTAGATGTTTGTGTTGGCTACAAAAAGAGTAACTGGATTTCTTATTGGAAATGAATGCCTGTATTCATCAGCATAAATATATTAAATATAAGATTTGCAAGTGAAATAATGCTTAGAATGTGTTTATTTCATGGACAATTTATGCAAATGCTCTAAATAACAGTTGACATCTGCATCAATCATATTTTCATCGCATAACTTACAAGAAAAACTTTTTTTTCCTTTTCTACAAGTATATTTCAACAAAAAAGACATAATATACAGCAGATACAGTATATATTCTCTACTTGTAGCTTTTATATTTTGTTTATTTTGGACACATTCTCTTTCTAACCTTGATCTAAATTGTAATTTCACGAATTACATTACTGTATTTAAGGCACTATGCAGCTCTTGCATCAGTTACAAAATGAGTATTTTGACATTTATCAGTATATTGATTCATCATATTTAATTTTATAATAAAATAATGATCAATTTATGAGTAAATTTTGATCATACAAAAATGTAAGAAGGAATCGAAATTAATATAAGCAGATTTTCCTTTTTTCTGCTCATGTGATGCTAATATCTTTACAAATAGTTAATACAGGCATGACACCTATCATTCAGAGTGTTTGGCACCAGGGGTTTTCTGGATAAGGGGTATTTCCAAAATTTTGACCATACCTTACAACTGCTAAAAAGAATTTAAACTAAACCCAATATGACTGGTTTGTCGTCCTTATGGATTGATGATATTAGAATCAAGTACAATTTACAATTTTATAACTACAGATAAAAAGGTAATACCTTTACATTTTCAGATTATTTGCTTAAGGTGGAGTCTATGGGAGATGACAATCCTTTATTTCTGAGCTTTCTGAAAAAGGGGTTTCTGGATAATGGATGTCATACCTATACCACCTTCAGTGACTGTCCTATTATGGCATTTAGATAATAGTTTTAGGTGATTATGATGAGGAGGCATTCTATTGATTTCATTTCAATCACACACTTTTAGTTTGCATCTAACATCAATAATAAGGTAATTTTTTCAAAAACACAAGAGATCTCCTGCCCTTGAAATATGTGACAATATAACTGTATATGTACTGGGTGGAAAGACTTTTCAGGAGTGAGATGGCAGAGAATGATTAACTTGGAGTACAACTATCACAGAATCTTCCTTCTAAACCTGGAAAGATGATAAGGGGAATGTACACCTTGAAGACGAGACATCATTTAGACATGGACCTCTGGATACCAGCAGTTAGTTTTTATATCAGCTGGAATGACAGAGACAACATTATTTTCTCTCTCTTTGTCTTGAATCAGATATTGGGATAATCTTCAGTTTCATGCCTACTGGCCTCTGTGGAGCAGTGAGAGAGTTAAGAGTGATGCTCCTGATAATTTGTGTGTTTCTCATGCAGTTCTGTTTACCTGGGAGAATGGCTAGGATTCATGGACTAGCTCATCTGTTTGTTTCCCAGGAGTGTCCTCCTCACCAGGTACAAATGACTTGTTGTTCCCCTGTCCCGTCTGCCTCCCTGGTGACGGACAGACGAGAACTGTTCCCTGCGACGTTAATGTGATCTGGGTCGAGTTGGTGGCAGGAGGGGAGGGGGATATGTGAGAGGTGGAAGAAGAGGAGGTGGGCAGATTTAATGTTAAGAACTCAGATATTTCATAAAATAAACTCAACATATAGAATAAGTGATACAGTGAAAGTTAATTTGGCAAGATTGCTTCAAGAGCGTGTTAATGGGGGTTAAGGGTTTGTTTAAAAAGAATCTTTAAATTCTTAAATACAGTATATGCAATTATTTGAGGTTATTTTATTTGAACTTTATACATGGATATATACAATGCAGACTATGGTTGTACCGAATATAGATTTGAAAATATTATGCTGCTCTTATTTCTGTTGATCAGGTGAGGTACATTCAGTGCAGTAGGACAAATGGACTTGACAAGAATTTAGGAGAAATGGTTTGTAATAGATGAAACCACTGTTTATTATAGAGTGTATACTTTACAGTTTAGCAGTGTTCTTTGGCAAGTTCCCGGGCTCCTCTTTACTTTCTCATGCTAATGAACTATTTTAACTGACACCTCCACCAGTATAACAGTGTATCGGTTTTCATCTCCTAGAGGATGAAAAACTAGGCCCTGTGACTAGTGAACTGGATTGAAAATCTAGACTGATGCTGACAGGTAAATGCACTAATTTTCTTCTATGGGCGATTTTGCCTTGCAGGCTGAGCCTACATCTAACAACTATGTGAAAAGGCTTCTGTAATCTGTCCAAAGGATGATGTCAACTGCTACAAGGGCTTGGTTGGCATGACAGGTAAATGCTCTTCAGCAGATTCAGTTACAGGCTGCTTTTCAATGAGATGTTTATTTTAAATAAAAGCTTCACTGGAAATTGAAATTTATCAAGATATAAACATAACCTTATTTTGGAATTGTAGTGTAGGTCCTGCTGTTTATGTAAAGTAGGGCAAAATTTTTGACATGACCTACTGTAGATAGTTCTGATCGGCAATGAAATGTAAGTTAGTGCCCTGAATACATGCATCCCTGAATACATGCATTATTCCTTTTATTCTAGAATATTTTATATACTTGCTATACATAAACCTGTGACACTCTATTGAAAAACCACAGTTTATTGTTGTATATCAACTCCTCGTGTTGTGCAGACTCCAACCAATTATGTATTATGATATTGCCAGCCCCTACAACCTATTAAAAGGTCAGTCTCTCTTCAGAAATATTTTGTGTCAGTTCAATGCATAGCACTTGTTACATTCTTTGAGTGATGGTAGAGAATAGAGCTGCTAAAAAAAGAACAAAGAAACCTCTAACACAGTATGTCTGTGACCTTTCCAGTGTGAATATACAGGCTTTAGAGTGATAAATTAGTTCCACTGCTCTAATAAGATAATGTGGGTATTTATGTGCGTACATCTGTATGCGAAGATATGTGTTAGATTTCTTTATTACAGAAGGTGACCTGCTTGGTGCTGAATATATGATTCGTCTCGAAGCATCTAATTCATGTGTCCCAAGCAAATGAAAGTTATTTTCATCAATAGTGATCATGTGATTCATATATGAGAGAAAACTTATGCCCGCCACTGTATTTTTCCCAGTATTCTATAAAAGTTACAACTTGAACACACTATACTTTATAATATTGTGACTGGCAAAATCTCTGTAAAGCAGTACACGGGATGTGCTGGGCGGCATTGTCTGGACCCAATACCTGTTCATTGCTAATGAAGGAGCATCTGTGCAGTGGCAATGCATGAGGTGCCAGCTTAATAAGTGATCCTGGTTCGCTCACTAAACTTAATAAGTTTACCTGGGGGATGCTGCATTATCCTATTAATTGGACATATTACAGTGGAAATTAAAACTTTGCTGAGGGTTACACATATTTAATCTGTCAAATTGCCTATGAATGGGGCATCTACTAACTCACCTATTGGTGAGGGCTGTTTGGGCCTCTAGGTGGGCTGATGGACCTCTTGTGTACCTGAAATGCCAGGGCCTATTTTAATTCTCAGTCCAGTCCTGCCCTCTTCTGCCCCCTATATGTCCCCCAACTTGTTCAGTTTCTAATTACAGGGCTGCCTTCTGCCTGCCTACACCTTTAGATGCAGAGCAGAGATATGTTGTGGATGCAAGTGCTCTCTAAATGAGTGCATGTTTGCTCTAACACTTGCATTAATAAATTAGATACCAAAACCAATCCTCTTCTTCAGGGCTGCTCCGGCCATGAGGCAAGGTGAGCAGCCAGTTACCAGGGGGTTTTTTAAAAAAGAAATTTGGCTCTTCTAGTGCAGCGAGCGCAGTATTGCTCACTGCACTAGCGATAAGCCCCCTCCTCGACCTGCTCCAACACTAAAAGTTAGAAGCGAGGAGCGGGAGGGGGGGTGGCATCAGGGCTGCTGCTCAGGTGGCAGCAGCCCCTGGAATGCCCCTGCTCTTTCAGGGGCATATGTATTATTCTGTGTAAAATTAAATTAGTCAAAAACTTGCGTGTAAAATTAATTGAAAATGTATCAAAGTGTGTATAATTTTATCCCATTTGAACGTCAGATTTGCCGCCGTTATTTTACATGACTTCCAGTGTCACTCTAAGGAAAAAAGCCTGGCATTGTGTGTTGTATTATACTGCAGTTTTTTTACACAGCATAATACATATGCCCCTCTGTCTCACATATTTATTGTATATTCATTGTATAGAATAGCCACGGAGAACTAAATGCTATTTTAGTAATGCAGATGGAGAATTGTTGGTACTACTTTTTATTATGCATTTGAACTACAGATGAATAATCTACCAATATATTTAGCTTAGCTACTGAAAATATGTGTTTTACTTAAATATTTAGTGTTTAGATACAGCTTTATTTAGCCCCTTAGCAGGGAAGCAGTGGCGTAACTACCAGGGGTGCAGAGGGTGCAATTGCACCAGGGCCCCCACCACC
>CM044439.1:115779488-115792371 GCA_024363595.1 Xenopus borealis
CTCTTCTTTCAAAATATATACTTCTTTTTTTTTTTAGGGCAGGAGGTATGAATGGTAATAGGCAAGCATTGAGTTGCACAAAGCAAGGAGAGGAAGCATTAAAATGCATGAATTCTGCCTCTCTAACAGATTTCAGCCATGTCATTTCACTGTGCATCTAAACTCTGCACTGCTAATCCCTTGTGGAGCAAAGAGGTTAACGTGTTCATACGACTAACACATTATTATCTGATACATCAGAAAGCTTGCTCTGTGCTAGGGGCCAGAGATCAATCTGGCAGCAAAAACAGGCAATCAGCAACTGAGGTTTTTTCAGCTTTTTATTCATTTGCAATTAATAAATAAATTCATTTGGAAGAATCATTGGGAATAAATTAGGCTAGTTTCCATAAGTAACAGGTTCTAGACCTTAAAGTGCTGGCTATAAAGTCTGGCAACATTCTATCCCCCCTTGCATAAAAGGATTTGGCACTGAAATGATTAATTAAGGAGGTTTATTATCTCTTATTATAAACAAGTTTCAGTGAATCATGGGACACAAATTAGAGCTAAGTGCTAATTATTACTTACAAATGCACTATTTATTACAGTATAATTTACAGGTTAACCGTGGATTTTTTTGTACAGGTATGCAGAATGCTCTGGATTACGGAAAGGCAGTCTCTTGTAGATGTTGTCCAACGAATCCAAAATTTTAAAAATGATTTCCTTTTTCTATGTAATAACAAAACTGTAAACAAACATAGACAACATTCCAATTCATGTAATTCAAAGCATTCTGGATACCTGTACAAAAAAAGTAAAGGTATAGGACCTGAGAATGCTCTGGACCCCCGGTTTTCCAGATAACTTTCCATAATTTGGATTTGCATACTAGTCTGGTCTACTAGAATATCATGTAAACATTATATAACCAATAGGCTGGTTTTGCTTCCAATAAGGATTAATTATATCTCAGTTTGGATCAAGTACGGGTTACTGTTTTATTATTACAGAAAAAAGAAAATCATTATTAACAATTTGGATTATTTGGATACAATGAAGTCTATGGGAGATGGCCCTTCTGTAATTTGGAGCTTTCTGGATAAAGGGTTTCCAGATAACGGATCCCATACCTGTGGTAATTAGCACTAATCTGTGTCCCATGATTCACTGAAACTTATTTGTAATAAGAAATAATGTACCTCCTTTGGTTATCATTTCAGTGCCAAATCCTTTTATGCAAGGGGGGATATAATGTTGCCAGACTTTACAGCCAGCACTTTAGGGTCTAGAATCTGTTACTTATGGAAACTAGCCAAATTTATTCCCAAAGATTCTTCCAAATGAATTTATTTATTAATTGCAAATGAATAGCCAGCACCACAGGGTCTAGAATTCCTGGCCCTTAAAGGGTTAAATATGATATTAAAAAATTAGCTTGGAAATTCATGATCATACAAAGGTTTAATATCCTCAACAGCCAATTACTCAAAGGGTAAAAAAAAACAATAACCTGTCATGTTGTATAATGGGAAGGGGATATTTGTATCAAAAAATACAGTTTAAAAACAAATGCAGAGACTGATACTTGCTCAATAGCGCTTGCAATTCTATGACTACTGTAAGAAATAATTTATGGAAATGGTCTAATATTTTTGTAAATGAAACACGTGGACCTTAATATATATTGCTCACATTCTGTAATTATTTCTGTCCATTTAAAGGTATAGGTATGGAATCCGTTATCCAGAAACCCAAATTATGGAAAGGCCATCTCTCATAGACTCCATTTTATCCACATAATCCAATTTTTTTTTAAATGATTCACTTTTTCTCAGTAATAATAAAACAGTATCTTGCACTTGTTTCCAACAAAGATATAATAAATCCTTACTATGAAGCAAAACCAGCCTATTGTATTTATTTAATGTTTACATGATATTCTAGTAGACATAAACATAAGGTATAAGGTATGATCCAAACTATGGAAAGATCCCCTATATGGAAAACACCAGCACCAGAGCATTGTGGACAACAGGTCCCATGCCTATATACATTGTATAGGGAAATATACTGTAAAGATACTGGAAGTCACCAAGATATTTTAATTCAGTAGATAAAAGCACAAGGCTGGAGTCTGGCTGCTTTTAGGGCTCCTACACAGGGGCGTTTTTATCTGTGCTCCCCTGCATTGCGTTTTGCTGCGTTCAAACGCAGGGGAGCGCAGGTATAGACGCATTCAATTATTTTCAATGGGGCTGTACTCACATGCATGTAAGCGCCGAGCGCAGGAAAAATGCAGCATGTTGCGTCTGAACGCTTACACGCATCTCGTGAGTACAACCTCATTGAAAAGAATGAGGTGTGTCTAGACCTGCGCTCCCCTGCGGCTGAACGCAGCCAAACGCAACGCAGTGGAGCGCAGGTCCAAAATGCCTGTGTGTAGGAGCCCTTATGAAGGTTATGGAACGCCAAACTCACTTCTAATATCTTTATATTTTATTGTAGATGTGGGAGGGGCTATATTATTGGTTAAAACACCTTTCAATGAGCCATTTGACATGTGGCATCACTATCATTGCTTCTATAGCATCACTAAGGACTAAATATTAGCTTTGCTAACCCTGCATTGAAGACCTCTGCACACAATAGGTAAATATTGTGACATTTTAAAATAGTGTTTGAATATGTATCTTTTTTCAATTTCAAGTAAAAGGTGTTGTGTGTTTTTTTTGTTTTTTGTTTTTTGTAATGCCATTTCCCCTCTCCTTAAGGAATAAAACCATCTTTATTCAGTTGTAAAATGCCGTGAAGTGGCTGTGGGAGCTGCGTGAAAGCATCGTTAAAGGTATTATTGTGAAGGAGACAAGAAAAGACTAGCTGGAGAGGGCTTTATGCTGTGCTAACGTTTGTTCAGTGACTCAGAGGTGAATCACAGGTTTCTGCAGGTGTACACTCACACAGCCTGGACACTTTCCATGTTCCACTGTTTACTTCATTAGTTCATGGGGTTGCTCAGCATTTCTCGCCTTCTCATTTCTACCAAGGTATACACAGAGTGCAGTTGTTTGCTACCTGCATGACATTTATAATATATAACTAACTGGCTATATGATAATTAAAGGTTTATGTGATCCAACTGGAATTGCAAAGAACTCTGGCATTCACAATAACACATCTGGGTCCTAGGCAGGGCCAACTGGGCCTGCAGCCTCAGGGGCTGCCCACATGAGCAAACTCCTCTGTGCTGCAGATACCTCCGGCTCCCAGCCGGCTTGTACTTTTTCCGGCACCAAATCCGGGGCCCACCGGGTTTTTTCCCAGTGTCCCATCGGCCCAGTCCGACCTTGGCCCTAGACTTCCTTACTCTGCCCATTTCTTTAGATAGAAATCACATTGAAAAGAGTCACTAAATTAAAGAACATATACAGGTTTGGGTCCTGTTATGCAGAATGCTTGAGACCTGGTGTTTTCCTGATAAGGGATCTTTCCATAATTTTGAATCTCCATGCCTCAAGTCTGCTAAAAATCATTTACACATTAAAGTCATTTGGAATGTTTTGCCTCCAATAATGATTAATTATAACTTAATCTTAACTCTTTTATTACGGAGAAAAGGGAAATTATTTAAAAATGTTAAAAATTAATTAATTAAAATGGAGTCTAGGGGAGATGGTTTTCCCATAACTTGGAGCTTTCTGGATAATGCATTTCTGGATAATTGATTCCATACCTGTACCATGTGGCTTGTCTCATTTATGAATATGGGATTTCTGCCATTATAAAGGTATGGTACCTTTTATCCAGAATGCTCAGGATCTGTGGTTTTCAGGGTAAGGGGCCTTTCTGTAATTTGAATCTTCTACTACAAAATAATGTAAACATTAAATAAACTCAATAGGCTGTTTTTTTCTTTCAGTAAGGATTAATTATATTTTAGTTGAGATTAAGGGGCAAATTTACTATTATTCCCCATAATTAGCTCGACCAAATTCGATATTCGATTAGCATTCGATCGTCGAATGCTAATTGAATAGTTTTAGGCAACCTTTTATTCAATATTCGATCATTCGACAATCGAATACAAATTAATTCGACCATTCAATCATTCAAATAATTCGTACAATCCTATTCGATCAGGACAGTGCTTGAAAAATTTGTACGATTCGAACGATCGAGGCGTTCGATCATACGAATGATATTCAAGCAGATGTTTGTAAAAGAAGCCTAACGAATAAATCCTATGATCGAAATTCGATCGAACTTCAATCTATTCACGTGAATTTAGTACATCGGCCCCTAAATACAAGGAACTATTTTATGATTACAGACAAAAAGAAAATAATTTTAAACAATTTGAATTATTTAAACAAACTGAAGTCTTTGGGAGGAGTCTTCCTGTAATTCATAGCTTTCTGGAAAATGGGTTTCCAGACAACTGATCCTATACCTGTATACTGCAAGTTGACTTGCACAGGTGGAATTGACCCCCCAATCAACCTGACCCACGGGTCAAACTGCTCATGAGTAAGAAAGACAGAGAAATGATACCAGATTAAAATTAAGACCAGAGGCCTTCTGCATTTCGGGACTTCTGCATTTCGATTTCAGAGGGACTTTGGAAATGGCAGCACTTCCTCAGCTCTGTCAATGAGGGCCGGCTCTTTGTAAAGTTCAGCACTGCTGGGCCCCCCTTCAGGCCCGGGAACTGGGACACTTGTCCCCCTTTCCTGCCTGATGGCATGCCTGTACCTAGGGATATGTTGAGTTGAAATTCCACGACAGATTATCAGAGATTATCTCTTTCAACACTAGTAGTATATACTGCAGAAACTCTGTGATTAATATTGTTGCCAAACCATTTGTGTTGTGTCAAAACAAGTTTTGAGATTTAAATATGTAATTCTTTGACAATACCTATGTAATTTTGCAACAAATCTGGTAACCTATTATAATGTAATGGTGGCACCAAATGGCTTCCTTCAGAGAAAAGCACTTTACCAGCAGTTACAAGGCTCATAAAGAGAAAAATATCACTCCATTCTTGTACAAATAAATGTTGTAATTAATAGACTTCAAAATTTGAAACCATAGCAAACGTAAGACACTCAGTTCACAAGGTTCTAAAAGTACATAATCTAAATACTGTAAAGTTGTTTCTATCCATCTGCTGGCCTTTATAATTGCTGACTACCATGTTCAGGCAGAATTACAATGAATGGGCCCATGATCTAAAGGGTTGGTTTATAGCTGCAGATATGGGATTTTTATCTAAAAACCGACTCTGAATTATGGGAAGGTTATGTTGCTTAGAGTCATTATCATAATCATTTATTTATATAGCGCCAGAAAGTTACGCAGGAATTAATGTATAATAAATGTGGGGTAATAACAATAATTTTACAAACAAGGGTTATAGAGTAAAAATAGGATCAGAGGTCTCCATTCACATCAGCTTGCAATCTAAAGGATTAAGGAACATTTGAAACATATGGAATATGAAAAAAATTGGTAATTTATGATAAAATTATGTCTGATCAAGAATTCTGTATTGACTATTCTTCCCTAAACAAGTGGGTCTATAGGAAGTATTTGAAAATTTGTGAGGATGGGGAGACTCTGGTTGTGCAAGGCAAGCAGACACCTGAGAGAAGTTGAAGATGAAGGTGAAAACAGAGCTGAGCTATACAGAGGGGCCTTATTGTTAAGGGCCTTGGATGTGATTGGCAGTAATCTAAATTCAAGTGGGGACACCAGCCAGTTGAGGGATATGCCTAGGGGCTGGCTCGTGTAGAGCGTTTAGAACAGATTGGAGTTGTGAGGGCAGATATGATGGAATGCCTGCAAGATGCAAATAATAAGAGGTTGAATATGTGTTTTAGATGTACTGTAGATAAGCTGAAGTAAGTTCAATTTCAGGCAATGTTGCGCAGATGAAAATAATAAGATCTGATGAGTGTTTGTATGTACTTTTTAAACTGGAGAGAGTCCAAGACAGTTGCTAGACAGAGTGCCAGTGGATAAGTTAGTGTTATTGAATGTGAATAAAATCTGAGTTACAGGGGAAGATGTTGGAGGACATGTAATGAATTCTGTTTTGTAGAGATTCCATTTAAGTTGGTGCTGAGAAATCTGGGAGGAAATATCAAAAAGGCAGCCTGTTAATTGGGAATGGACAAATGAGAGAAGTCAGGAGAAGACAGGTGGAGTTTTGTGTCATCAACATAAAGATGGCATTGAAGTCCAAATCCCTGAATAAGTTTTCCTAGAGAATTAGTATAGAATGAGAAGAGCAGAGGGCCTAAGACAGAGCATTGAGGAACTCCAACAGAGAGAGGGAATGAGGTAGAAGTTGCTTTAGAGAAGGAAATGTTAAAGGAACTAACATTTTATCTGTAATAATAAACAGTACCTTGTATTTGATCTGAACTAAGGAAGATGGATCCAAATTTGTGACAAAACAATCCTATTGGGTTTATTTAATGTATTATTTTAGCAGACTTGATTTGTGGAGTTCCAAATTAGAAAAACATGACATTAGCAGGAAAATCCCAGGTCCCAAGCATGCATATATCTCTTTTTAATTACTTTCATGGTCTGCAAGATTTTATGGCAGTGCCATGGCCCTTCTGGCACATTCTGGATGGAACATGGTTACACTTTTGACACCTACCCTTAAGCTGAACCTTTACTTAAATTTATATACACCCATTCACTAAATATTCGGAAGGGTTTTTTTACAGTAAGAGCTGTGAAGATGTGGAATTCTCTCCCTGAATCATTTGTACAGGCTGATACATTAGATAGCTTTAAGAAGGGGCTGGATGGCTTTTTAGAAGTGAGGGAATACAGGATTATGGAAGATAGCTCATGTACAAGTTGATCCAGGGACTAGTCTGATTTCCATCTTGGAGTCAGGAAGAAATGTTTTCCCCCCTCTGAGGCAAATTGGAGAGGCTTCAGATGGGGTGTTTTGCCTTAAAAAAAAAAGAGGTTGATGGACGTGTGTCTATTTTCGACCTGACTTTCTATGTTACTATGTAAATAAAATGTATCTGTACATTAACATTTTCACTTACAAAAATAACTAAATATGTAACTTGGTAAAGGGTGCCCAAACTTTGCATTCAACTGTAATAAAAAGTAATATGTTGAAAAAGGCAAATTAAGGGGCAAATTTACAAAATTCATGTGAAGAGATCGAATTCGATCGAATTCCAATCATACGATTTTTTCAGAGGATAGAAAATGCAAATTTGGCCACTTCGATCATCAAAATTCGAATGATCGAATAGATCGAATGATCGCATATTCGATCATTCGACCATTCAATGATCGAAGGACTTTAACTTTAAAATTTATTCGACTGCCTACTTCGCCAGATTGAACCTACCTAATAGCAATAGAAGCCTATGGGAATCCCCCCATAGGCTTCTTTTACAAACCGGAACAACAGTTTGAGTATAGAAAAAATTAAAAAAAGCCAATACCTTAATCAAAAGTGGGGTGTTCCCAGATTTATTGTAGTGCTCCAGACACATGAGTCATGTTCAGACGTTTTGGGACAACAACTGCCCTTCCTCAAGTGACCGATGATCGAAGGACTTCAACTTTAAAATTTATTCGACTGCCTTGAACCTACCGAATAGCAATAGAAGCCTATGGGAATCCCCCCATAGGCTTCTTTTACAAACACCTGCTCGAATATCATTCGTACGATCAAATGCCTCTATCGTTCGAATCGTACAAATTTTTCGAGCGGTCAAAGGAAAAAGTACAGGTTTTTCGTGAAATCGAACGATCGGTATTCATACGATTTCATCGAGAAATCGAATATTGAGGAAAAAATAGCCTTCGAATGCTTATTTTTGGGTGAATTCTAGTAAATTTGCCCCTAAGTGTTTGCTAACAAGGAAGCTTTAGTACTAGTGAAACAATATTGTATTGAAAACTTATGAATCTGGGAAAAAGCACAATTAATTTATAGAATGATATAATGGGACAAAATAGGACTGAATCCATTCAAGTGTCAGCACTGCAGCCATTGAGTTTTTCTGTAATACTGCAGTATTTTCATATTTTCTTTATAAACTAAAAGTTTTCTCTCTATACTTTCCAATATCTTTGTACTTATTTCTAAAAATCAAAATATGGCTAGACATTTTTGCACAGCTTACATTTACAGATCAAGGCATTCTTGTGTGTATTTTTTTGCATATATTTAGCCTGTGAATGTTTTCATGCCTAACATAATGTAAGAAATAGTTTCTTAGCATAGGGGTTATTATTTTTCAGAAGGTTTTTTTTTTGCCTCAAATGATTAGACTTGACATTGTGTTTCGAGTCACACCATATCAGCTGATGGCAGCTTCACCACCTTGTATGGAGCTTTCAGAGATTTTAGTAATTGAAAAAGCACCAGCTAGCTACTAAATATTTGTTCTAACTGCAGCACTTTCCCTTTTGATAAAATAATGTGTAACCTTGCAGATGGAAAAATGGTTGGATAGAAACACAATACATTTCAAAAGCTATAAGAACCCCTGCATAATTCAGGATTACATTTTTAGAGCTATGCTTTTCCTTTAATACCCTAAGGCACTGTTTTTGCTTCGGTTCGCAAGTACTAGACATGTTTTTAAAGGGAAATTCTCAACAAAATATATATCTATATAATTCAAATGGTAGTACACCGCAGCATGGAATTAGTGTATCCATACAGAAATAAAGGAATTAGAAGCAATATCTTAACCACTTAAAATCAGGCCCCCTTTTCATATATAAGTGAAAAAGACTAGTCTAATGATGTGGTGATTTCCCTATGGTGAAAGTGTAATTCCCAGTAATTGTGGACTTGGTGATATCCACAGTGCAACCTGTAACACAGTGACCTTGGTACTTTAAGAGCACTCTAGCTGTTATGCTCAAGTTGTAAATGAATCCTAAATTGGGGCTGCTACTGTAGCTGACAATCAGACTCCTACAGCAATTCTGGAGAGACATGCAGGTACTAGTATTCACTAATATCATTTTGGTGTTCTGGTCTTTATCGCCAAGTACCTGCAGTGATCCAACCCTACTTTAGAAAAAGTATAACGTATGATGCAATGGTCCAGCCAAAATGGTCAGGGAAAATGAGAAACAGGAAAAAACAATAAAAAGACTGCCTTCAAGACAGGCAGCAAACTGTAAAAATCTAGTCTATGTCAGGGCAGAAATTGAACTGCGTAATCCAGAGATCAAGACAGCATCAATAACTAGGCGTCAGGCAGGAGCACAGGCCATCTTTAAAACTGAATTCTGTTTGCACGGCACCAGGGCAACAACTGTGATTCAAAATGCCTGCAATAATATGGAAGAACCATCATTTTGTGCCAAATGCATTATACGTAGTATTACAATTTCTGTGCTTTGGAAATTGCATATCTGTTAGTAGCGTGAGCTTATTATGCTTTTCAGCATTATGAGCAGTTTATCATATTTATATAGTGACAGTATAATAGTGCACTTCATGAGACAGCTGATATATTTCCATTGTAGTCTAAAGCCGGTGTTCAGTGACAGTGGAAAACAGATTTGCAGTGAGTGGGTTGGCTTTATACCTCATTTTTCACAAATCTTATGCACACATTAAGCTTTAATGGCCCCAGTTATTGGATGAAAAGTGTTAAGGCATGCTTGTGTTTTGCCTTTTTACATTGTGAGTAAGGCAGAAGGCAGATGGCAGAAAGGAGCTCTGGTTGGTAGAAAAGCCAACCAAATGAGGAAAGTTTATTACTAGAAGTAGTGATTATGAGTCAAAAAATCAAAAGAGAGTAACAGGTAGCTGAAGAACAAACAGTCTAGACTAGGCCTGGACTTAGAATTAAAATAGGCCCTGGCATTTCAGGTAAACAGAGGCCCAATCAGCCCACACAGAGGCCCAAACAGCCCCCACCAGCCCACTAAATTCTGACTTTCTATGGCACCTTATAGCAGCCCCTCTGGCATTTGCCTGAACCCACAGATTGCCAGTCCGGGCCTGGTCTAGATGAGAACCTGTCACAAAAGGTATGGGCAAAGGGGGCTGCTAACCCTAGAAGTGGAATGTAAATAAGTAATGTTCTACCCGAAACCAATTTTTTTTAAATTAATGACAATGATAGGTAGAAAATAATAAAGAATTAGGAAGGCTCAGCCTCCCAAAAACTAGTCCAACTGCTATATATTTATGTCAAATAGTTCCCTAACTGAAAGCCTTCTATTGGTAGCCTTGCTAACATTTCTCCTCCTCCCTTGCCATGACAAACAAAAATCCTATTGTGGGTGGTAATAATGTTCCATAATTGAACAATTATTTCATAAAACCATATCCTAATATGCTATAGAAATCTACCCAGTTCATTACTGCTTGTAATACATAAACACATATAAGAATACATAATACATATAAGAATACATACAAAAATTTATATGTATGCTATTTTGCCTACCACTGCAGGTTGACATTACTCTTTCATGAACTGTTTTCTGGGCAACATTATTCATTATATTTAGGAAAATTTTAATTTTGTGCAGCATTAAAACTGACCAATTGTCAAATTCATTGTTAAATTATTTCTATAATAAATGACGACCCTAATACATAATAGTTTGTAGTGGAAATAAACCCACTCTAGTTAAACTCATTACAACAAATGCAAACATGTTGGCATACATTATAGAGTCATATTAATGGACAATCTGAGGTCTAACTTACATGGGTATATTTCTATATACTATGAATTTATTACATTAAAGAAAGCAACTACACAATACAGGATTGCTGAAACTGCAGGATAATTACCTGCTCCTCCATTTGGTACATTCTTGACTCATGGGTTTCTTTCATTCAGGCACCTTGCCCAAAAAGGGGAATTGTTTGCCAGTTTTTAAACCAATTGTGCCTTCCATGCTGATTAGTGAAAAATATGGGTTCTCTATCCTTTGCAGGAAGATGACATATTAGTAAGAGAAATATAATTTTATTGCGTTGGTCATTGCTGTGATAAGAACTAGTGTCTGGTGTCACTTGCTGAATAATATGGATTATAGTATCAAACCAGACGAGCAGTGCTTTAAAATCCCATTTTCACATAAAAGAATTTAAATCCAAAGGTATTACTGTTATAACAGTTATGTTTTCTAGTGAATCAGGATAAATCATATGGCCTCACATTCATCTAATGAGGAGCTGCGAGAAATGCAGAAAGTGCATTTTCTGTTCATCTCCCTCTGTCATCTAAGCAGACACTATAATAGAAGCAAAATGATTAAATGACTGGAGATTTTATTCAAGACCAATTCAAACTATAATTTAAAAAAAAAAATGAAAAGACATAGAAAAATTATCTAATCAAAACAATGGACTAAAATGTAAGATGAGCCATCGCTCGCTGATTCATACTGCATGGACAAGAAAAGATTAGAGTCTCATTAATGTTCGTACCAGAGAAGAAAATGACAGGCTTAATTCAGGGTTGGTTTGTACCAGGGCAAATCCCCTGACCACCTATTAGCAGAGAAGTGTACTTGTGTGCATCTCCCAGGGCTAATGGAAGAATCAGTGTGTACGAGTAATTCCTAAGGCACAATGGACACTTTATTAAGATCCCATGGGAGCATTTCTGAGACAAATAAAGCCATGATTCAGAGGAGAGTTGCATTGCTGGTAAATAGAGTATACTCTATCTTTGTTAACCTTTAATGGATTACGGTAAAATAACCTGCGTTTTTTTCCCTGTGTATTCATCCATTTACACAGACAAGTCACATGCTTTTACAAAATCATGGAACTGATAAGTAAGGAAAGTCTAGCTCTTGTTTTGTGCCATATGGATTAATAAAGCATTGCTCTGTATATGTGCTCTTTACCTGCATGTGTGTCAATGAGAACAGTGTTTTAAAAAGTAAAATGTATTTTTGGAGGATGTTACTGTCCATGAAACTGAATGCCCTTCACTTAAAAAAAATCTGTTCACTGGTGTAAGATGCCACTGTCTTTCAGGCTGTCCTGGGACAAACTTCCTTTTCACCTCCTTGCAGATCAAGTGATTTTCATGCAATTACCCAGGATTGTTGCATCTAAGGGGTTTTACAATTGGTACCAGGCAGTGTTGGACTGGCCCACTGGGATACCAGGAAAACTCCTGTTGGGCCCAGGTGTCAGTGGGCCTCTTGCTTCTAACAGTTTAGCCTATTTCATGGTTATTCCCTTTTTCTTTATAGGGAAAAAATGCTTAATAATGAAAGAATATATTAAGTAGATATACGTAAAAGACTAGGAGAATGAAAAGGTTGAGTGAGGAGAGGAGGAATAGTTTGGCCCACGGACTAAAGTTTTCTGGTGGGCCCATGGTCTAAGGTTTTCTGGTGGGCCCCTTGCATCCCAGTACGACACTGGTACCAGGAGTCTTCCTGTTTTGTTGCCTGTGAGAGAGTTAACTTCCCAGGAGTAGCAAATCATCCTGCCTCTCCTAAATGGGATGAAAACCTAAAGAGATGTTAGAAGAGACAAGACAACCATAAAGCTATGTCAGTCCTGTATTAAGCAGAGTTTTATAGGAAAATGTAATTTAGAGTGGCTGCTTCAGTATTCTATATGACTGACCAACTGTTGGCCTCTACACGATTATGTATAATGAAGCAATTTTGGACTTTGACGTAGTTGGCCAGCTTAATGGGAAACGCATCAGTTAATAGTACTGCTCCAGCAGGATTCTGTGCTGAACTCCATTAAAAGAGCAAACAGATTTTTTGATATTCCACTTTGAAATCTAACATGCGGCTAAACATATTGTCAATTTCCCAGCTCCCCCAAGTCGTGCTCTGATAAACTTCAGTCACTCTTTGCTGCTGTACTGCAAGTTGGAGTGATATCCCC
>CM044439.1:115839852-115853747 GCA_024363595.1 Xenopus borealis
CTTTAAATAGGCAAGATTGATGACAGCTTCTGTGCTAGGAAATTTGCAAGGAACAATTACTACAAAATATCTTTTTAGTATTCCACCACTGATATAAATACTCATAGCAATGTTAATCATTGAAGAACTATACATAATTCATTGAGAAGGGTAGTAGGTACATTTACAAAATACTAAAATATACTAAAAATTAATATACTGTTTTATTTTAGATATAGAATCTACAGCAGTTGTTTTAAAATAATGCAGATGGTCCCTTGGGGGGCTGAAAATGAAGCAAAATGGGCTTGACCTAAAGGCATATTAGGGTATGGTTTGGGACACTGCTTGTTTCCTATTCCTCATACAGCTAAAAGCTCAGGCTAAAGGCCAGTTAGGATGAATTAAGGATAAATAGTTTTTTGCAGTCCGAGATATTCTTTGAACTATGGCTGAATGGGTGAAACAGCAATGTCAGATCATATCTGTAACTGTAATAAGATAATAACCAAAGGTTAAACCTTCGAGGGGGTCTTGGACTGATGCAGTTCAACAACATCTACATCCTCTGTAAAGTCAGTTTTTGCTCCCACAACTCATAGGGGCAAATTCACTAAAGTGCGAAGTGGCTAACACTAGCACTAGTTCACCAGCGTGACGTCATTTCCCAACTTCACTAATTTACTAACACTGACTCTGGTGAATTTTCGCTAGTGAAGTAGATAGACTAACGCAACTTTGCATCCTTACGCTAGGTCAGACCTGGCGAAGTTTAATACAATAGATAGGAGATTGAAAAAAAAAAGAAGTTTACATTTTTTACTAAGTCCCAAAAAAATGCTGGCATGGTTTACCTTTTTAAGGGTGATAGACTGAAAAAGATTGTACATTTTTTTAGGGTAACCCTCCTTCCCCCCCTACATTTCCTAACAAATGGGCAACCCAACTTTATAGGGGGCACATGTGTAGGGCAATAGAACACCTTTATTTGAGTTATTAAAGGTTTCCTGGGCTTGGGTAGTGTAATGTAGTGGCTGCAGCATATTATTCTTTAACTTTGCGCCGTATGTAAATTAGGCATCGCTATTGTAACTTCACAATTTTCGTGAATTTGTGTAGCGCTGGCGAAACTACGCCTGGCAAAGTGTGGCGAACGCTAGCGATGCCAACTCAGGTGCAACTACACAGGTTAGTGAATTTGCCCCATGGTGAGCAACAATATTCAGCATGGTAACACAGATGAAAGATACTGGGGTAATGAAAGATTTAGCTAAGCATGTGTGCATGTATGTGTGAGTGAATTTACCTATATAATATATTTAATACTTGTTTACGTTATTTATATTTCTCTTTACTTGGTCATACAGTTATGTGTCTTGGCCATGTTCCCCTGCACTGTACTAGAGCATAAAATCTATATCTGCCTGCTGGGAGATGAACAAGATTGTGCGAGTATAATATTTCTCTGGAAGCTTGGAGCTTTTTGTTTTGAATACTTGTTTTACGTGCAGCCTGTGGAAATTCTCAAATATTAGAAGGGGCTCTATCTGAGAAGTGGCTCTCTGGTAGCCTGAAGATATATCATTGATGTTGGGCAACACAGTTGTTCCATGTAATCCTATTGATGTTATAAATGAAAAAGAATAGAGCGAAGATCATTTGAACCTTAAGCAAACGGTCTGCTCAAAAGAGCTATCAAAGAATAAAGACTTGGTGAAAACCCAAAGCATACACAAAATGAAATTGGTGCAGATGAACTTTATTGCGTTTGGAGAAAGATACAAAACAAACCGCACCGCAGTCTATAAAAGAGGGTCACCTAACTGGATTTGTAGTTTTAGCAGCACAGTAGCCATCTTTTAACAGCATTCCTTCTTAACTTAAAACAGAAAAAGAACTTACTATTGTTATGATTTTATTCCTCCCTCATTCACTTTGCATTAATTACAACTTTCTTCAATGTGCCAAGGAAAGACCCTAAATAATGCTGCTGTTTTCAAAAAGGCACAGTTCCAAGCCTGAGCTTTTCATATGCGCAGTCAATGGATATTTGACTTTTCCCACTTTGAGATTCCTCTCATTTTTGCATACTGTAATTGTTAATAAAAAAAAGACAAAGGCCAATTTCATGCTGCCCTGACACTTGTTTGCATGGCTTTCATTTTCTTGTCTCCAGCAGAGACTGTGAGCAGAAGGTTCCTACAGCAGGTGTCCTCCTGCCGGGCCTATGGTAATTTTTTACTTTCCTTCACTTTCTATTATGTTGTCCTTATGTGTATCCTCATGGCATGTATTATTAAAAAAAACCTTGTAGGATGTTGCTTACTGTCATATCGGCAAGGCTGGGCATACATTATTTCCTGCAAGTTGCTAAAGCCTATTTACAAATTCATTTACTGATAAGATTCATTCATTGCATGTCTGTTCTTTAATTTTCCCTATTTGGTCAAAGTCACTAAACTTAAACAATAGGGAATAGTAACATTCTATATGAAAGTAAAAAGATGCAGGCTGCATCAGAGCTCAACCAGTCTCCGTGTCCCTCCAGACGCTGCCCGTGTTGAGAAAAGCCGGCTGCTCCACACCGGAAGTACTCGTAGCAAGATGGATTCTCACACTCACCGGGCGCTGTGCTGAAGATCAATCTATGGACACGTGTCATGCAATTCAAAAGCGGCTTTATTTGTGGCACACATGGTGGTACAATGTTCAAGCGTTCAAGGGTGTAAGGGACTGTATTAATAGAAGAGACCTTACTTCTGCCATAGCGGAACATGTTATAGAGTTTCACAATGGATAATTACCCTGGGTACAGTAAAACCACAAAGTCTCAATAAAGAGTGGGATGTAAAATACTTTATGCGTTAGAAGACTATGGGACCATGATTTATAGTTGATCAATGATGGACAAATACTTTGAGACTGAATTAAATATTGATATAATCAGTATTGAATTAGAAGTAATATATAATAAACAAAAAATAAAAAACAAAGCACCGGATCCGATCCAACAGAAGACCAAGGTTACATATAGAAATGGAATTGATTCACATTGTCAAATGAACCGAAATGAACAAATAGTGAGATAATTTATTTATATTATACTATATATATAAATTATATAAATTATATTTAATTTATACTTAATGGATATTAACAACAATCCCAACATTGAAGTATAGTATATATATTATGATAGTGAAGTATACTTTATTTATATAAAAATTAAGCAGCGGTTCTCATTATTATAATACATCAAGTTAATGAAAACCATAGTCTCGTTTAATCGTATATATATTAGAGACTAACCCCCATATGCAATAAAAGGCACTAAGTTTGCCCAAGAGTAGTAACCCATAGCAACCAATAGGATCTTTGCTTTTAAACAGGTGACTGCTACATTCTAGCTTCTGATTGGTTGCTATAAGTTAATGCTCCTGGGCAAACTTAGTGCCTTTTATTACATAACCCTATTTATGTTGTAAATTAATGAATGAAAAGAATACAAAGTAATAAAATTTATTGAAAATAATCTTGTTCCTGGATATTTCTGATAAATAGTAACACATACATAGGAATACGGGCAATACGAAACCCGTATCATTTCCACAGCAAGTTAATATTATAATAGTAATAATGTACAAGGCTTGATTGTTTTTACAATACATATGTCACAATTAGTGATGAGCTGAATTCGCTGTGAATTCCCATGATTCGCGAAATGCCATGAAAATTTCGACTGGCGACCATTTTTCCATGCCGGCAATGTGCGCCTTTGTTTATTTTGCTCCAGAAATTCTCGAAAATTTCGGCAAAGCGAAACGCGAAAAGCCCCAGATTCACCCATTACTAGTAACAATATCACTTTTGTGCAATTTATGGGTGGTTATACTTTATTAGGATACATTAGTTGCCACTAACAACATTGTATGTAACACATAGATTTTTGCTACCAGAATATACTATTTTATTTATTGTGATATTCATAATTTTATATTCAGTCATAAGTAACTGAACACAAATTGTGGAGGTTACATGGTTTAGAAACTTAATTCACTTTTTGTTTGTATGTAAAATGTATCACGTATAATCACATAATTAATTCACTACATGTGTAGTAAGACTAATTGGTAAAGCAAAGGTTACTTAATCCCTGAATCACGTGGATAGCACTGACTCTGAGGAAGTGCCGAGAAATTCGTCAGGAAACGCAGTCCCTTACACCCACCGCTTGAACATTGTACCACCATGTGTGCCACAAATAAAGCCGCTTTTGAATTGTATGACACGTGTCTGTAGATTGATCTTCAGCACAGCGCCTGGTGTGAGTGGGAGAATCCATCTTGCTCATAGCAACATTCTAAAAACTTAATTAATCTTGACTGAATTGTAATAAATAGTCATAATTATTTTAAGAGGAAGCCTAAAAGGGAAGCACTTGGGAGATGTTACATTTTATTATAATATTAATTCCTCAATAAAAGGCAAAATCCATTTATTAGCAATTAGACAAACAATATCACAATGCAGCTTAGCAATGTATACAGAACACAATTTCGGAGTTTGAGGCTTTTCAGTGTTGAGGTTTCAGAATGTTGCTAACCTTTGAACAGTGCTTTTCAGTAAAGATCAAGGCAAATAAGTTTGATTCATTCTGATCTTGCCTAAAGACAGTTTGTTTTGTGACTCAATTAATCAGAAAGACGGTCACCAAGCCACACAAGTTGCTACATTAATAATCCACTGATAAGCAGACAAGAAAACATAAGAGACTAGTGGGGTCTTGTTGACTTTTAATGAAACAATCTTTTTTCTGGTGTAATCCTATTTAAACTCTTTGATTTTAAACATACTTTTAAGTTCTGTTAAAATTGCTTTCGGGCTAAGAAGGGTTCCAAAATACATAGCATTCACTTTTTGAAAGTTCACACTTTTTACATTTGCCTGCTAGATAAGCTTCACTGTACACCTACAACATAGACAGTATGGAGAATGAAATGATCTGCTTGTGCTCAGTTTGCCCTGTCAAATGAATGATCAAATTGAATCCATCCATGTTAAAGATATACATCACTTTACTTTGCTCCAGGAACCATAGGAACCCTAAAAATTTGTGGAAAATTATCAATGAGTTCAAAGTAAAGTGGCATGGGAGCTAAATTCTGTGGGACAGCTCTATGAAATAGTGTAGATTAAATGATACCCTGATTTGCAATGCAATATTTTAAGCCAGAAAACTCCTTTTCAAAAGTCTCAGCATCTTTCTATATAACAGTATTGAATGAGCTCGAAATCCTGTATGTGTTTTATCCTGTTTCTCTTTGGGATGCTATAAAATACATTCCAATGCACTGTACCTTCTGCACTGGAAAATGATCTTTACAGGAAGGCGGAAAAGCGCCGTCAGGGCAGGCTCAGTTGGCATGTATGCAAAATACTTTGAAAATAGCACTAGACACCTTTGTGGGAAAAACAGGATATCCAGAGTCACAGAAATCAAGCACAAGAAGAATACAGATCCAGATCAAAAAAGGAATGTTTCCCTTCTTGAGGCAAAATTGGTTAGAATTTCAAAAAGGTTTTTAGCATTCTTCTGTATGAACAACAAGGGAATGGGCTACGGGATTGGCTAAATAGGATGAATTCACTTGTGTGTCAAGCCTCAGTACTGTCACTTTAGTACTGCAGTGTTTAAAAAGAAAAAAGGAACTAAATGAGAAAAATGGGTCAAAAAACATATTAAAGGGATTGCTCACCTTACACCTTTTTAAAACACCGGTTTCAGTTCAGCTTTTTTTTTTAGATTGTTCACCACAAACAAAGACTTTTTTTTAATATTTTACAGTTTTTCCAAAATTGAAGTTTAAAGTTTCTTGTTCCTGTCTCCGATGTTTCATTTAATTTCATTCAGTAATTCAGGTCCAGATTCTGAACTGTTACAGTTTGCTACATTGGATGATATATGATACACACCTGTGGAATATTCACAACTATAGTGTCAGTTATAACTGCTGCCTTTAAAGGGGTGATTAACTTTTAGTATGATATAGAATGGCTAATTTGAAGCAACTTTTAAATTGGTCTTCATCATTTATCATTTTTAAATTATTTGCCTTCTTCTTATGCCTCGTCCCAGCTTTCAGATGGGGGTCACTGACCCCATCTAAAAACAAATACTCTGTGTAATCCTTTTATTCATCAGAAAAAATATGCAGGCAATGCTGAAGTAGAAAACAGAAATGTAAGAAACCCAGGAATATTACTAGCAACAAGATGCAGAATAACCGCAAATCATATGCCCTAAATGAAACACTTACTGCATATAAAGTTATATTTTCTGTGGATTAGAGTGTTAACCCTTATATTCACAAGTTATGAAAAGCTTTGTGATTATTGATTCTATTTCTCAACATGCTGTGTCAATCTTGTATAACAGATACATTGATAGCAAGTGTCTATTCCATATTCCATCAAACTGTGTTGCTCTGAGTGAAAGCAGAGTATAATCAGTATTTATAGATGATGTAAATATGGGTCTTGCAATCTTGTGCAGATCCTGTATTAGATGGGAAAAGGATTGTTCATTTAAATGGGTTTGTATGGTTAGCAAAGGAAATTGTGTGTATACTTGAATCTGGCAAGAATCAAATTGAAATTCTTTGACCCACTCATCTAACTGTATGACATTAAATATAGTGGAGATCCTATGCAGTTGCCCTGATTGGCTACACATCCTTATTTTATTTGTGACCTTGTTGGACACATACAAGTAAGGGCATGAAACCCTACCCCCACCCCTCTGGTCTCTATTATTCTGACAAATTGCCCTTTGGTGGGTTCACTGGGATAATGATTCTCAAAAGCAGTTGACATCCTGTTTTATTCAACACCGGAACCCCAATCTTACATTGTTTATCTATATATATATATCAATATATACTTCCCCACAATCACAGCACTCACGAAAAGTTGATTCACATTGCCTAGGTGCAAGCCACAAAACAATTGCATACGATCCTCCAAGTAGGGCACAGCTATGGTTGAGACACTTTTATAACACTGGAAGAATGTGTGAGAAGTGGGGGATGTGTGGGTTTCGTAGAGACGCTAACATGCTGATAATGACGTGACAGGGGTTAAGAGATTGGTGATCGGGTTTAGTAACAGTTTCATGCTGAGGGATATTTATTTTGAGATATTATGCAGGCTTGAGTAGCAGCCGAAACTTTATTTTCTCAATGAAGAATTTTTAAATTTTTTGATAAATCCTGTGAGTGCGGCTGCTGTGTTGGAGGATTTTATATATATATCTATCTATATATATATGTATATATATATATATATATATATATATATATATATATATATATATATATATATATATAGATATTCATACATCCTGGGATCCCCACACACTGTTTGATAGACAGTTTTTCATAACAGTTCAGTAACACAAGCACATTGAAAGGGCCTCATATACACTGAAATATACTGTACTGTTAATCTGCAGTGTGCCTTTGCTGCAGAAGCTTTAATGTTACTTTAATATAATATTCCCAGCTTCCAAAAAAGTGTTCCTCTGTACAGCTACAACATTATAATCATTTTGTACTACTTATCTCTCTATTCAGGCCCTCTCCAGTTCATCCTCCATTGCTAGGGTAAATTGGACCACATCAACAACATAGCTATAAATATTACGTAAGAGGTTGTTCATAACTCACTACTAACCTACAACTAGATGGAAACATTTCTTTAATGTTACTATGGATAGATATAATTTAGTCCTTTTATTTTTGTGTTACTGGCATTTAAATGCCAGTAATTCTCATATCCTGGGAGTCACAAAGTGTTTCCTTTTGTACACCAAGCTTCGTAATTTACACTCTACTGAGCAAGAACATAAAAAGACCTAGCAGGGAATAACACAACATAGTCTGCTTTACCCAGTCCACTAAAAGAATGAAGCTATTTGTTTCAGCATTAACAAATTAAAATTTTAAGCAAACTATGTTAACTGGTACACATTTATCAGTGAATGATACAACATGCAGTATCGAGCAGAAACAACAAACACTGTCTCGTTATTACCCCTTTAACAATATGCATACTCATACAATGTAAACAAATCTCTGCCAAAAAGCTTCATGTACTGGCCATAATATTGAGTCCTTGATAATTACTATAATGTTGCGTATCAGAGATAGGACATTATTTTACACAGCGGATGGCTCACAAGAGGGTGAACTCAACAAGTGGCAAACAGGTACAAGATAAAACTGCAGCAATCATCGTGACAATGGCTGGTGATATAAAAAGTTGCATCTCATCTAAAAGAACAGTGATTGTCAACAGGAAAAAAACCTATTTGAAAAGCAGACCTGCTGAGTCCAATTTTTCTCATTCTTTACCAATGGTAATAATCTTTCTTAAAATGTGGCCCTGCTGTGAAGCATGGCTTGGAAGCATTTAACAAGCACAATAAAACACTAGCTGAGCTTAATAGTAGTTCTAATAACTATACTTCCTGGGAGGTAAAAAGCCCACTTCTGAGAATTCCATCTTCCCTTTTCTGTGGTCATCAATCCTGTCTCTTAAATGCGATGTACAGTATGGCAGCTTCATATTGGTGTATTTACTTCAATCTTCCCTTGCTCAACAAGCTATAACATGCTCAGATGAAATGTTTATTGATTCTGGCTTTGTCATACAAAATAACAAATAAAATTGACTTTTTCTTTATGCCAGTATTTACATATATAGATAGATGTAGATCCTTTGTTTTAGAAAGCTAGTTGTTTCCTTGTCTTTTTAATCTCTTTCATCTATAGCACATACTTTTCCCATTTGGTTTATCCTACTGGTATATTTAGGCACATGGCCTATCTGGTATTTGCTCTGCCAGTGATCAGGCTGCCTGCCATACTATTAAATTACATCCACATTACATATGATGAAATGTTTTCATGTTGACTATGTATATTTAATGCTGGGGCATTAGGAGGGGGTTTACATAAATAACAGCTTTCTTTTCTCAACCAAAATGAACAAAGTACAGGTATAGGATCTATAATCCAGAATGCTTAGGGCCTGACGTTTCACAAATAAGGGATCTTTCTGTAATTCAGATCCCCCTACTTTTAGTCTGGAGTCTATGAGAAATGGCCTTCCTGAAATTCAGAGCTTTCTGGAGTAGGGGTTTCTGAATAAGAGATCCCAGATTTCGAATACTGCTATTGGTATCTATTTGCTCATATTTATTCTTCACCAAAAAATACAAATTTTTTCTATTTGCTGAAATGTTAGCCCATATTTGCAAAAATCTTCACCACTTGTGAAAATTTGAATTTTACCATACATCTGTATCAGTCAAAAAATTTACTTGCTAGGAGATTTTTAAGGTGGGGACTAATAGAGACTTTTAGGTGTAGATCAAGCAAAGGTTGATTTGATTATATAGTTCCTTGAAATTATCACATTTTTAGGAAAGGATCATTTTTAATGTCTCAAGGAGAAAGACATCCTGGGATAACTGATTATGCCTTTGTGCAACAAATTTGCCCTTGAGCAAATTTAATATAGCTTTTGCAAACCCATAAACTGTTTAGACAGGGGAAGAAGGTTTGGGAATGTTATAGTTTGCACCAGTGCATAGTGAATGTACTGCTGTTGCAGGGTCCCCCTCCTTTGCCAGCCCACCTCTTCCGCCACTGGATTCCTGTTCACCGCCGGACTACCTCCCTGTGTGTGCCGCCCAGTGCCACAAGTATGCACGTGCATGTAAGCACTCACAAGCACACTGTGTTGGGCCTGTCACTGCAGGAAAAGGAAGCGCAGGGTTAGGGTTGCCACCAGGACTGGACTGAGAATCAAAATAGGCCCTGGCATTTCAGGTACACAGAGGCCCAATCAGCCCACATAGAGGCCCAAACAGTCCCCACCAGCCCACTAAATACTGACTTTCTACGGCACCTTATAGCAGCCCATCTGGCATTTGCCCTAACCCACAGATTGCCAGTCCGGGCCTGGTTGCCACCTTCCCCTGTGGCTGAAGCCGGACAGGGGGGCGGGCCCGTGACGTCAGTGGGTGGGCCCTTGACGTCAGTGGGCGTCCCTGTGACGTCACAGGGTGGAGCTATGACACCGCGATCGCCGATTGGCCGATCACTGCGTCAATCAAGCTAATCCCGCCCGGTTTTCCTTATTTGGAAAACCGGGCAGGAAGCATTGACCCGGGCAGCCCTTCAAAATACCGGGCTGTCTGCGTCAAAACCGGACAGGTGGCAACCCTACTCAGGGTTCAGATCTGGGCCCAGTCTGACCCTGAGAGTATTACATTGCGAAAAACACATTTTTATTATTATTATTTGTAGTGATGGGCGAGTAAATTCAGCATGCATGATTTTGTGGCTAGGCCCGGGCCTAGGGTGGCAGGATTTTAGGGGGAGGCATGTTGACCAGCCACACCCACATTGGTTCAGAAACACTGGGGAGATGCAGGAGATACAATAGTTTTTTTAAATTTCACTTGCATCAATCCCCATTGCTCTGGTCCTGATGATGAAAATTTCTAATAAAGGGCAGAGTATGGGGACAACGAATGACAGTGGGCCTAGTGGCGCCCACTATGTAAATCCAGCCCTGGCTCTTTGTGACTTTTATTACATGCCTCCAATTGTTTGTTGGTAGTTCAAATGCTACTCACTCTCCAGCTGCCGGTCACATGTAGAAAAGGACCCTCTCACTACCCTAGAAGCGACTGTGCTATCATCTTTCAAGTATGCAGATGTCCAAGGCCCAACTATCTAATGTTTTGCCCCCACGTATCTCACCTTTTTCCCTCTTGTCACTGCCTCCTTTCCCCTTTGAAAACACTCCCAGATTCTTTATCATCAATCTCACCTTTTCCCACATTTAGCTCAGCTTACTTAGTTAAATAAGATTTAGATTAGACTGACAAATCATTAGCCATTCGCTCTCAAAAGTTTCCTGTTCTCTTATTCAATATTTAACTTTTCTAACTCTGAATCTCCGAAGCTCCAAATCTTCCTTTCCATATAGTAGTAGCACAAGTAGTAAATAGTATAGCAAAGTATTTGGCATAGAGTGAAAAAGGCAATTGTGTGGAAGGAAGTCAAAAAGTTACATTGGAGATGATAGTATAGTTTTTAGAAAATATTTGGGGAAACACTATGTTTTCCCCTTTTTTTAGCCATTAAAAGTTATGTCACCCAAATTAAATGACCCTTAAATGTAACTGATTCTGTGATTATTGAAAGATTACATTTATTTTATAGCTAGTCTTTTTAATGGCCCCTTTTTAATAATTGCAGAATTATTAAATCTTCTTGAACAACCCCATTTATAATGAAATGCTGCCAAATTTGAAATTAAAAGAAATTGATTGCAGTTTTTGAGACTCTGTACTGTTTATTCTAATGTCTGGCATACAGTTTTTTTGGGCATATGACCATGAATCCCATGAAGGCTGTTTCTTCAGATACCCATTATTCTTCTAAACATGACTACTATGTCCTTCTTAAGTCTTTTATTATAGTATATCTAGATATTGAATAATATAATTGTTATACATTAAAGTACAGATACTTAATAAAAGCATCTATTTGACAAATATAAATTATATACATATACACAAAAGCAGCGAATATCTTGTAAATTATATCCGTATAAACAGTGAGTTCTGATGTCATCAGTTATAAACAGTGAGTTGTGATGTAATTTCTGTCACATGACTCACTAAAACTTGTGTATTATAATAAATAAAGTACCCAAGTTGCAAAATATGAGGATATTAGAAGTTACCTCAGAGTTCCATGACCTGTATAAAAACACTACGCCTTCAGTTTCGTGTTTTTATATTGTCATTAAACTCCTCGGTAACTTATAATATCCTTACTTTATTCACTATATAAGTTCTCTTCTTTTTTCCCCCTTTTTTTGCATGTGCAAATAATGACTATATATTGTGTATTGGCCATGGGGCAGATCCATGGAGCCGATTTCAGAACCAAAATGTATTCACTTGTGTTTCAGCCCAGAAATCTGCTCTGACACAGTGTCTCCAGGTGCAGACACACTAGAAATCCTGCTTATATTGTAGGCCGAAAAACTGTTCTGTGTGACAGTAGCCTTGGCCATACATGGGTCGATAAAAGATCCTGACAGACAGAGTAGACAGCTTATTGACCCGTTTATGGGACCCTCCGACCTGCTTCCCTGATCGATATCTGACCGAAAGTCGGCCAGATGCTGATCGGACTTGACTAAAAATCCCATTGGATCGCTGCCGCAACTGTTCGTTGATGCGGTTCCGCGATCCAACCACACGTATCTCCTCCGTTCTGATCTGATCTTTGGGCCCTAGGCCCCATGATCAAATCTCCCCAATATCGCCCACCTCAAGGTTGGCATATCGGGGAGAGATACTCTCATTTAGCAACTGCCAAATGAGCGGATCTCTCCGTGAATGGCCACCTTTAGAGAGCAGCAGTTCTTCCATGCTTTATGGGCCCGATTCTAGCTTTATTGATGATAGATCATTCAACCCACAGAGATCCAAGATTTTATCTTAAATCCATATTGATTAACTATTTTCAACACTTAGAAGAGCTATTGAGACAACTAAGATTTGTAAGGGAAAGGAAATGACTCAGTAGTCTTGAAACATCTTTAATTTATAAACAATAAGGTCCTTTTTTGAGGGAAATTAATTATTGCTCTGTAGGTCTATCGAGTTATAGTAGGTTTCAAGGTTTCAAACTGTATTTTAAGCTGTTGGATTTTCAGGGTGATGTTTGTCTCCAATAAATATGCCTCTATAAGTTGTCTCTGGTTCATTCATAGCTTAGCTTCTCACTTGGAACTTAAAAGTCTTCCATATCTATCTTTACTCTGCTCCTTTCCAGTGCCCTGAGCTAATGTTTTGAGTGGTGTTTCTATTAGACACCATGCTATTGGGAGCAGAAACCCATTATCTCCGAAGTACAGTACATCTCCCATAGAATATATTGTAACCAAATAATCCAAATTTTTAAAAAAGATTTCTTTTATCCTATGTAACAATAAAACAGAACCTTCTATTTGATCCTAACTAAAATGTAATGAACCCTTATTGGGAGCAAAATCAGCTTCTTGCATTTATTATTTAAAGTTAAAATGATTTTCTAGTAGATTTAAGGTATGAAGATCCAAAATATGGAAACATCTGTTATCCATAAAACCCCAAGTCCTGACCATTTATAACGGGTCTTGTACCTGTATATCAATGCATATAAATATTTCAGCAGGAAATTTGGGCTTAAGAGTATCATGGAATAGAAGACATAAAATATATATGCAAAAACAGAGCATGTGTTGTATTTCATGTTCTCTGGGAATTATAATTACAACAGGTGTTAATCTGATATGCTCTTTTAAAATCTTTATCTGAATCCAAACAGGGGCCTTTAAAGCAGAGTTCCTACCCTGTTTTTGTTTTGGGTTGTTGAATTAGTCTCATGTTTAGCCTCTTCTAATAACATTTGTCCAAAATGGGATCTTTCCTTACCTTGTGTGTTCATGGGTCTTGTACATTTTCATCCAACCTTTCAACAGTCCCAAGTCAATTGTGGATATGTTCTTACTACTTAACGAGTTTGTTGTTGAATGGACAAGAAAGGAGGCTTGTTGAAAGTTTTGAAGAGAAGGCACAAAGAATGAACACACTTCCTACAAGGAGAATAATTGTTATGCTCCAAAGTTTCCCCATGTCACAGAAACAGAAAATACAAAGACAGAGGTGAAAATAAACAATATATCAATGCATTGTGTAAACACACATACACATAGACACAGTTATACTTAAGCTGTGAATTTTATTTATGAACATTCTTTTTGAGTAATAAGTCAGTGTTAAA
>CM044439.1:115898859-115916251 GCA_024363595.1 Xenopus borealis
AAGAAACTTAGATTTTACATTTTGGTTGACCCCAATCTACCTATAATCTGTTTGAATTGTAAAGTTTATACTTTTTTCATCAGAACAGGAGAGTCCAACTGGTGGCCATCCATCTGGGAGCTACAATTGCACAACAGGTATTCAGTAACACCTGCATCTCTGCAGGTTGGATATTCCAACTGTGAAAGAGTAAATAAGATTAATTCAACTCACCTGCATCTCCTATCTAAAAAAAAAAATAATTCATTGTAAGAAACTGAAGCCTTTTGAGATGTATCTTTAGACTCAGTGTGTCGGGTGGCCGGGATATGTTACAAGTTGGCAAGTTCTAGGATCTTTATTTCCTCTTTGCATACAACTTGGACAAATGTTTGGCCGTCATTTCTCATCTTTCTTAATTACTTATCAGCTGCTTCAGTGTTCTTTACACATCAAGAAGGATATCTCTGTGCAAAACAGGGATTTACATTGCTGAACAAATTGGTAATTTGTCATCAACAGACGAGTACATTATCCTTGGCTGGAACTGTACAGTCAAGCCCTCAACCGTCTCATTATCAATCATTAAAAGAATAATAAAATACAGTGCAAAGAAGTAAGAGATCATCTACTCCCAAATATGAGGACTGCATCAGATTTCAAAAAACAGTTTACACTGCAAAGGATTTTCTCTGCAGATCTGACATTGCGTTAAAAGCATATCAAAATCATCCATTCAAGGGGAATGTGACAAGGGTGACATTTCTGTGATGCAAAACAGAGATGGGAAATTACAGAGCTTTGTATACACACAAGTGTTTCATCTGTAGCACTCAGAGACAGTTTAATATAGGGCAGAGAGGGCCACAATGTAAAAGAAATATATATTTATTACATTATACAACAGAATTGTATTGTATTTTAGTATTTATGTGTGAAGCCTGCAACCTGCCAGTTAAACACCTTCTATCCTAGGTATGGAATTCTCTCCCTGAATCAGATAGCTTAAAGAAGATGTTAGAAGGCTTTTTAGCAAGTGAGGGAATACAGGGTTATGGAAGATAGTTCATAGTACAAGTTGATCCAGGGACTAGTCTTTTTTTTTGCCTTCCTGTGGCTCAACTAGCAGTTAGGCAGGATATATATATATATATATATATATATATATATATATATATATATATATATATATATATATATACTTAAAAGATTGAACTTGATGGACGTGTGTCTTTTTTCAACCTAACTTACTATGTTGCTATGTATGTCAAGACATGGTACAAGTTTTGGTTTGACATCAGTTTGAGGGCTGACATCATTCCTGATTTATCCCTTTTTCCCCCAGCCTGAAATTCTTAGGTGCCCATTTACTAAATTCGTGTGAAGGATTTGAAATTTGATCGAATTCCGATTCTACGATTTTACAGAATATTCGAATATGCAAATTTGGTCACTTCGATCATCGAAAATGCAAAATTCGATTGTATTCGATCATTCGACCATTTGATGATCGAAGTACTTCCCCTTTAAAATTTTCTTCAACTGCCTACTTCGCCAGATTGAACCTACTGAATTGCAATAGAAGCCTATGGGAACCAATCGTACGATCGAACGCTTCGATCGTTAGATTCGTACGATTTTTTCTTTATGTTTTTTTTATGATTTTTTTCGTAAAATCGTTCAATTGTACCATTTTATCGAAAAATCAAATAGAGACCAAAAACAATTGAATTTTTCTATGATTTTATGGAATTTTCATTAGAAAACCGTAGAAGGGTCGAATTTGAGGGCAAATAGCCCTGGAGAATTCGACCCCCTTAGTAAATCTGCCCCTTAGCGTTCCTACATTTCCTTTGGCATCCTCTTTTCTAACTAGGGCCAGTCTTGTTCCGAACAAGTAGCATAAGAAGTAACATTTCAAGGTCCCATGTGACAGACCAGTTCCTACCCAAACCAGTCCCACTCCATAATATCTTACTGATAAACACAACCTGCTGTGTCCTCAGCAGAAAACATATGAGAAAAATGTAATGGGCATTAAACATATCTTTAAATGATCAGAATTATGAAGCCACAGATAAGTATTTATCAGTTAACTATACACTGTTCAGAACAATTTAGCGCAAACCACAGAATTGTGACATACTGTTCATCATGGGCAGCTGAAATGTCCCATAGAAACTACAGGCACCTGTGTAAACTACTGTATAAGAAATAATGAAAGCTATCTTTTAGAGTTAATCTCCACATCTGAAACAGAAAGACCTAGTGGCCTTTCACAGTGTAAAAGCACAGTCTTATAGAGATACATAGATATAGATATATCTTTGTAAAGGAGAAGCTGGCTGGGGTTAAGTCACATAAGAGTATGCATGAGGAGGCAACATTAGTTGCTTAATAGTGTCGTGAACTCCCAGCTCCTACTGCACAACCTGTATTGCCCTGTGTATATATTGTTACTAATAGCTTCCCAAACTCATTATAGTATAGTAAGAAAGTCAATAAACTATGCCTCTAGGGTAAATACCTGAGCAATAGTCCCAAGGGACTTGAATCTTTGGAAAGCACATTTATGGAAATCAAATTTTCCATTTGATTCAATTGATACCTGCAAATATTGTAAGTGCATTTTATCTACAATTAATAAATTGTTTATGAAGATTTTACACAAGGGGAGCACTCCCTTCTTATTATCTATTTTTAGTTCACTCCTGGCTTGACCATCCAGTTGTTTTGAAGCAGCTTTGGTACTGCCTATTACTGTATGACATTAGCTCAAGTTTTATATCCTTTTTTTCATTTTTGTGTATTAAAAAGTATACACGTATGGGATCCCTTATCCAGAAACCCATTATCCAGAGGGTTCCAAATTATGTGAAGGTCATGTCCCATGGAGTCCATTTTAATAAAATATCCTTGTGCATAAATAGTTAAATTATTACTTTGTTATCACTGAATGCAGAATTTGTGTAATAAAGTGCCAATAGGTGATCTGCTTATTCGTGCTTGTACTGAAGCAAGACTTCATCCTACTCATATTCATAAATGCAAATATTAATTAAAGTGTCACAGAGGAAAAATTGACAAGGAATAGGTTTCCTTTAAGTCTTCCTTTACTTGTCAGTGCCATTTCTGTGGAAGAAAGTAAAAAGACATCTTGCTTATAAGGCCATCTTCAATTTTAACCCATGAAGTTGCTCCAGCTTCTCTGATGAGTCTGCATTCATAACTGTACCACCAAATGAAAATAAGTTGTATGTTATTTTAAATCTATATCCACATTCACTGTAGTTGTCTGCAAAGTTAGCTATGTGAAAACAAACATGCATTTATTGTATTCTTGGTTTCCTTGGGGTGTAGACTTTTCTCTCTGTCATACACTTGACTTAAGAATAAATCTCAGGTGCAGACAGGGAATACTGTCTGTGTTTACTTATGCACGTTTCTCAAATATGTTGTACATGAATAAAACTTTAAAACCACTTCTAACAAAAATCTTAACAATGCACTAAAATAACCCCGCCCATTCTTCATTCTGTATGTTTTTCCTTTGAGCTATCTATAAAGACAATAATGGAACCAAAATAAATATGCTACCCAGAGTTAAAGCCCTTGTTGAATTGAAAGGTGAATCCTATTGAACATATGACCTCATAACTAGGCAGGTTAAGACACGGTCATCTACAAAAATAAAAAAAAAAACCACCAACTGCATTTGGTAATCAGGCTTAGAAACTGACATTCTCTGTCTTTTGTCCCTTCAATGTGTTTATTTCTTTATTTATGTATTTTTTTAAAGTTCATGTGATGAGCATTAAAGGAAGTAAATGAATTATTTCTCTAAATATTCATTGGCTCAGAGCAGTAGTGGTTGATGAGCTGGTAATGTGTTTGGTTTGCATCTGACAGTACAAAAAAGGAGCAGACAGACCAACCCTATAGTATCAACAATAGGCAGAAAACCAACAACAACTGAAAATGTGAGGGTTTTTTGTAGCCATGTAGTGGTGAAGGATAAACCCATATGTGTCAATTGCCACCAGCACAGAGAGGAAGTTTAGGGTAAGGCCACACGGGAAGATTTCGGGGAGATTTGTCGGCTGGCGACAAAACGCCACGTCTTTGAGGCGACTAGCAAAAAGGCGCCTGCGCCTATTCACACGTGGCGAAGCGATTGTCAAAGTCACTCCAGCGACTCGGCGACTTTAGCGATTGTTGGTGCAAGATACTAGCAAGCCATTTGGGGAGATTAGTCGCCTCAAAGACGTAGTGTTTTGTCGCCAGGCGACTAATCTCCTCGAATCTTCTCGTCTGGACGAGCCCTTAAAAGGGTGGTTCACCTTCAAGTTAACTTTTAGTATATTGTAGAAGGGTCAATTCTAAGAAACTTTTCAATTGGTCTTCATTATTTATTTTTCATAGTTTTTTAATGATTTGCAATTTTCTTCTGTTTCTTTGCAGCTTTTAAATGGGGGTCACTGGCACCATCTAAAAACAAATGATCTGTAAGGCTACAAATGTATTGTTATTGTCACTTTTTATTACTGATCCTTCTATTCCGTCCATCCCCTATTCATATTCCAGTCTCTTATTCAAATCAATGCAGGGTTGCTATGGTAATTTGTACCCTAGAAACCAAATTGCTGACACTGCAAACTAGAGAGCTGCTGAATAAAAAGCTAAATAACTATAAAACCACAAACAATAAAAAATGAAAACCAATTGCAAATTGTCTCAGAATATCACTCTCTACATTATACTAAAAGTTAACTCAAAGGTGAACAACCCCTTTAATGGCATAGAGAATGGGTAGGAAAATTAATCTGCTCCTTGCCTATCAATAATATCATTTAACTGAGATAAACCACCAGTTTACCTTGCTTAGCATTTATGGATAACTTATTATACAAAACAAGTTTCCAATTAAATCAATCTTCATCAGAAAACTGATTATACAAATCCTGCTAAATGTTTTATTCTGCAGCGTACGATATTTACCAGGTTCACAAAACATTGTCTGATTTGTCAATCCAATTGCCCGACCAAGGAAGCCAACTGGCCTACTTATCCATTTCCAAATTGTTGCTCTGAATCCATTGACTCATTGGGATTTTGTGACCATTTGCAATCAATGACAAGCAGTTCACATCAACAAAATATGAATCAACTGCTATTTCTGTGCCTGCAGTCAATTTGTGCTGACCATATGAAAATTTATTCTGAATTTAAAAAAAAATAACAATTTGTAAGGCATAGTTAAATTTTTTTGAATTTTCAGTTTTTTTAAATTCAAATTGAATTTTGGGATATTAGCCCAAAATTACTCCAAAATTCGAATTTAAAAAATTTGAATTTTATTCAAAAATTCACCTTGACCCTTTGTAAATGTGCCCCCTAACACTAACTTGTGAATTCAGGTAGTCACACACTTGCCTTAATAATTTGAATTATTTGGCCTCTAGGTTAGTTAACAATTCATAAACAAACCCACCATTGTGAGGCTATATAGGTCAATATTTTAAAAACCAGTGCCCTTTAGGAAGAACTGCCCAACATGAAATGATGTAACCCACAGGCAGTCATTTTCCTTTCAAGTAAATGTGAAATGAAATGATTTGGCCACTCCATGGAACACCATTGCCTTTAATCAAGTGTCACTTATGGTAGTGCCTTGCACATTCTAGACCTTCATTGTTTGTTACTTAGTCCCAACATCTTTCTCTGTATTTTACAGAGATTATACATAATTCACATCACTCCCTGCCCCATGGATCTTACAATCTTATCCAATTCATGCAAATGATGTGCATCATTGAGCCAGTTGTCATTCAAGTAAATTGTATGCAAGTGCTGGCAGGGGAAAGGGTTTTGATTGTAGTAGCTCAGGTGAAAATATACCCCAGGTAGTAAAATTATGTATGCAAACAAAACTGACTTTACAAGAAGATCTTACCTAACCAGGGTATTTTGGATGAAACATTTGGAGAGACAGTGGGCTAAACTGGTTTCTGCAATTTTTGTTGCTTTCGATTAATGTACAGCTTTAATGCTTCTCAGGAGGTGAAACTAGAGAAAATATATGTAGATGAGCTGTGGTCTCTTTAGGGTATGGGCAGACGAGCAGATTGGGGGAGATTAGTCGCCAGACAACTAATCGCCTCTTCCGCCTGGTCACAATCTCCACAAACTGCCTTTTTCCTGCCTTCTGTGTGCTTCAATGAGGAATTGCCTGTGCTAATTCACACGCGGCGCTATGATATCTGAAGTCGCCCGAAGTTACCTCACAACGAAACTTCGGGCGACTTAGGAAATCGAAGTGCACCGAGTGAATTAGCACAGGCGGTTCCATCTTTTTAGCCTCTTTGTTCTCATAGAAATAAGAAATGGCCCATCAGGAGTTTGCACACAGGATAAGAGGTCAGCACTCACCAACAGGATAAACTGTAATTCAGGTGCACATCCCTGGCTGCCACTCACAATTGAAATATAGACAATTTTTCCAAATATAGAAGCAGGTGATTTTTATTAAAAAGCCTTTATTAAGAGGGCTTTTTCTTAAGGCAAAAATACAGCAACGTTTCAGGCTTACAAAAGCCTTTCCTCAAGCCTTTGCTTCGGTGCTGTCTATATTTGGAAAAGTGCCCATCAGGAGTTTGCCTGCTTTACCTGAATTTAACCCACTGCCACAATCATCTTTATCAGTCTCTTTATCTCAGCAGATCAGCTCTACCTTCTACTCCCAACAGGTTGTTCATAGCCCCCATGTAAGATTCATTTTGTAATTTTGAGTGAAGCTGCTGAGCCTATTGCAAGTAACCACTATAGTGACTTGTCTGCCAGGCAGAACAATGAAAATAAATGCGGACATAAATGTATAACATAAAATCTTTCTAATGCCTATTTCTCCAGCTCAGTCCTAAAGCATCACTCAAACTGGTATTTAATTCATTAAGTGTGAGGAAATGTAACATTTAACATAGACTAAGCTACTCTATCCCTAAGTACAGATTTACACACTCCAGTGGAAAATCTGTCAGCTACTGTAACTGCATCAGTGAGATAACTTTCCAGCCCATTTACTGCTCTTCACCATTTGGCAAAAAGTGTACAAAAAAGCTTTATTATAATCTCACTGATGTCTATGTCTGCAGATATATAAAATATAGTATATCATCATGATGTCACCCTTGATTTTAGACTTTAGAAAGAAGGGGCTAGGGCTCTCAGTTAAAATAATGGTGCTTGTGTAGTGTATATTAGATGTAAATCAGGAAGGATGCGGTGTGTTGATGGGTTCCAGATCGTATCCATACAATATGAAGTGAAGACAGCTAGAGGCACACCTAGTTTGCAGACCTGAGAAACATGTGAGGATTCGGCAGGTGCACTCTGACGTTTGCAAGTTCCGTGAGTCACTGGAATCATTTGTGTGAGTTTGTACAGTTCACCTGGTTACAAAGACAGGAGACATCAGATTGTAACAAACAAATAGTACTAAAATAGCTGTCAATCATAGCATTGTCACTAGAATTGATGGGGTATTGTCACTTTATTTTGGTGATACAGGTGTAGGATCCATTATCCAGGAACCCATTATCCAGAATTATGGGAAGGCCATCTCCCATAAACTTCATTTTAAGCAAATAATTAAAAAAACAATACAGCATATTCTCTTTCTAATAATAAAAATATATAAAATAAAACTGTGCCTTGTACTTGATCCCAGCTAAGGTGTAATTAACCCGTAATGAAGGCAAAAGAATCATATTGGGTTAAATTAATGTTTAAATTATTTTTTCCCAAACTTGGTATGGTATGGTAATCCAAAATTCAAAAAGACCCTTTGTCTGGAAAACAACAGTTTGAAAAGAACTCTCCATAACATGTCCCATACCTATATACAATGGTATGTAAAATCATATAGTATGACAGAAGTAAGAGATGAGAATAAAAACATTTAGTAGCAATTATCAGAAAAGACAGTAGGAGGCAGAAAGTAAGAGTTTTAATGGTCAATGCAATACCAAAATGATTATGTGCTTGGGGGAAAAATAATTTACTGCTGTGAAGAATGGATAAGTGGCATATCTATCTATCTATCTATCTATCTATCTATCTATCTATCTATCTATCTAATCTATCCATCTAGCCAAATGATAAGGGGATGTGCATTTAGTCACTTTAAAAAAATGAAGCATTTCTGATAACTTTTGAAAATGAAAAATTAATTTTAAGATGAGTAAATTACAAGGGCTGTTTGCCTTTATTTTAATTTTTAATTCATCCAGGAGAGGTGGTTTTGTTGGTTCGGCCTAGATGTGGACACCAAAAAAAACACAAACTGCATGACTGACATGTAATTGTTCTGTTTGCATGGCAAGAGTTTATGACTATAAGACTGTGTTTTTATAAGATGTTTTCATATGCAATAAGTCATTTGTCATGCAGCACGTACAAATTATTTGCTACAGTAATTGCACTTTTTGTTACACACTGCACCATTTCCAGTGGAGTAACTTTGGACCCTCCCCCACAAATATTTTTGCTAGTTCCCTTCCAGACAAAATCACAGGTCACCGGAAATGCAAAAAATATTGCTGATGACCTGTCATTTCACATGCATTGTGGATCAACCATGTCCCCCCTCTGTAGTTATTCCACTGACCATTTCTGTAACCAATGAGAACATATGAGAAATGGCATCTGTAGGAGTTAATTAATTTACTATGTTATATTATTATTTTTATTATTATTATTATTAATATGTATTTCTATAGCGCCAACTTATTTTGTAGCGCTATACTACATTTATTCATACTGTACTTGACCTAACTGCCAGTGTGACGGAGTATTTTGAGCACAAAGTAGTGTCATGGAAGACACAATAAATCCTGAACCCATCAGCCAATACCAATGTCAGGTTGCTATGGATTACTGGACTACAGAATAATCATGTCAGATGAATAATTACCTCTTTCTGGTGATTTTTGGTCTTTTTATAGCGAATTAAACAACATTTTGTTTTTAGTGAAACTTTTTACATCAAAATCTTTATATTAAAAATTGAAGGCATTTGTAGACGGCTTCATTTGGATAAACAACTCATTAGTACAAACTGCACAACAAGTCACCATCACTTTAGGGCCAGTTGCAAAAGCTATATTTTTCCATTTGGAGAAAAGGAAGCATGAGATTATGGAAAGTAACCCATGCAAATAGGAAAGTACAATTCCTAAGTGAGATTGTCAAGGGTCAATATGTGTGCTTGAAGAGAAAATGTCTAGATATTTTGGCTGCCTTTAAATCAGCTAGGAGGATATCTTCCACAGACACTGCGGGGTGACATTATTGTTCACACTCTTGTGAGCCTATACTGTAGGCCTTTATGTGCTGTGTAGCCAGGTAGGAGCTTTGTGCATTTGTGCTTGTTTCACTTTAGGGTGCGCTTAGAGCTTCGGGATTAGTGCTGATCTGCTCTGATTGCTCACACCTGCATTTCAAACTATCCCCTGTTCCGCTTTCTGAATTCAAGCATGCCAGACAAGGCCATCAGCCACCAAAGGAACATGCGAGCAGTCTCACCTGACAGGTCTGACTAGACACCTGTGAATTGGATATAGAGTGAAGTGGCTCTTCTGCACGTGTTAGCTCAGCCCTTGTCCCAAACCATTCCTGTAAAGCATAATGCTAAATCAGTCAGCTAAAAGCCTGCTAAAATAACCTATGTGCTTCTTAACAACTTGACAGCTTTCTGCATTTCCATTCCAATAACCTTTTTGGAGTTTGGGCCACCTTTTAAAAAGTGATATCTTTAAAAGGATCTGGCCTTTTTATAGGCATCAAACTGAAGGTGGCAATTGCTTGCTTTATTTTTTGGGGAGGTAAAACTGTATTGTATCAAACAAAGTCCATTCAAGGGTTGTCAACATATATGCAGTTTGAGACACTTGCTGACTACTTCAAGAAGGTTAGAACAGTTACAATGCTTTCATTTGGACATGTCACATAGGCTGCTAATTACATCAATTAACAAATCAATTAACAAATGTCCAGAGTTGATTTTTTATAGTAAACAATAAATAAAAAAGTGAGCTGGGTATTTATTGCTTATTGTTGTCTAATGGGCATGCCATACCAACTGCAGGTTCTAGCACTGCCTGACTCCATAGGAAACAATGGCATCTATTCTTGCCTACTGCAGATTGCTGGTGCTACATGCATAACCCATGCTGCACGGTTCTAATTCAATGAATCCAGTTGCCACCTTAAACCTGTTGAATTACTGTATAAGTCAATGGGAGAGGTCCCGGGATCAATTTTGTAATGTTTGTAGCCTTCCTGACAGTGGCAGAAATACTGGGGGTGCAGGGGGTGTGATTGGGCCAGGGTCTGCACCCCTCAGGGCCCCCCGGCGCCGATGAATCAGGCTGAATAATCACATATGGAATGGGCCCCAGCTGCACGAGAATAAATTCAAATCGAGTTTTGCATAATTCGAATGAATTTCGATTCCAGTTTTCAGATCTGTAAAAATCATCCGAGCTTTAACAATTCGATTTTTTAAATACATTTCCCCCAATCAATCAGATTTCGAATTCAGTTGAATTTAAGGGAGTTAAGAAAAACTCGAATTCGAAATTTGACCCTTCATAAATGTGCCTCTAAATGTCCAGTTGCCTTTGACTTAATTCTACTATATATATATATATAGTATATCACAACCTGGATAATGAGAATCTTCATAGATGTATTTGTTAGCTTTCTGTTATAAAAGGATAAATGGTTTGCACCTGACCATATAAACAATTCAGCTCCTCCATGACAAAGAAGCAACGACTAAATTAATAAAGAATAGGAGACTTTTTAACACTTCAAAAAATGCTTGCCTTTATTAAAATAATACAAAAATGTTTAATTTCTTCTACAGTTGATTTAATTGTTTCTTCTGAACATAATGTGTGTTTAGATTAGCATCATTGTGGAGGATGCAGGATTATTTTAGACGGATGGATTATATGAACTCGGTAACTCTTTCTTCACAAGCTGCGGAGCAGCAGAGGTTAGGTCATATGTGCCCGGCAAAATGATTCAATCTTCAATTAGAAGTGCTTTCTTGCTGTGTGGTCTTGTAAGCTCAGGTAGCCAGCAGCTGTCGGCCCATTGACAGTTTACATATTTTCTAGGCTTTTCCCCAGTCTATCAGGACTAAAATCACAGACTGCTCAAGCTTCCTGTTCCAGACAACAGGAAGTACAAATTAGCCTTTATTCCATTTTATCTGAGAGATATCACAGCAAACACATGCTAGAGTAATTGTTGAAGCCCACACCACAGTTAATGAATACAAAGCTCAAACAATCTAAGCTTTTTTCTCTTATCCAGTGAACGGCCAATACTATATTTAATATGCACTGAATTTGTGACTCATTAAGTAAACACAGGGCCAAGACTTCAGATATCAATTCAGTTCACACGTTCAAAGAGTTCAAAAGATAGCGAGGCCCAAAGGAGGAACATAAATGGTGGTACATTTATTTTTCATATACCTGTGAGCAAGTTTTAAATTAATGGAGGAAGGGCAATTCCATAGGAAAGAAACCTTTTGGAGATGTAGGCAGAAGTATTGTATTGGTAGAACAAATATTGTTTGTTATCAGTTTAAACTGTATATCAGGGATGTCTATGTTGCACAGATGCTGCTTTCAGTAAACTGCATCCCACAAGTTTGCCAGGAGGATGGCTAGGGCACAGGTTTTCTAATACATCAATTCTCACATAAGCAATACTTTGCCATTTCCCTGGAAAACTAGCAGGCCATCAGGTTGGGATGTAAAGGGCCACATTCACATTACTGTTACAGAGATAACCTTTTTAAAGAACTGTCCAAGCATCATCCAAAGTGTGGGTTTCAGAGTATGTAGGGCAACCATCATGTATTTTGATTGGACTGTAGATTGTGGTTCTAGAATATAGAGAATGGAGCCATGACTAGGTTAGGAAGGTGCAGGTTATAGTGGATTATGCAGGCTACAGGGATTGGCAAGTATGCAGGGAGTTGATCAGGATGTTGTGCAAGTGTAGGAAGCCGGAAGGTCTGAGGCACATTCCTGTGATAGTTTTTCCTTTTGAAGGTAGCGGAAACTAATGTTCCCACCATCCAATGTTCCCACCATCCTTTCTACTTTTCTAAGGGTACTTGTGGTATTCAGTGGCTGGTTTGCTTGAGCACGGGATCCTGGGAGAGGAGTACGCTATGTGGTTACTTCTATCAGTTGCCCACCAGATACAGCTGCAGAAGGTGGCTAGAATGGCAGTTGCACTGCTTGGTATTTCAAGAAAGGGAAAAATTAAAAAAAAAGGCTATCCACAACTCAAGAGAATCTACATAGTCAGAGATATGTATAAGTTAAAAATGTCTTTATTAATCATAATTTAAAAGTATAAATGCATCTCCATGAGTCCTTCACGTTTTGTACCTGCATGGGCTAGACTCCAAAAAAGGGGTCAGGGTAATTTGTAAAATTTGCAAAACTGTTGGTTTGCGCTTTTGTTATGGGGGAAAGGGGGTTGTATCCCATACACTGTGCCTTGACACTGCCATAGTCATGAAACTCCTGCCGCAGGAAAATGCACTAACAAAGCTTCATAGAAGTTGAGAGAACAAAAACATAACAGTATACAAAAATAGTATCAAAATATTCTCAATTCTGGATATACTGTATATATTTTTGCAATAATCATGAAATAATTGGGTTGCCACCTGGCTGGTATTTTTGATGGTTGATACCAATGTTGTTAATAGGAAAAAAAGATAAACCTATAGGAAGGCCAGTATTTTTTTCAAGAAAAGGTGGCAACCCTATGCACACCTTTAGGGTGGGTGCACACAGGCAGATTCAGGGAGACTAATCACCTCTTCTTCAGGGAGGACAATCTCCCCTAACTGCCTCCTCCTGCCTTAGTGACAGCCTGAATGAAAAGTCCTCTTGAGGCAACTTCGGCGACTTCAGAAAACGAATCGGCAAGAGTGCCATACTGCTATCAATTTTACATTCAAGCCGGCAGGAAGGCAGAGAAAGGCAGTTCATTGAGATTGTCGCCCTGAAGAAGAGGAGATTTGCCACTGGGGCGACTAATCTCCCTGAATCTGCCCGTGTGCCCTGATCCTGTGCTAAAGATCACCTTAGAGTACTCACAGATCACCATACAGTATGTTGTGGGTGAGCCTGTGTGTACGACATCAATTGTGTAACTTAGGTCAAGGTATACCTGCATTCCAGAAGCGCTTTCTTTAGCTACACTTATTATCTAGCGCCTGTAACCAGAAATACTCTTACAGTAGCAGGACGCCTGAAATATCTATTTAGAAATGCAGAAAGAAAATCGTGGTTTAGCAGTCATTTATAGGAGAACCTAAAAGTGGAGGTGCCCATTTATTCCCCCCACATTTGCTACTCATTGAGCTAGGTGAGCTAAAGTTAAAAAACTGCCATGGAAAGTGCATAAAACAAAAAAGAGTTTGCTTGAGTTGTAATTTTGTTTATTTTTAATGCTAGCTACATTATCAGCTAGACCAGTGCTAGCTGATACAGAGGGCTAAAAATTTTCTGGTTTACATAGTGGAGGGCCAATAACGGAAGCCAGTGTTGACCACTCCCTGTTTTTAAACCACACCCATGTTACCACCAGACCATATCCACATTAAATGTGGTAGCACACCAATAAACCAAATGGTTGGTGCTCACTGCAGGCATATCACTTATCAATTCATATTTAAAAAAAAAAGTTGTAATTTTAAGACATCTCTGTGTATAACATAGTACCCACAGCACATGATTAAACACCTTAGGGCCCCTTAACAATAATTTATTTTCCCAAAAGCAAATACCAGGCTTTTGTTCCATAGGCAAAGCAGGGAACACACAGGCAGAGTATGTCACACACAGGCAGAGTATGGCACACACAGGCAGAGTATGGCACACACAGGCAGAGTATGGCACACACAGGCAGAGCAGGGCACACACAGGCAGAGTATTTCACACACAGGCAGAGTATGTCACATACAGGCATATCAGGGCCCACATAGGCAGAGAAGGGCCAGTTGGATAGTCCTGAAGTAGACCACTGATTTCAAAGAGAATTTTTTTTCATTTAAATTATACTATTTACATCAATGAAGAAAACATTATATGCTGTATACCTATATATAAATATTTTATCTTTTATCTTGTGTTGGACACTATTTAACTCCTGTATAAAATTACTTGTGTATTTTTAGATTACTGAACACATGTAGAGGGATTTTTAGAAATATGGGCACAGTCACACAGCATGTGTGCCATTGTAATCACTTTTCTGTTGCTGCTTTTATATATATTTAAAAAATCAAAAACCAGTACCAAGGGGCAAAAAATGTATATATTATTGCATAGTATGTGCAACCAACATTATATATGTATGGCATCCATTATGGAAAAGCCATCTCTCATAGGGGTAGATTCATCAAAGAGTGAAGTTCCGCCACTAGAGGGAAATTCCACAGCTCTCTATTCATTTCTATGGGATTTTGCAAGGCGTATTCATCAATGGGTGAAGTGAAAGTTCACCCTTTGATGAATACGCCTTTAAAAATGCCATAGAAATGAATTGAGAGCTGTGGAATTTCCCTCTAGTGGCGGAACTTCACTCTTAACTTCACTCTTTGATGAATCAACCCCATAGACTCCACTTTATCGAACTAATCGATAAAATTATTTTCTTTTTCTCTGTAATAATAAAACAGCACATTATACTTCTGAAAAGATATAATTAATCCTTAACTGAGGCAAAATCAGCCTGTTGGGTTAATTTAATGTTTAAATGATTTTCGGGTCCCATGCTGTACATATATTTGCATGTGTACACATATATATGAATTGACACCTTTACCACATGCACAGGTGGCATGAGCACAAAATATAATCACAAGTGATAATAACAAATGGTATCTAAATGATTTTTGTGATAACATTTATTTGTGTACCCAGAAAGATATTTATCTATCATTAGCTTTTTATGTTTGTCTAATGATAAGTTCCTTTCCTTGGTTGTGAATAGCACTGAACAAACTCAAAACCTCTGAAATGCTAACATTTCTGACTGATGCCTACTGAAATATTTTATATATATTCTTTAGACCAAGAGAAAGTTATCCAATTGACCCTGGAATTCACTTCTGCATTAAAGGCTCTTACATACGAGCACCTGAAGCTGCGCTCCCCTGTGGCTGAATGCATAAAACCGGAATGCAGGGGAGTTCAGCCACAGGGGAGAGCAGGAGTAGACGCATTCAGTTTTTTTCATTGGGGCTGTACTCACACAGGTGCATGTAGGGTCTCAACAAAGGAAAAATGCAGCATGTTGCGTATCAACCTGCGTTTGGTGCCTATATGCGCCTGTGTGAGTACAGCCCCATTGAAAAAAATTTAATGCGTCCCATCCTGCTCTTAATTTTTTAGGGGGGGGAAGGAGTAAAGCTACAAGACTTGATTCTTCTGCTGATAACTCTTATAGATTCAGAAGTTACTGACAGTTTTCCAATGTCATGTGACTGTTGTATAACTGACACCAAATTGAGTGGTAAAGCCTACATGGGCTTATCAAAGTAATTTCTTGCAGACATTAAAAGCAGCAAAAAAATAACAACCATATTCTATAGCAGTGCTTTTTAGGTAGACCAGTGATTACTGAACTCACAGTATATAGCCATATATGTTGAACTAATGTAGTAAATGGGGGAAGCCAGACCCTTTAAATTAGGGCTGATAAAAGCTGCAGACAGAGCAAGTGGGCAGCTTATTGGCCTGTGTGTGGGGCCATCCGACGGGCTTCCGACTAAAAGAAAGGGATTCTTTAATATATCACTTCACTCTGTGAAATTTATTAAAGAATGTTTAGAAACTCATTTTGCCATAACGGGATTGCAGTATTGAAGTCACTTCAGTAATAAGAATAGGCTTATTTATAGAATAGCATTCCGTGACTCATCCCAGTACAGAATACATTGTGGGAAGCTTTTTGGAGTGAGTGCATCAACATGGATCTTAATCCAGCCTTCTACCACTTCTAACTTTGAGTTGTCCTATTAAAAGGAAGATTAAGAAAATCCATTTCTGAAAGTAGGAATTCAAGGTACTTAACAAGTGACAGCAAAAGAATTCCTTTTTGGTTAGAATGAGATTTTCAATTAAAATTAAAAGCCTTAACGTAGCCCACCAACACATTACCTTGAGACCACACCAATTTATGACACTGCCTTGAAATAATGGAGGTAATTACTCAGCTGAACTCTTAAGAGACAGCAATGTTACTTCAAAAATGTTTAATTACCTCAATGAATAATTGTTTTATTACTGTTGGGGGGAGAATTTCATTATAGGAACTCTGAATTGGAGTTTTTAGTAAAATGAACTTTAAATTCAAGCTGATATGGCCGCATCCCTACGTCCATTTTTAAAGCTCAACACAGGAAGCATGGAGGGGAGATGTACAATATTGCTGCAGCAAAAAAGATTAAACTTCAAATCAATCTGGTTGATATTTTAAAAGGGAAAACTCAAATGTTTTGAGGAAAACAAATTAGAATTTGTAGAGATTTATTATACCCCAAAGCTGCTAAAATTCTAAATCCGAAAATGCTCCACTAGTGATGGGCGAATTTATTCGCCTAGCACGAATGCGCAGCGAATTCCCGCTATTCGCCGTTGGTGGATAAATTTCACAAATTTTTTCGTTAAATCATTCGAAATTCATAAATTTTTCGTTAAAACATTAGAAATTCATGAATTTATAGTGAAAACGTTTGACATTCACGAATTTATAATGAAAACGTTTGAATTTCATGAATTTAGTGAAATAGTTCAAAAATTCACAAATTTATAGTGAAATTGCTTGAAATTCACGAATTTATAGTGAAGTAGTTAGAATTTCACGAATTTTTCGTGAAAACGGTAAAATTTCACACATTTTCGTGAACCTCCTGATTTCGCTATTTTCGCAAATTTTTCACCATTTCATTCAGCGAAGCGAAACGCCCCAGATTCACCCATCACTATGCTCCACCTCAAACCTGCCGAGGTCATGCAAAAGTCTAAGGCAGATGTGCCTTAAGTTTTTGACATCTTGTTCTGTTTTGGATAATCTGATAAAGTGTTGCTTTTCGTCCAATAATCCAAAAAAGTTCTCACAGCAACAATTTGATAAAGCCAAGTTTTCGGAACTTCAATAGTATGTGGAATGTGGTATAGGATACATTATCCCAATAAATGTAGTCAGGGATTTCCTATCGTCAGTTCAATCACTGCCGCTTCCGTCCGGCAAAGCCAAGTTAAATCAAAGAAAAATTGTGCTAATGAACGTCATTCAAGAGCATAAG
>CM044439.1:115930283-115952790 GCA_024363595.1 Xenopus borealis
TTCCACTTGATACATAAGGTAGGTATAATAAGGAATCTTTAGGACTGTATTGATACAAATGTAAAAATGGTCTTTCTAATTAGTCAAAAATGAATTTTACCATGTTTAGATGAGTTAAGTCACTATAACTCATCCATAACTGCATCACTATACAATATATTTTAAAGGAAAATGTTTTGTTATGATGTTAAAGTCCCTTTAAAATTGCTGTTTGATAAGCTCCTGAGCACTTACTCTGCTAGAGAACATGAGAGAGTTAATTAAAAACATTTTTTTCACTTGTGAACCTTTTCTCTTTGCTACTTCAAATATTTCTGCAATGCTTGTTAATAATTTACTAGCTAAAAGGAGTGCTGGGTAACATTCACTTCTTAAACTATAACTTTTGTCAGATATGGAGAACACGACTGAGCAGAAGGTTAGAAAACTCATCTATGAAGAAAGAAATTCATCAAGGTTCAGTTTTTCATCTGGTTCATGGGTTAGAGTTCATTACAGTTTGGCTGAATGACAAAGCCTTCTGCACTTCATATCCCTTGCATGGGGCCACACAAGAAAGCCTGTTGCTAAATTGATTTTTATATTGATTAATCAGAGAGGTAAAGATCTTTTGGCACAATGTTATTTTTAATATAGCTTTAGAGGTTGTGCAGTTCTAGAACTGTATTGACTTTCACAGGTATGGCTCCAAGCTATAGTTAATACTTGGCATATTTTCAGTATTGTGAATGCCCTAAACCCATATATGGATGTTTTCTACATTTGCCATGATATGACGGTATTAACACTCTTAGTTAATGCTACAGCAGGAACTTACTTGACTGGTCTTGAAACATACTGTAATGATAGCCCACATGGCAGAGATTCTGATAAGTAAGTCAGAAAATGTAGGAGAGTCATTGATATTTTAACCGTTCTAGCCAATTGAACGTATGGTTGGAAAATGCAGACACTGATCTCCAAGCCTCTCAACCCTGGGCTCCTGGTGTTTATCCAAAATGCAATAATTATACTCCGTATTCTATAGATATTACAGTATATATATATATATTTTTTTTTAAAGTTAACATTGTACCTACCATTGCATTTCATTTATTTCCCTTCTAGAATAATCAGCGATGGTAATTGAAAATGCCATGCAGTTTAATGGCTACATCACTAAAATGTGAAGTACACTCATTTTAGGTTTTACATTGTTCTAAAACATTTACATGTGTAGAGTGTAAGATATATTAGGGAAACCGTTCGGCTTTATTTGCATTCCAGTATTTATCAGATATGCAAACAGTTGCATAACCTGTTAATATATGACTTGAGATCATACATCAAAATCGGCTAAACCACAAAGGTGATTTGTTAAAAACTGGCAAATTTATATGATATAGGTGGTTCTTAGTAGATCCAGGACATTTTTAGAATAATTTGAGAAAACAAACACCAGACAAAGTAAAGAGTGTATAAATGGAGTACAAACAACATGGTGCCTGAGCCAAAAGTTGCTTAAGAAGCCAAACTGTTTAAGCCACTTTTTCACTCATCAGCTCAACATTCTTTCCATTTGCAGAAGGTTTGGTATGTTGGGCCTCACCCAGTGCTGTTTGCATAGTGTTTCTGACATGAAGTATGTAGGAGATAGAAAGTCCAGTTCATTCTAGAGTCCTTCTCAATCATATCTCTTTTTTTTTGGTTTTATGATCAGATAGGCAGAAGAGGAACTAGATTTGATAAATTTGTATATACAAATAGTAAGATTGATATTGAAAATACATATTATGCCTATATCACACCTTCACAATTCTGTTTATACATGGATGCTGTTACTTTGCCCAACTATATAAAGCTACATGCTGTTTTCTTTAGAAACCTTCACACCCACCCTTTCTACATAAATTTGCCTATTTAGATCTGGACTCTTTTGATACCTGTGACTGTAAATAGCCAGACATGGAATAAGGAATGCATGCACCTCATGTAATATATGTCACAGTGTTTTTTTTCCATTCTGCTTCCCATGTTTGCTGGGCTGAAGACTACGACTGCAACGTAGGGCTGTCGAACTGGAAGATCCACATGAGAAGTTGTTCTGAACCCTATCATGTCTGGAAACTCCACTGAACATTTTTAAGTCACCTGATTATTTCAAAAGGATTAGGTTCACAAATGTGGGTATTACAGATAACTGGCCCATGACATCTAGCTGGAGAAGATCTATCAACTAAAGACAAATTAGCACCAAAGTCAGCCCATGAGCTTTGTAACGAAGCTTACTTACACATACGTAACAGAGATAAAGTTACTGTAACTCTGCTGTAACTGCAAAGTATACAAGGGTTACCTGTGGCATGTTAATTGTTTTAAACAATTCCCTGAACCCCCCCAAAAGTTGTTGTTAATAAGATTGTGGAAGTTGTATTTCAACTCGATGTGGGCTACTTTATGCTGGACATCACATAACCACTTTGCAGTTTAGACCAACACAAAAAATTACAATAATGAAATACAAAATGGGTAATAACTAAAAGGAGTATCGTAAAGGGTTTTGTTAACGTTTAAGTTAGCTTTTAGTGTGTGTGGTCAATTCTAAGCACATTTTCAATTAGCCTTCATTATTTATTTGTTATAAAAAGTGGCATTACTCAACTCCATGCCAGGCCCTGACTCCACCCACATCCCACTCTGACTCAGCCCTGACTCGCTTCCCTTTCCTCGCCAGTAAGAGAGCGGCAGGGGAGGAGCAGGTTTTCTTATTAGTTATAGAGAAAGAAGACCCCACAGTCTGGGCCCCCCTGTGACTGTGGGGTCTGCTCCCTCTATAGTTACGCCACTGGTTACATTTTTTAAATAATTTGCCTTCTTCTTATGACTCTTTCCAGCTTCAAATGGGGGTCAATGACCCCATCTAAAAAAGCCCTGTAAGGCAACAAATGTATTGTTATTGCTACCTTTTATTACTCATGTTACTATTCAGGCCTCTCCTATTCATTCTCCAGTCTCTTATTCAATGCAATGCATAGTTGCTAGGGCAATTTGCACCCTAGCAAGCAGATTGCTGAAATTGTAAACTGTAGAGCTGCTAAATAAAAAGCTAAATAAAAAAAGCTAAATAACAAATAACATGCTTTACCTACAACTTTGTTAAATATGCTTTTGTCCTCTTCTCTTCTGTCCTTTAATTAATGGGCAGCTCACAATAGGTTTGAACAATGTAAATGACCAGCTGATCACACACTAGTATCTGTATTAATCGTCAGTATATAAAAATGTATAATAATATTAGGGATGCACCAAATCCATTTTTTTTGTATTCGGCTGAATATCAAACCAATCTGAACCCTAATTTGCATATGTAAATTAGGGAAATGAAGGTTAGGGGGAAGTAGGTGGAGTCACCAATATCCAGATTTCGTCCATTAAATTGCATTGGTTATATTTTAAACTGCTGCCTTTCTCACAGCATAAATGGCAGGAACCCCACACTTTGCAGAGTTAGTCACTGGTGGAGTGCAGTTCAATATTATTAAAAGTGATTGGAGCCACCAACAGCCAATCAGATTTCACCTATTGAATTTTATTGTTTTACATTTAAAATGCTGCCCTTTTCACATTATTTGGACCATGGTCCCCAAACTATGCCCATTTTTTCACTAGATTCAAGGTCAGAAAAAGCAGGTGAGCAACAAACAGCCAAGCACACAATTTTACTTTCAATGGGGAACTATAAACTGCTGCCATTTTTACACATTTAATGCCAGGGTCACCAAACTTTGTACTGACTATGGATTCAGGTTGGAAAAACTGAGTGGAGTCAGCAACAGCCAATCAGATTTCGTTCAGTTTTTCAAACCAACAGGAAGTTTGTTTTCAAGCGTCCCTTCCTATATTTTTAAATCCACTTTTTTGAAATGGTTCACCAGGTAGTAATAAAGGATGTGGAACTGTATATAATGACTGTATATAATTGTTTTATAATGTTACTATACTAAAACAGTAGAAATACCTCTTTGTTAATTTTTTTATTTATAATTTTGAGTCGGTGAGTCCACAGTACTAAACCCTCCAAAGTTATAATGAGGAAGCTTTTATTGTTTCAGCCCATGTGATGGTATTTCTTAAACAGAGAACATGTATGGGATCTGTTATCCAACAAGCTCTGTATTACAGGAAGGCTATCTCTTAGACAGCATTCTAATCAAATAATTATAATTAAAAAAAAAAAATCCTTTCCTTTTCTTCTGTAATAATAAAACAGTGCCTTGTACTAGATCCAAACTATAATTAATCCTATGTTTTAATTTTTTAAATCAGATTTAAAGTATAGAGATCCAAATAAAGCAGAGATGTCTTATCTTGAACCCACGCATTCTGGAATAGGTATGTGTACCTGTGAGAAATCCCTTCCATTTAAAAATATTGCTGCTGTTTGTAATAATCAGCCCCTAAATATTTCAAAAAGTACATTTGCCATGGATAAACGTAAGTAAAAAAAAAACAGAACTATTCATACATGATTATCAGTATTACATTGTACATGGAGAGTTCCCACAATGCCCATCTTGTTACCAGCCCACTGACAAGATGCTTGTGTCATGTCTTACGCACAACAATGAAAATAAGCAAATAAATAGGGGGAAATGCTTTCTCAGCAATTACAACAACTTGGTTCCTTGTTGTGTACTAAAGCGTTGCTATGTAATTAAAAAGCAAAACATTTTACATCTGACACTCACTGGAGCATTTCAATCCTTTAAAATGATCCCATAATTCATGCTTCTCTTCTGATAGCCAGTGAAGCAGAATAATGCAGGAAATGAAAGCTCTAGCCACGGAAGATATAGTTGAGCTGCATTTTATTTAAATTATGGATATCGTCTTGTATTTTTGGGGAACGGGTTGATTTTAGATTTTTGTTTTGTTTAACTTATTCCAAAAAATCATAAGTAAATGAATTGTCCTCTTTGAAAGGGGTTGTTCACCTAAAAATTAACTTTTAGCATTATCTTGATATTCTGAGATAATTTGCAATTGGTCTTCCTTTTTTATTTTCTGTGGTCTTTTAATTATTCTGCTTTTTGTTCAACGGCTTTCCAGATAGACGTTTCAGCAGATACCTGTTGCTAGGGTTTAAGTTACCCAAGCATCTAGATAGTAGTTTGAATGAGAGACTGAAAATGAATATGGGAGGGGCTGAATAGAGAAAGTAATAGAAAGTAGCAATAACATTGTAGCCTCACAGAGCAATAGTTTAAGGTTACTGGGGTCAGTGATCCCTTTTGAAAGTTGGACAGGTTCAGAAGAAGAAGGCAAATAATGAAAAAACTATATGATATAAAAAAAAATGAAGACCGACTGAAAAGTTGCTAGGAATCAGCCATTCTATAATTGGCTCAAAGTTAGCTTAAAGGCTAACCACCTCTTTAATACCACAAGTAAGCTTAGAGTACCCAATGCTTTCTATCTACAACTACAACTAGAGTTGCTATAATTAAGAGTATTATAGATACATATTAACTTTCCATGCAGAAACATATCCTGTACATCTTTCTTCTTCATTGCTATTGTTTCTTGCTTATTTACCTTATACTCAATTGCCTATTGTGCCTACAACTCCACTTAGAATACTTTTTTTTTCTCTTCTATCCTTTAAGGAATGGACAGCTCACAATGGATTTGGACAGTTTAACTGACTGATCACACCCCAGTATCTGTATCAGTTATCTTGTTATTATAAATATGAACTGTAAATTTATATTTGTTGTTAATTGCTCTCCCCACCAAATGCACTAACAGGGATTTATTATTTATATATTGGCTTTTATTTATTAAAGCCAAAAATCCAAATATTCCTGTTGTTTACTATAAAATTTTAATTTTTTGTGGTAAAAACCCTACAATATTTCAGGAGTTATCATACCCCGAGAATGTAAAAAGTCATAATTTTAAAATCCAGCATCGCAGAACAGCCGAGGTTGCATATAAGTCAATGGGAGACGTTCCAAAGCTATCTTGATCAGCACTGGGTTTTGTTCAATAATCTGAAGATTTTGTATTATTCAAAAAAAATCTGGGTTTTCAGTTGAGAAATCCGAATAATTCGTAGGATTTTTTTTTCACAATTTATGGGGTTTTTTTTCCTGCACATGAAAATGTATTGATAAATAAGGGAGGAAAACGGTGAAGATTTGGTCAGAGTAGTTATCAAAAAATAATGAGATAAATTCAAACTTTGATAAATGTGCCTCTTATTGTTTTAACCTACTTCTATACTTTATTTTTCTTGATGTTTTGTTGACAGAATAAATCTGACATGAAGAATTATTAATGTTACTCTTGTGATACAACACAGCCCTTTCATCGTAAATAAAGCAACTAAAATTTTTTTGTAAAATCTTCAGCTTCAGTGACTAAGAAAATTAAAAGTACTTTTCTAAATGATCTGGATTATTAAGTATGTATGCTCACCATTATAGCAAATACTTCCCTCCTTTCTTACCATTTATATCATGCTTAAGTGCTTTTTCATGGTTATCCTCCTTTTCTCTAAAATAGAGCATGAGTTATGATGCCAGTGCTGGTCCTTTGTATGGTTACTACTTCTATGTTTTGTTGTAGTAAAATTCTTCTTTAGAACTTTGGAACTTTCTGATACTAAAAAGAATTCATGTTTCCTTTGATTACCACAAGGAACTCAGGTCCTGTGCCAGTAAAAAATCCCCAAAACATCAAACTGCCAAAGGGCTTATGGACTGTTGGTAGAAAGTTCTTGCTGCGACATGCAGCATTTTAGTTTTCCCCAAATATACCAGAATCCATGTTGTTCTGAAACTTCCTCTTATTCATTAGTCATGCATTAGTCCACAGATCATATTTCCAGAGTTCTTGAGAAACATTCATGTTCTTATTTGGCAAATTGTAGGAAAGCGTTCATGTTCCTTACTTTTTGGTGAGCACTGAGCTCTGCCACTCACTAGTACTATGAGAACAAGTATTGTATATCACATGCTTCTAGTTGCCCTCATAATATTTACAAGTGCCCATGATCATATGTCAACTTTAAATTTATTAGATAATACAGTTATGAGTTCCATTATCAGTAAACACATTTCTAAGAGAATTCTGACATTTAGTAATGCAATTTCCCATAGGGTCCTATTCAAACAGTTCTTCATTTTGAGTGTGCTACTTTTTCTCTGTTATACTTTGTACTTGATGATGATGCCTACACTAACATACATTTATGTTTTGCCATAACAATCCTACTTTTATTTTCAAAAGCTTTTTAGTAGCCTTAAGGGAAATGGCACATGGTACGTTTTGTCATCTGAGCTTAATCTCCTTTGCATTGGTGCCAATGTAAATTGTTGGTGGGACCGGCTGCTTTTCCCCCTGAAAACTGTTTTATGCTTTTATGTATATCCAGGAAGCTCAAAATTAGAGCATGGCCAACTCCCATAGAGTCTATTATAAAAAAATTAATATAATGTTTAAAAATTATTTTCTTTTTTCTCTATCCTATTGGGTTTATTTAATATTTAAATTATTTTTATCAGACTTAAAGGACACCTATTGCAAAAAAAAGTTACCCCCCAACCAAAGGTGTGCATTCCGGTTGGAGCCTCTCTACAGGTTTTACTGGATTGCTCCCTTTGCTGAAGGTCTGGGGCGTTTGCACCCTGGGCCCACCGTGTACAGCAGTAAGTTCTTCGTATAATATATATAATACTGAACACACTCTGGTTATAAAACCGTAAATTTGTCAGATTTAAAGAGTGCTGCTTTTAATTCAATATACAGGTATGGGAACCGTTATCTGGAAAACAATTATCCAGAGATTCCCTAATTATGGAAAGGCTATCTCCTGTTCCATTTTATCTAAATATTATAATTTTATAAAAACAAGTTCCTTTTTCTCTGTAATAATAAAACAGTAACTTGTACTTGATCCAAACTTTGATATAATTAATCCTTATTGGACAAAAAAAATAGCCTATTTGGTTTCTTTAATGTTTACATGATTTTCTAGTATACTTAAGGTTTGAGGATCCAAATTACAGAAATATACATTTTCTGGAAAAGCCCAGGTCCTGAGCATTCTAGATACCTTTATATATATTAGCCCAGGGGTTCCCAACCTTTTTTGCTCGTGAGCCACATTTAAATGTAAAAAAGAGTTGGAGAGCAACACAAGCATGAAAAAGTCCATGTGGATGTTAAATAAGAGCTCTGATTGGCTTTTTGGTAGCCCCTATATGGACTGGCAGCCTACAGAAGAGAATGTTGGGCAGGACATCTGTTTTTATACAACCAAAACTTGTCTCTAAGCCATTAATTAAAAAATAAGCACCTGCTTTGAGGCCACTGGGAGCAACATCCAAGGGGTTGGAGAGCAACATGTTGCTCACGAGCTACTGGTTGGGGATAACTGTATTAGCCATTTACCTGCGAAGGCCTGCTATATGTAAACCCAATGTTGATGGTTTACCTTTAATTGTTTTATGTAAATAGCATCCAGCTGAAAGCCTGCAGTGTTCCAAGTCACAATCTCTGATGTTCCAATAGGGTTGTTTTCAGAGCATGAATGTTTCCAGCCTTGCCTTGCACAGATTAGGCTGCCATATCAAACTCGTGTGTGAGGAACTGCAAGCTCTATCATGCCAAAGCACCGCACAGATATCAAAACTTCCAGACAGTAAACTGACTTAAGCAAACACTGTCAAGAAAACGACAGCCCACACACCTGCAGGACACCTACGTTATTCCAATCAACACATGACAAGGTTTAAGACAGGATAAAATAAATAGGCATATACAAGCAACACTATTTGCCCTAAGAAAAGGGAAAACAATTCTTATTTTCTTTTACTGCTCTTTTGAGCAAGAGTAAAAAGATCTGAGCAAAATAAAGTACATAAACAAGGATTTGAAACAGAGTTTTCTATTAAGCTAACCAAAATGTGTTTTGTATGGATTCTACTTATACTTCATAGCATGCACATTTTGCCTGTATTATAACGTTATTCTGCTGGGGCATTGCCACTTTTAATGTAATGTATTCTCTTGTGCATCTAAGGGTTTATATAAGGGTTTTACACATTTGTTGGCACTTTCAGAGTTTCTTACTTTACCTGAGGGGTCAGAAAACTGGGGTCTAAATTAAATAGCTGTGCATCAGTAGCCAGGGGGATCCAGGTACATCTAGCATTGCATATCCTGGGACAGAAACATGGGGTCTGTGCCTCCTGACATTCCCTGACATTGGGTATGTAGATGACAATTAAATGGCAAGATGTGGTAGGGTGTTGGGGATTTGGGATGTAACTTTAAAGGGATCCTGTCATGGGAAAAAAACATTTTTTTCAAAATTCAACAGTTAATAGTCCTGTTCAGGAAGAATTCTGCACTGAAATCCATTTCTCAAAAGAGCAAACAGATTTTTTTATATTTCATTTGGAAATCTGACATGGGTTCTAGATATTTTGTCAATTTCCCAGCTGCCTTAAGTCATGTGACTTGTGCTCTGATAAACTTCAATCACTCTTTACAGCTGTACTGCAAGTTGGAGTGATATCACCCCCTCCCTTTCCCCCACCCAGCAGCCTAACAAAAGAACAATGAGAAGGTAACCAGATAACAGCTCCCTAACACAAGATAACAGCTGCCTGGTAGATCTAAGAACAACACTCAATAGTAAAACCATGTCCCACTGCGTACTATTCAGTTACATTGAGAAGGAAAAACAACAGCCTGCCAGAAAGCAGTTCCATCCTAAAGTGCTGGCACAAGTCACATGACCAGGGGCAGCTGGGAAATTGACAAAATGGCTAGCCCCATGTCAGATTTCAAAACTGAATATAAAAAAAATCTGTTTGCTCTTTTGAGAAATGGATTTCAGTGCAGAAGTCTACTGGAGCAGCACTATTAACTGATGCGTTTACTGTTTCCCTTTAATTCAATCATCTCCATTAAATGAATTAATTGTTTGCATAATGAAAGAAAACATAATTCTAAGCCACTTTTCATTATACATTATTTCATGATTTCAGTGGCTTTAAAGTTATTTGTCAATGTAACTGCAATTGATAGCAGCATTCATTTATTCCCTTACGTTCTCTGTTTCAGACTGCAAAGTCAGGTCTGTTAATTAGCTGCTTTCTGTAGCATTGTTTCAGAAGTCAGAACCAGCAGTGCAGCAAATATAAACAATCAGACAGATTCTGCATTTAGCATTTATTTCATTTACAAATAGTTTTGAAATGACTGAAATGTTTAATACTTGAAGGTTCTTTAGAATTGCATTATGACAAAAACACTACTTTTAGGTGGCAAGTGGCAAGACCATTGCAGGGTTTTTTTTTAGCCCAACAAAAATATTTAATACTATTTCTATAAAAGAAAAGTATAGATCTAGAGATAAACAAAAAGCGTACATATGTAGTGTAGCATTTCCATATACAAGTTGAATTATTTGTTCCGTAGTTTCTTTCCCTTTTTTTCTTCCTAATAGGTAAGGATAAAATGTTTCAAAGTTCACACCTTCCCTTTCATTATGTCCTAAAGGTGGTCTTGCTCCAGCCTTTTGGCAACACCTGCCTGATATCTGAGTAGAGCTTTGAGGAACCTGCTCTTCAAACACCTGGAGACAAATTGACATTGGTCCCCAAATCCGACATGCTGACTTAGTCCATTCTGGAGGTGTTCCATGGACATAATTGCTTAGCTGAATCTGCCAACAGGATTCTCTCAGTAAGAATTTAGCTTTAATTATACAGCCTAATACAAAGGGTCTCGCAGCTAAATGGACTATTGGACTACAAAAGCTATCACCTGATATGTTCTGTTCCACTTTAGGGATACAGATTTATGGCCAAGCCAGTGGTACTACTTACTTCTCTGCACTGTTCTTGCTCGTATCTCTAACCTATTTACTAGCCAAATCTCCTGCAAACAATTTTGCACATTTCTCCCAAGCAATAATAAAAAAGAAAGCATTTGCAGGAAATAATGGTGCTGTACATTTGATCATTAGGAATTTAACGAGCACATTACTAAATTGGAATGTGATTTATTTCCGTGAGGTTACTTAAAACACACACACACACAGGTGTGCGAGATGCCCAATCACTCCAGGATTATCTGTCCTTCTGAAAACCCAGTAATAAAGTGAAATCTGAAGCTTTACTTGAACTTTTCTACTAATTCAGTAATTGCTGCTATGCCTGAAATTGGCCTCTTTCCTACGATTACTCAATATACATGCTCAGTCAGAGAGGTTAATGCCTGAACCTAGATTCTAATTAACACCTAAGGTAGACTTTTTTGTTTAAAGCTTATTAAAACAGGGACTTTTTCCCAGCATAAGATTTCACTCTTCTTACAGGTAAACACATGTTATCCTGATCAGCCTGTGGCTTTGGCTTCCTCAAAATCTGACAAGGGCAAAGGTCAGTTGCAGATCAGTAGATATCAGTTACGTAGCATAGATCTACCATACGGATATATAAACACACATTTATATATATATATAAGTTATTGGTGTCCGCATTTTTATGAAGTCGAGTTGCAAGATCAAACTGATGCAGAAATATTTTCAAAGGATCAGCACTCTCTTTTCAATATGGTGAATAAAGTGTTCTTTTATTTAATGCTGTGTTATTAAATAAAAGAAAACTTTATTCCCCATATTGAAAAGAGAGTGTTGACCCTTTGAAAATCTATGCACACGTATATATATATGTGTGTGTATGTGTGTGTTTAATCCACTTTTGATCAGTGTATTGATAGGTCGTAGTAATGAGCGAAACTGAGGAGTTTCGCTTTGCAGCACAATCAACAAAACTGTCTACAAATTTGTGAAACTGAAATTTTGCCAAAATGCATGGGAGTTAATGGGAAGGTTAAATTACATTGCAGTTAAGGTGCTTTTAGCTCTGCAAAAGCATATACATTCTTTTTAGAAAAGAAAAATACCAATTTGTTCGCCCATAGACTTATTTTCAATTAAAATTAATGCAATTCCCAATCCATTTTGGTGACTTACAAAACAGGTAGGGAGGAAGGAATTCAGCTGCTCAGAGCAGTCATTTCAGGAAATGTGCCAGTTCAATAACACACTTTCCTGACTGTCAGCTAATTCTTATTAAATGTTATATCATTTCTGAATTGCAGGGAACCCAGAATATTTGCCTCAGTTTGTTTTTAAAGTTTTGTAATGCTTGAAAAAAAAATTACATTTTGAAAAATGGAACAGTGGGTATATCAACCTTCATGCAGTATCCCATGGCAACTCATCAAAAATGTTTGCTTTCATTATTCTTGTGGCATGTGGCTGATTATAGCTAATCACTGATGGGTTACTACCCAGGTACCAATATGGCCAATTTTCATATATGAGACTAGTCCATACAAAGAGCAAGCAAAGTTGTGTATACACTTACAGGACTACCTGCTGAATCCAGACTCCATGTTCTTCTTTCATTAGAGTCACCAAAGAATTGGCAATTAATATGGGGGGCACAAGGGACTCTGGAGTTAGACTTATGGTATCAGGAGAAGAGAAGCCAATTACAGATACATTGAACTTTACAGACAGTTGAGAATAATAACAGAAAGAACTGGAGGGCTCCTTTACTCATTACAGGACTAAAATTAGAGCCTCCATGTATTTCAAAACTTGTACTAATTTGAGTGTAGGTACTTGCACTCAAAGCTTTGCTCCCATGATGACTACAACACTTTCAGCTTTCAGCAGCACTATATTTATGAAGAATATATAGGGGGACGTACATAAGTGTCTCCTAAATTGCACACACTATACAAGACACAAGACCCCAGATGCAAGTACATCGGGCATTAGGGTATCTAAGCAGGGACACTGCAATTAAAGTTGCCACCTGGCCGGTATTTTAATGGCCTGGCTGGTATTTTCTATGGTTGATCCCAATGTTGTTAATAGGAAAAATAGATAAATGTAAAGGAAGGTCGGTATTTTTTTCAAGAAAAGGTGGCAACCCTAACTGCAATATAATTTAGTACTTCAGATAAACATTTATACATATGCTTGATGGATCATTTTTATGAACATTCAAACACTTTTTATCACAATTTGTTTCCATTCCTATTGCAGAATAATCCTTGACTTTTCAGATGTGTACATTTAATGCACTGACAACATGTTGCTCTAGTCCTACGTAATAACCTAATGCACTAACAGTACAGGTTTGTTTTCAACCCACACAATTCAAATGTAGTTATGCACACAAACATATAGATCAAACTGATTCAGTGTCGGACTGGCCCACCAGGAAACCAGGAAAAGTCCCGGTGGGCCCAGGTGTCAGTGGGCCCTCATGCTGCCAATTTGGCCAAGTTCATGGCCATTCCCCATTTCTAGAGGCTAACTAGATGTATATAATAGATTATAGTATGTAAAGAAAATACACTAGGAGAATAGAGGTTGAATGAGTAGAAGAAGAATAATAGTACTGAGAGTGGGCCCTTGGTCTAAGATTCTTTGGTGGGCCCCTAGTGTAAGGTTTTTGGGTGGGCCCCTGATGTCCCAGTCCAACACTGATTACAATATATGACAGGGATGTATAGAATCTTGGATTCAGTTTGGGATTCAGCCAAAGTCGAGCTTCTTTTTAGCAGGTTTGGATTCTGCCGAATACAAGAATCCGAACCCTATATAAAGCAAAGAATTTGCCAATCGGTTTTATCCACCATCAATTTATGGAGGCACTGAGGGTTTGATTGAATCCGATAAAGGGGTAGTTCACCTTTAAGTTAACAGTTAGTATGTAATCGAATGGCTAATTCTAAGCAATTTTTCAATTGGCCTTCATTATTTATTTTTTACAGTTGGAATTATTTGCTTTCTTCTTCTTGCTTTTTTCTTAATGCTCTGTAAGGCTACAAATGTATTATTGTTTCTACTTTTTATTATTCATCTTTCTATGCAGGCCCTTTCCTATTCAGATCACAGCCTCTTATTCTAATCAATGCATGGTTACTAGGGTAATTTGGACCCTAGCAACCAGAATGCTGAAATTACAAATTGGAGAGCTGAATAAAAAGTTAAACAATTAAAAAACCATAAATAAAAAATTATATTTAACCCCTTTAAGTAGAGTTTGGAAATTCATCTGAATACTGAATTGGAGGGTTTGTTGCATTGTTAATATATTTCAAACCCCTGTAAAAGAAACCAAAACACAACCAGACCTTCAAGCTTTAGTAGCATGTACCATGTGTTCTATAGTGATGTGTAATAAAGAGTTTGTGTGATCCAAACGTTGCCTGTGCCATAGTCCTTAAAGGGCACTATTTTTATAATGTCCTATGGGCTAGATGTAGTGACTATTACAGTAATGATATTCTTTTTCTTGGATTAACATACAGTTCTGCATTGCTTATTTATTACTGTTTATGTTTATTCTTTAATCATAACAGCTAATGTACAATTAACTGAATTAATTTGTCAAAATAACTTTTTTTCTTTATATTTTTTGTGTATGTATATTTTATAGGTCTGCGGGGGTACAGAACATTCCCCAGAGCAGAACATGATGAATCAGGGGTTAACTAAATACAGATAAAGAAATAAACTAATTGAAGGCACAAGTAGAAGGAGGTCCCTGCTTCAAAGAACTTGTATTGTTTGTATGATATTTTACTGATATGGTATATCTTTTGTAATTTTCAACAAATAATGAGTTGCAATAAACCCTGCTGGATAATTAGTTGCGCTCTGAAACACAATGATGTACTTTAAGCTTTTGTGCGAGTCTCTTGCCTGTAGATGCAGATAGAAGAAAGATAGAAGTGAAAATAACAGAGTTATCCAGTGGTTTCCTTTTGATAACAAGAAGCAATGTCACCTCTTCTTTGCAGCATTTACAATACAAGTGTCCTTGAGAAAACTGAGGTCTGTCTGTAGGAATAAGTTGTGATGGAAAGTCAGAAGCAGAGAATTTTATGTCAGATGCAAACTCTCTGAAGTTGATGTGCCTCCTTCTCAACCTGTGGCTGCATTTTGCTAGTGTTAATTTGGAGAGGTTGTAGCTGTATGCCACTGTAGTGATAAACCAGAGGAAAAGGGAAGGAATCACACAGAAATAAATATAATTTGTATTAATTCATTTCATATTCTGATAGTATGACTAATTGTACAAATCATTTGCTGGCATCATTTCAGCACAAGGTGCCCATATATAGCAGTATACGTGCAGAATTGCAGTTATGATTTATGCCTGAGGTTGATGAATCCCCATCAAGTAGCACTACACATATTTTATTTGGAAGCTGTTAAAACACATGTCAAAGAGTAGACAGACATCTACAGCCTTGATCATCCCCATTGGAGTTCTTTTGTTGATTTAGTGTGGGCTAGGGAGATGTATTTAGTTGGATGCAAAAATAGAAGTGGGGTTTAGGTGCCTCTTCTGAGATAACCCTAAAAACTAACTGCCTATTCTTATGTATTTTTGCTATTCTTACATGTAAAGAATTTTTCTTTTTGCTATTCTTACATTTAAAGAAAGAATACTGAAACACCCACACCAATGCTGGAAGGGGTAGTTCACCTTTAACATTTAGTATGTGATAGAATCTTTTATTCTTAGGAATTGGGCCGGATTTCAAGCAGGGGCATCCCTAGGTACACGGTCCTAGTGCCTGGAAAAGCAGCCCACCAGGGCCGGGCCAAGGCAGTTTAGCACCCTGGGCAAGGGTTCCAATTAGCCCCCCGCCATCCAGGCCCAGCCATATCCACCATTAATACTGCAGGCCCCAAGCCCACACCCCCACCTGTACCTGTGCTGTGCCCAACCCAAGCCCCCATGATCTGTACGTGTGCCACTGCCAGGCCAGCAGCCAACAATGGGCCCAGGCCCAGCCATATCCATTAATACTGCAGCTGCAGGCCCCCACGATCTGTACCTGTGCCAGCAAGAAGTAAAAGGAAGGTGCAGCTTCCAAAAAGCCCAGCAGGAAAGAGCAGACAGGTCTCTTCATCGAGATGCAATACTGCTCCCCTCTAGTGCACACAACAGGTCCTCTCCAACCGATCTGGCTTTTGTAATGACTGACTCTGACTGACGTCTCATGCTAGCCGTGCAGCCTACTACGCATGCGCTGTGCTTCCCCAGTGCTCATCAGCAAGAGGCTAGGCGGCACGGCACACCTAATATTTTGATTCTCTAGGTTCGGGCCTTTGTGACCTCACCAAAAAACCCAGGCCTGCATAGCAAGTTGTCAATTTTTTTAAATTTACATTTTTTCTATAGTATTAAAATTATCTGTTTTCCCTTCTGCCTCTTTCCAGCTCATAAATTGGGTCACTAACCTCCCCCTACCAGCAGCTAAAAAAGCAATTTCCATGTGAGGCTACAATCCAATTGTGATTATTATGTTTTTATTACTTATGTCTGAATTTATTACTTATGTCTGAATTAACATCTCTTTTCTATGCATCTTCCAGCCTCTCATTTAAACTACTGCCTGGTTGCTATGACAAATTGGACCACTAAAGGTGGCCATATATGGGCAGATAAAGCTGCCAATGTTGGTTCTTTAGATCAATTTCTCAGCTTATCTGCCCGTGCAGGTTTAATTTTTGACCTTTCGGAGCCCATTACTCCACGTTGTAATCGTTCAGCCCTCGAGCCGAATTTAAAGCCCTGCCATTAGTGGGCATATTGGGGAATGATCCACTAGTTTGGTGATGTCGCCAGATGAGCGGATCTCTTTGTGTTTGCCCAACTTAAGGCTCCAAATAACCAACCTGGCTGCAGTAGTTGTTGCTCAAGTTCCCCATTGTGTGTGGCTATTTTTTCAATTTCTGTTTCTCTGTAAATGGGTCCCTAGCAAACTGAAGAGCCACTGAAAAAAACACAAATAATAAAACATGAAACAGAACTGTAAATTGTCTCTGAATATCACTGTCTACATATAAATAGAACGTCATTTAAAGGCAAACTACACTTTTGGGAAATTCCCATGGTTTTAATTTTTTAATAATTTATTTTTAATACATAATAAATAAACATAAATAACATATTTTTGCATTTTGTATACTGCATGGTAAACGAGCCCTCATAATTCAACATGGCAAAATAATCTTATTCTTTAAATGTAAGAAAGTTTTCTTAGTAGAATAAAAAACATGATGTTTAAAATTGTGCAAATGCCACTATTTTATCATTTACTGATGGGACCTGTTTGTTGTAGCAGAAGATGGGGTGACGTATCGAAGTGCCCAGCTGCACACTGGAAAGAATTTGAATACATAAATCCTGACAATATCAGCCAATAGAATTAAAAAATTGTATACAACGGGTCTAATAGCCCATAGCAACGAATCTGATTTCAAGGGTCAGTGATATCTGCTTGTTGGCTGCTATGGGTTACTAGATCACCTGCAAATGTGTATGTGTACTTTCTCAGAATTTTTGGTTCAGTTCTTGTTTCTTCCTGTTGCATAGCTGGATATGAATTTAGGTGTGGTTTCTTAAGCACAGCATGTAATAACATTGCACTTTCTCTGACCTTTATTTAAGAGCCCAACAAACAGGTACAATAACAAAAAAATGTAATTTAATACTGTAAATTTTCTTTGGGCTCCTGTGCTAAGTTATCCTTCATCTAGAAATGCCTTTAATTACAATAAAATGAATACAGCACAGGCTGAGCCTTAAGATGTTAAAATCGCATTAACGTGTTTTCAATCAGTGTCAATATTTTATGTGTTTTCATGATTATAAACACATAGCACAGCATCCTGTTGCCATTTAGACCCAGGTAGGAAACTACCCATACTGTATATTACTTAAAAAAAACTCCTTCCTGTGCCACATTTTCAGTAAGTCAGTTTTGATCATGTGGTTGTTTTTAAGGAGAAAATCTGTATAATCCATTTTTTAATTTTGGGCAAAGCACCATTGTGTCCACCCTACCTCTTCTGCTGAATCACAAGCGTATCCAGTGACGACATGGGTTTTCCACCAGGGTTCCAACAGTGGGATGCACCAAACTAGGGTGTTACCAATAGGTCACTTGTGCCGAAAGAATCACACCTTTAAAGGAACAGTTCATTGTGAAAAAGAAAAACTGAGTAAAGGGATAGGCTGAGCAAAATAAAAATGTTCTAATGTTCTAATATAGTTAGTTACACAAATGTAATGTTACTGTATAAAGGCTGGAGTGACTGGCTGTCTAACATAACACAACAGAAAATTACTTCCTGCTTTTCAGCTCAATAAATGAGTTAATCAGCGACTATAAAGGAACAGTTTAGTATAAAAATATAAACTGGGTAAATAGAGAGGCTGTGCAAAATAAAAAAGTTTCTAATATAGTTAGTTAGCCAAAATGTTATGTAAAAGGCTGGAGTGACTGGATGGGTGACATAATAGCCAGAACACTACTTCCTGCTTTTCTCCTGGTTTGAATGCTGAGGGTTAATTGCAAACTTACTGAACTGTTATGTCCCATGAGGCCCCACTTCAAGTCACTGACTGACTCAGATTTAGAGAACTGAAAATAAGGAAGTTGTGTACTATGTTATTGTGTTAGACATCCAGTCACTCCAGCCTTTATACATTATTTTGGCTAACTAACTATATTAGAAACATTTTTTTATTTTGTACAGCCTATCTACTTACCTAGCTTTTATTATTACACTGAACTGTTCCTTTAAGGGGGGCACATTGGACATAACAATTTGCAATTGATCCTCAGCATGCAGCTCAGATTCAAAAGCAACAGTTATGTCCCATGTGGCCCCTTCAGGTTACTGCCTGGTATCAGTGGAAACCAAGAGCGCTGCAAAGCAGGAAGTAGTGTTCTGTTATGTTACACATCCAGTCACTCCAGCCTTAATATGTTACATTTTTGGCAAACTAACTATATTTACCCAGCTTTTATTTTTATACTGAACAATTCCTTTGACATCATTTTAATGCTGACACAATCCTGACTCTGAAAATGTTAGCCGCAGCCAGACTGGGGTGTTCGGGAGAACAGGTGAGGTCCTCCCCCCACTGCACAACACATACCTCACTCTGTGCAGACTTGACTGCTGGTAGGGGGAGCACCACAATGTCGCTTGCAGTCGGTGGGTGTTGTGGGGCCCACAGGTTTTTCCCAGTGTCCCAAAGGCCCAGTCTGACCCTGGCCTTACTTACATCTAATTTCCTACCTGACTCATGCATAAATGCATTTGATTTAAGACATTGAACACAAGTCTCAGTATGTCATATCACGAAAAAGACATTCTCACAATTATGAAGAAAAATGTGACTTATTAAAACCCCACTGTTTATGAGACTGTTCACAAAATTGCTTCCATGGTTACTATTAGTAAGCTTTGTATTTAACTGAATTTTCAATATTTCCAGCAAGAACTCATGTGTGAGTAGGAGAGGTGGTTGTGTGAGGCATCCCACTGTCAACCCCAAGCTTAAACACATTGCTGGACAGAAACTTTTATTAAGGTAAAACTTTTAATTAGATCTGAAATTAATGAATAGAGTTCCCTTTGAGTTTTGTTTTACTGGGATATGGTAAAGTGTTAAATGAAAGGATTTATCACAAAAAAGGGACAGTATGTAATTCAATATGGAGCACTTGTATATGTTGAAAAAAGGCACATAACATGATACGTAATATAAAACATTCTCAGTCTTTTATTTTATTTTTTTCTTTGACCCCACTAGCAAGGGAATCTTGTTTACAAAGCAGTAGAAACTAATAAAAACGTAATTAGAGTCAATAATTACCACCTAACATAGATCCATACACTGTTCTGAAACAATTTCTAGGCAAAAAGTAAGACAAAGGGCCCAAAATGGCCTGTGTGTACTTTCACTTATTACTAATTACACACTTTTACATAAGTAATCTTCAGTTATTTAATACCAGTCATTTCCATTCTAAATCTCATGTTCAGCTTCCCTGCTCACATTTAGATATTCAATATTCAGCCTGTTCCCTTTAAGTATTATTTCACTGATATGCCATAGTAATATGTCTTCTCATTTATAATATTTATCCAACTTTAGCATAAGTCTAATATTGCCTTTAAATGTAGATATGTTAATTGATGTGGTACTGCGTCAGACTGGAATAGATTAGGCTAAAAATACTCTGCTCATGTCAACCGAAATAGACCAACTACATAATCACTATGGGAACATGTATTATACACTGATTTAAGGAGTTGGTTCTTACTCTCTGCCTATGGTAAGTTAAAGTGTTGGTGCATCAATCTTCCTCAGGGTTACTGCATTACCAGTAGTGAACTCGTAAAGCAATGGTTTGAGGAGAGCAGGTCTGCTGCTCAGAAGCAGGTCTGCTGTGATCAAGCCTTATTCCAAGTCTTGAATAAAGATTGATGACAGCAGACCTGCTTCTGAGTGTTCTCCTCAAACTATTGCTTTATAAATTATCCACTGATTATTGTAAATCTCAGGCATTGTTAAGATGTTTCTAATACAACACCAGTTGTTTACTGTTACTATATGTTTGCTTCTCTGCCTTTTCGTTAAGATCAAGTGTAGGTCTGGGCCTTTTGGCTAGGTACATCTTCCGTGTAGAAGGACACTTGGTCCTCTGACTGGCTAAGACCAAGATTTGGCACACTGGGCCTGTTGGCTAGGTATCCACCCTTATACTCTTCCATGAGGACGGAGACTCACTTGGTCCTCTGGTCTAAGGTGAGAAGGCAGAAGCTTGATGAGAGCAGAGGAGCTGTTATCCCTAAAGGGGTGCTTGATTAATTTTTTTTTGGGTATTGCACAAAGCACATGCACTTCTCGCTTAAATCTTGCTACTTTCCCTCACCAATGCCGCTCAGCAGGGGGGGAAGCAGTTTTCTTTTTTTTTCAGCTGGAGCCTTACCAAGGCAATCAATGGCATTGCACTGCTCACTCCAGCACCTTTTTTGTGTTTGGCTTGAGCACCCTGGATGGGTGTCATAGTCCTTTTGGCTGGACCCCAGGCCAAGACTTACACCCTGGGGGAAGCTTTGGCAGAACCCAGGGAACACGGGACTCCCCCTAGCTTAGGTGAAGGGGAGTCCAAATGACTCCAAACCCCCTGTGGGGAGCGGGATGGTGGGGCTCACCCTAGCTTCGGCTACCGGGCCTAGGACACTTGGGCATGCCTTCGGGTAGGACTCGGAGAGGATGATTCCCTATCATATGTTCAAATATAGCATATGTTTTATAAGATATATACTGTATAAGTACAATTACAATTTTTTAGTAAGAGAGTTGACAAGTGATATCATGATGTGTGAACCCATCATTAAATTGATGGATGTTGTCATTTGCATGTACATTTATTGCACTAAAATATATGACCAGTTTGCTTTAATGCCCTCTCTGTGCTGTCTTTGTGAGTCTGTAAACTGTATGGCAGGATGTGACTTACTGTACAAGAATATGGAAAGCAACACATATGGCTGGGACACAATAGAGAAAATAACAATAATTCTATTAAATGGGATGTCTTGGTTTAATCCTGACAGTTTGGCAACCAGAGATCATGGAATTAGACAGAATCTCCAGTCGTATACTGTAAGCGTACTGTGGAGAAAACTGCTTTAAAAAAGTAATGTCTTTAAAATAAAACAGAAACTAAACTACTCTTCAAAATATGAATGCATATTAAAAGTTACAAATAGGTTACATTGATCGTTTTTCACTGATAGGTCTGTTTTGTGTGACATTGTTACTTGAAGTTCTTAAACTTGACTGTTGTACCAACCTGACTGACCCTTCTCAACCTGGCAGTTAGAGTTTCTAATGCTAAACAAATATGGCAGCACTCTCATAGAGTAACATGGAGATCAGATGAGTTTTGTAAAAATGTGTGGCAAATACTTTTTTGCAAAATTACGAAATGAAAATAGTATGCAAAGACAATATTATGATATATATTTAAAAAAAAAAAAAAAGGTTCAATTTCTGGTGTAGGTAGTCCTTTAAGAAAAAAATAACTTGAGGATTATATAAAGCACCTGAACAGACACACATCATACATTTCTCCATGTTATTCAAGCGTCCCTGTCCTCTCCAGTCCATTGCTTGAGTCTGTGACTGCACAGGAGTTGAAATAAACAAACACTGATAAAGTAAATACACCTGGCTTGAACACCAGTTCTGAGAGGTGTAACTGATCATATTCATGACTCTGCTTACATCATATTTGAGCTGAGATCTCAAACAAAACTGGCATCTGAGTAAAAAAACTGAAAACAGGGCAACTCATGTGCAGATCGGGTATAGGGTCATTGATTGGTCTAGGATTCCAAACACTTAACTACTACCTAGTGATCTAGTGATCTTAACTGCCTGTCCATGGGTCTGTATTCTGAAGTAGAGGAATCTGGCCACCCACATGTCCAATTGCACTAATATCTTGTCAATCAGCAAAGCCTACATGTATATACAACGTCATAGAGAAATATTTTCTGCCCCTTATTGTCATTGCTTTTTTATGACTTTTCACT